>LPNX010559629.1:2410-235660 GCA_001517045.1 Pseudotsuga menziesii
CATGTTTTAAGTGGTTAATAGTGACTATTTTCATTTATCTTTGATGAATTAAAATACTATTATGCATAATTTTACTAATGATGGTTTATGGAGTGATTTGCCACGTACAGGATGCTCACAGCCAGCTGTTACAGCCTTAACAAAAAACGCATGCCACATAAGAACACCTTGATTCGCGTCTTGATTTACGGGCAGATGGAAATGAATCTCAAAACTCCGAGACATGGGTTTTGTGCGTAACATCCTCATTTACCTGACTCGTAAGGAAATCGCCAAAAAAAGCTACATTTTGCGATATGCAGGTGGTTCTTCGAGAGGGTATTTTCCAGATTTGGTGTTGCGGCCGGTTCCAAAGTTGCCAGTAGTTACGGCCATGTTTCAGCTGTTACAGATCATAAGCTGGGGGTTCAGTTATTCATTTCCAGGAGATAATTTTATGTATAAATATGTAATCAATCTCATTAAGAAATTATTATTGAAGATTGATGGATGATCAATTGATTGATTAAGCATGATAGATTAGGCAGGATAGGAGATGGATGATAGGAGATAACACAATGTTGTGATGTAGGATTTGATCCAGATCTGTTGTAATTCTTCCATTATGATAATACATGCTGGCTGTTTCTTAATTCTTGAGTTGTAGACTTCTATTGTGGAGATCCAGCTCTGCTCAGTGGAGGAAGGGCCCTCTTCCCTGAGCAGATGCTGGTAGTGTTAATTGTAAGTGTGTTATTGTTTAGATCTGCTTATTATTTTGTTCATGCTTTCATTGATTGATTTCATCATAGTTGTGTGCTTTCATTTATCAGATCTGTCATAATCGTTGTGTTGATAATTCTTTTGGTAGATCGTTGGCCAACATAACAATTCTTTTAGATGTACGTAATTAGATCTTGTTTCATGATAATTTATTTTGTTGAAGTGTGATTAGATTTACAGTGTGATTTTCTGAATAGGCTGAGGATTGATTTACTTTCAAGCAGGTGTGATCTAGTTTACAAATAGTTACGATTGCATACCAATAGATAACAATGTCAGGTAGAAATTGTACTTGCATATATTTTGCACGATAGCTTTGAAATAAAAGACTTTCTCGGGTTGACAATAAATCTTGTACACTCTGTATGTTGGTAATAATCTACTTGCATATTGGGTGCCCAACAGTAGATAGTGTTAGCAATCAAAATCACACCCAAGGTTGTGGAAGGTGAACCTAGAGGTAACAATAGAACCACTTTAAGAAATGGATCTGGCTTCTCCGTATCTAGAGAGGAATATCTCACAGATATATAACAAGTCCTTTACACAATGTTAATGTCAAATAGAGACATGTATGAGATGCAAGCTAACTTCATTTTAATAGAGTATAAAAAGTGAATGACCTAGGTATTTTTTATGTAATTTGTAGGAATAGCTAGAAAGACTAGTGGAGACCATGATGCGGATGATGATGATAATGATGAAGATGCAGATGATGAGGATGGTGACAAAGATGATGATGATGTTGACAAGTAAAAATAATTATGATGATGATGATGATGATGATGATGATAATGATGATGAATGACGCAGATAATCATTGATGATGTCCGTAATGATGACGATGGTGACAATGATGATGGTGGTGACGATGTTGATGATGGTGATAGTGACGATAGTGATGGTGCTGATGATGATGATGATGAACAAAATTTTTAGTAGCATATAGGGTTGATGAACAAACCCATATGCCCTAATCAGTGTGCCATGTTCAGATAGGAACCAATCTCATATTCTTATTTCAGGTGAAAACTGTAATATTTCTTCATTTTTGGTAATACTCTGGGTAATCTTTCTTGAAAGAAAACATTATACATTGGTGCCATGAGAAAATTCATAAACTTACAATAATATCTACTCATTTCATTTTCTATAACCATGTCTGGGAGTTTTAAATTATCTTCATTGAATGTTAAAAGCATCCTCAACAGAAAACGTTGAAATCTGAAAGTTCTTGTCCCGTGAAAGTTTATTAACTAAGAACATATGTTCTTGGCTAAAAAACTCATCAAATTTAAGACATGATGATTGCATGGACTGACTCAAATGCTCATACTTTACTTGACCAAAACTAAGGTTGAACATTAAGCTCAACAAGGGTTCTGTGATGTATTTATTCGTATCCAACCCCAAAAAATGACTTGCCAAGGTTATCAAAGACTGGTTTTCTTCATTAAACAAGTTGTAATCAATGGGAAAAGGGTGATTTAACAACTGACTATCAGGTTTTGAGCAAGATTTGAGGAAATTTTCTTTTTGTTCGACTAAGGATTCTTGGAAAAATTGGACTAGGTTTTCTTCTTTGTACTCTTTAGACATTTGGGGAAAATTGACAGGGATTAACAGAGTATTTCAGATGACAAGGTAATTTACTAGACACATAATTTTAGACCTAGATGCATCCATTATTACCCCCTCAGAAGGAGAGTAATTACTGGTGCACCACTCATCGAACTTTGGACAACTTGGGGTTTGCTCATCAAAAAAATAAAAAAAATAAGAACTGAATACTCCATGAGTAACAATTCCCTAACTTTTGAGGATTTTCAATTTGTTTTTGGCAGTTTCTACATTATCATTTACCAAGATAGTGTCGAATATTTTAGAATCTTTATCCTTAAGATATTCTTCAACATTCTGATACTCAAGATTCTGAACCTCTAAATCTTCCATTTCAGCCATGAAATACTATTTGAATCAGAGAAATGAACCTACATGGTCAGTTGAAAGATGGTTCAAAAGTTTTTCAATGGTGGCACCTTCCACACAGTCTGAATTCTCATTTTCCAACGCTTCAGAAAAACAAATCGTTTGAATCCGTGTGCTTGTTCTTATATTATTTTATTCTCCATATTTACTGTGCATCCTTTTCATTGAAATATATCTCACCCATAGATTTGTTGTTCTTCAATATGAGCCCTTGATTCTTGACTGCTGGTTAACTACACTATCTTATTCTTGCTTATTTCACCCATCTTTATTTCTCATGCAACTTTGGATACAGGAACAAATCTCTATCCTTGATCTGTAACTTCCACCAATCTGAGCCGTCCATTTTGTTTTGTCTTAAACTTTGATTTCCAGTTATATAGCCTTCTCTATCCTCCTTATAGATTCTATGCCCGAATTGATTTATATCCGTATTTTCATTTTCAAATTAAATATGCACCCTTGATAACCTTTCTCATTTACACTTTCCGTACTCCCACCAAAAATTTCCTTCCCTACCCTTTGGATTGGCGGAACTATTTTGAACAGATGATCTAATATTAACTTCCATATGAATCGTCAAAATGTGTGGACTATACTCAATTTCAAAAATATAAACTCCGACCTTTCTCCGTGCAACTCTAATTTGTGGAATTGATCTCAACCCTCAATCAAAATCCACCTTTAATCTCTGTCGTTCAAGTTTGAAGGGCCTACCAAATTCCGCAAATTTTAAAAGTGATTTTCTTTGGGCATGTTCAATCGGTCGAATCATTCTTCACCATAGATTTATCCTCGACTTGATCTCCACCGTTGAAACATGCACTCCCTTTACACCATTCCGCAAATTCATCAAGTGAATTTTCTTGAGTATCTTAGATCAATGGAATTCACCTCTGCAATTGATCTAGGTCACCTTCAATATCGGTCATTGAAACCTGCAAGTGTTTTAACTGATTTCGCAAATTCAAAAAGTGATTTACATTGTGCAAGTTAGAATGTTAGAATGGATTTCCACCATTGATCGGATATGGTCATTGATCTCCACCATTGAAACACAAACCTTTTTACGCCATTTCGCTGATTTAAGAATTTCATTTCTCCCTGCATGTTTAATCAACAAAATTATTCATGACCGTAGATCTACCTATCTTTCTTCATCCAATGGACAATTGTGTTTGCCAGTTAACCTGTTCCCGCTGATTCAAGAATTTATTAAACCTATTCATTTAAGCTCTTCACTTCCTGTCAATATACAACTTATAACAAGTTTTCTCATCCACATACTCCTTTAAAACTGAAAAATCTATAATCCTTCAATTATTTTAGGAACTTTGCTTAGAAATAACCTTTGAAAAATCTGGAAAAAACTTATGAACACTGTCCATGGTCATATGATATGAAAGTTGACATACCTTATTTCTCCTTACACTGTTTTATAGCTATCCAAATACTTAGCACAAAAGCAATGCTAACAAGTGGCTCCAACTAGGGATGTTATCCTCCATGTGAGGTAGCAAAGAACCCCGTATGCCAGGTTTAGAATCCATTGGGTGGCTCTCCATATTTCAGACTTCAAAACCTTTAATGTTTTTTGTTTCTATAAACAAAAATAAAATAAAATGGAACATGGCTACCCCTATATATCTTAGGGCCTTCTCTTCGGGATTCAAATCCTTTGGCTAACCACTTGTACTATTTGAAAATAAAGAAATATATACAACTATGATACAAAAGTTTACCTCTTCCCTTCAGGTCAAATAATGCTTGAGAAATATTCCATTAGTTGTACCTCATTTCAGCTGAGATCCATCCTGATGTTGAAGAATGAAATCATTCTCTCCCCTGTATGCTACAATCATGTAAGGACCAACCCACATGTGATCAAATTTTACATGCTTATCTTCCCTGGGGGCATCCCACTTCAGAACCAAATCTTCAAGCAAGAATTTCTCCTCTTTGACCTTCCTATCAAAACTATTCTTCATTTTTTCTTGATGTATCTGTACTTTACCATAGGATTTTTCTCTTAACTCATTCAATTCTATGATTTTATTGATTATTCTCTACATATGATTTGGTTCATTCTGTTTTTCCTGCAACGGCCTCATTACTGGCACTCCCAAGGATGCTGGAAAAACTACTTCAGCTCCATATACTAACTGGAACGGTGACATTCCAATTGCCCTTTTTGTGTTGATTATGCCAGCTCACTCTTGACATTCCAATTACCTATGTCATCTTTGTGGGTTGACATATTCAACACAAAAAGGGCTTTGTAATTAGAGGAATTTTGAGGTCTAAAATGGGCCTCCTAAGGAAAATAATAAAATAATAGTTAAAATAATAAAATAATATTTATTAATTTTGGAGGAAAAAACAAAAAAACAAACAAACTACTTTTTTTGTGTTCGTATTTTTGACATATCTCCCTGTGTTTTTACTCAAATTTTGATCAAGAGAGCTCATTGGATGTAGAATTTGATTCTTCATCCAACGAGTACCCACACTACATACTTTTTATGGACCCCACTACCCCAAAAACAGGAGATACCTAAAAAAATGTGATGATGATATCATCATCATGTTTTTTTAGGTATTTCTTGTTTTTTGTAATGTCCCCTTCCAATTAGGCCTTAAGGCCCCAAAACCGCTAACCTATGTGATTCCTGTGGGTTCGAGCGGTTACTGACAGCTAGGGAATCAGCTAAGAACTGATGCCATCCATAGAAGATCTAGGGCATCATCATTTGGTCGAGAAGGGCCACCGGGGCCAAAGTCCACCTTCGTGCATGCCATCCTAGCATTATTTAATAATGCATGCACTCTTTAAGTCTCCATCCGCATGCATGCAAGTCAACGGCAAACTAGAAGATAAAGTGACCTAATTAGGTCAAAGATTAGGTTTTGCGCAGTTGAACTTTATAAATAGAGGATAAAGCGAAATGAGACTTCACTTTTTGGATTATTATTATTTTGGGAGCTCTTGGATAGTAGCACAGCGTGCAGCACAGCAGTTGGGGTTGGAGACGGAGTCTTCAGCTAACAGGATTTCAGCAGTGAAACATCTGTCCTAGTCTTATTCTGGGTAAGCCATACAGGTTCACCACTTGTTCTTTATTCATTCATCAGTTATCTAGTACGTGGTATAGATCGTTGCAGGGACACGTGTGCAGCTGTAAGAGGGGGTTTTCAGCCAGAAAGCCCTAATCAGGTGTTGGGACTTCAGATCTCAGTTTCCTTCTAAAACTCAGGCACCATTCTCATCATCAGCTTCATACTCCGGTACCCAGTGATTATCAGATCCATCAGGATTGATCCGAAGCAAATATCAACCGTTTTGGGGTTCCAGAGGGTGAGTAGCTGCCTCTCTGAAGTGATTCCCTACCCTACCTGGAGATCTTAGAACCTTCGCATGATCTGGGAATTCTCTCTGACACTGAACCACTATCAGTCCTGCAAATTCTCAGTCAGATCGGACATATCCTTCCTTGAGGGTGTCACACTTTTCTACTTGGGCGTCTTGCTGCTGGGGGGATTCACATGAAGCAGAGGAGCTCAAATCCTCTTCGATCCAGCTTGCAGTACTGGTAGACTTTTGCTGGAGTAGTTCAGACCAACTTATCAGTGGTAAGTGTTCATTCTATATCACAAACCCTAAACCTAATTTTTCCTATAAAATAGGGATTTTTGCATGGCAGTTTGCATGCCCAGTTGTATCAGCATATTTGTTTAGAAATAGAAAATATCGGGATTTGGGATATTACAGCCAGAAATCCCTAATCAGCTGTTGGGGAGTATTTCTACAACACTACTTATCACATGTCTATTAGGATGACTCCTTTTAAGGCATTATATGGATACGAGGCCTTGGACTATGCATATTTGGCATTTAGAGATAGTAGGGCTCCTAAGGCTAAGGATTGGATACAGGACAGTCAGGACATCCTGAAAATACTAAAGGAGAATTTACAAACAGCCCAGAATCAACAGAAGATGTATGTCGACAAACACAGGATTGAACGGAGCTTCGAGGTAGGGGATTTAGTATACTTAAGGCTCCATCCCTACAGACAGTCCTCGCTTAAGAAGAAAGGAGCAGAGAAGTTGAAACCCCACTTCTATGGACCCTACAAAATAATTCGGAAAGTGGGAGAGGTGGCATATGAGCTAGAACTTCCTCAGGAAAGAAAAATTCACAACGTGTTCCATGTGTCTAGCCTGAAGAAGAAACTTGGGCAACACATTGCTCCATCCACTGAATTTCCTCCTTTAGATGATGAAGGACTGCTGATACTGATTCCCGAACGGATCATTCAGACTAGAAAGAGGAAGCTCAGGAACAGGGTAATCAGGGAATACTTAGTTCAATGGAAGGAACTACCACCAGAAGATGCCACCTGGGAAGGTGAACAAGTATTGCAGCATCCAAATTTGAAGTTGCTTGAGGACAAGCAATCTCGAGCGGGGAGGACTGTAATGTCCCCTTCCAATTAGGCCTTAAGGCCCCAAAACCGCTAACCTATGTGATTCCTGTGGGTTCGAGCAGTTACTGACAACTAGGGAATCAACTAAGAACTGATGCCATCCATAGAAGATCTAGGGCATCATCATTTAATCGAGAAGGGCCATCGAGGCCAAAGGCCACCTTCGTGCATGCCATCCTAGCATTATTTAATAATGCATGCACTCTTTAAGTCTCCATCTGCATGCATGCAAGTCAACGACAAATTAGAAGATAAAGTGACCTAATTAGGTCAAAGATTAGGTTTTGCGCAGTTGAAATTTATAAATAGAGGATAAAGCGAAAGGAGACTACACTTTTTGGATTATTATTATTTTGGGAGCTCTTGGATAGCAACACAGCAGTTGGGGTTGGAGACGGAGTCTTCAGCTAACAGGATTTCGACAGTGAAACCTCTGTCCTAGTCTTATTCTGGGTAAGCCATACAGGTTCACCACTTGTTCTTTATTCATTCATCAGTTATCTAGTACGTGGTATAGATCGTTGCAGGGACACGTGTGCAGCTGTAAGAGGGGGTTTTCAGCCAAAAATCCCTAATCAGTTGTTGGGCCTTCAGATCTCAGTTTTCTTCTGAAACTCAGGCACCATTCTCATCATTAGCTTCATACTCCGGTACCCAATGATTATCAGATCCATCAGGGTTGATCCGAAGCAGTTATCAGCTGTTTCGGGGTTCCAGAGGGTGAGTAGCTGCCTCTCTGAAGTGATTCGCTACCCTACCTGGAGATCTCAGATCCTTCACATGCTCCAGGAATTCTCTCCGACACTCAACCGCTACCAGTCCTGCAAATTCTCAGTCAGATCGGACATCTCCTTCCTTGAGGGCATCACACTTTTCTACTTGGGCGTCTTGCTGCTGGGGGGATTCACCTGAAGCAGAGGAGCTCAAATCCTCTCCGATCCAGCTTGCAGTACTGGCAGACTTTTGCTGGAGTAGTTCAGACCAGCTTATCAGTGGTAAGTGTTCATTCTATCTCGCAAACCCTAACCCTAATTTTTCCTATAAAATAGGGATTTTTGCATGGCAGTTTGCATGCCCAGTTGTATCAGCATATTTGTTTAGAAATAGAAAATATTGGGATTTGGGATATTACATTTTTGGGGTATCAAGGTCCATAAAAAGTATGTAGTGTGGGTACTCGTTGGATGTGGAATCAAATTCCACATCCAATGAGCTCTCCTGATCGAAATTTGAGTAAAAGGACAGGGAGATATGTCAAAAATACGAACAAAAAAAACGTAGTTTTTTTAATGACAAATATGTCAATTCAACCATTATGGTTGACTCATTTTATTGGAATTCTATTGGTTCTTGAATTCCAACTCACAAGAACTTAGTGTTGGCGCGTTTTCTTATAAGGCCCATTTTAGACCCCAAATTTCCTCTAATGCCGTGCTCTCTTTTTATCTTCCAACAGCTTCTTAATAATCCTTACCAGGATTTTATTTGAAGATTCTTCTAGCCCATTCCCTTGTGGATAATAGGTAGTAGAATGGTTGAGGCTTATATGATACTTATGACAACAATTAATCATCTTCTTTGACTTGAAAGTTGTTGCATTTTCTATCACAATTCTCCTGGAGCACCCAACCTAGCCAAAATGTTTTCTTCCAGAAAACCTATAATCACTGCATCAATATCCCTCCTGGTAGGTATTGCTTCAATCCACTTTGTAAAATAGTCTGTGGTTTTCAAAATCCATCTATGTTGTCCTTAAGAGTTTGGATTTATTTCCCCAATGAAGTATAGTCCCCACTGCTGAAAAGTTGCTTCTACAGATATTGGTTTAAGAGGAAGTGGAACAAGTTTCCTCTTACCATAAAAAAATTTGCATTGGTGGCACTTAGTGGTTTCTTTATAAACATCAAAAAATAATGAGGGCTAGTAGAAACTAGGTCTCGAAATTTTGTTTACTGTTACTTTCCAAGAATGGTTCCCCCCACAATCTCCCTTATGAAACTCCTCTATAGTCTACTGGGCTTCATTCTCCAAAAGATAATTTAATAAAACACCACTAGGATATTTTTGATATAGATATTCATTCAGAATACAAAACTTGGAAGATTTTAGCTTCACTGACCTTTCCCTTTTTTTGATTAACCCTGTAGGAGCCTCTAAATTTTGCATCACATACACAATATCAGAATACCATGGAGATATGGAGAAATCATGCATTACCTGCACCTCTGTGTCAAGCTAGTTCGAATGACTGATCAATAAATTTAGTTGCAAGGATTCACAATTGGAATTTGTCATCATCGTTTCCAGTCCTTGACCCTTAATAAGTTCGGTGGACTTGATCTCAATGTCATACTCTAGTAACGCAACAATCCATTTTGCTATTTTTCTCTCCGAATCAGGATGTGTGAGGATTCCATTCACCACACTGCTAAGAACATATGCAATGATGTGTGAATGAAGAACATAGACTCTGAAATATTTCATAGATTTTACTAGAGCATATGCTTGTTTCTCCATTATGTCATATTTCAACTCCCCATCTCTTAAAACTTTTTCTATAAAAGGCTACAGGATGCTCAACATTTTGATCATTTTTCTATAACAACACTCCAGCAATAGTGTCATCAGAAGCATAAGAAAATATTAAAAAATATTTGCTAAAATATGGACTTACCAAAACAAGGGCTTTTGTGATAGCTTGTTTTATATGTCTGAAATCTCTCCTTGCATCCACTGTACATTTAATCTCATGGTCTTTTTTCAGCATGTTAGTGATATTCATTAGTATCTTAAGAAAATTGGGGATGAACCTTCTTAGAAAATTTATCTGTCCAATGAAGGATTGCACTTCCTTTTTTCTCCTTGGTTCTTCAACCTTAAGGATTTCCTTGATCCTCTCTAGATCAATATTTATACCATATTTTGAAATGATGTGTTCCAACAATTTTCCTTTGTCCAATGCAAAGTTTGATTTCCTGGGGTTTAATGATATTCCATACTTCTTACATTTCAGGAAAACTTTCTCCAAATGCCTGATACGTTCCCTGTCAGATCTAGAGTATACAATTATATCATCCTTATAGACAACTATGAATTTATATTTTTCCTCTGCAAAGGCAATGTCCATGGCACAATGTCAAGTGTCCCCTACATACATTAGACCAAAAGGCATCTTGGAATACATAAAAGTACCCCATGGTGTAGTGAAGGCATTCTTCTCTTGATCTCGACGTAACACCTTTATCTGATTGTATCCTGAAAAACCATCCATGCTGAAAATCCTTTCAAACCCCATCACTTTCTGCAAAATGTATTCCATCTTGGGAAACAGATAATTATCTTTCAAAGAGACTTTGTTAAGATTTCTGAAATCTATACAAAGTTGGATTTCACTGTTCTTCTTTCTAACAGGTACCAGATTTGCAACCCACTTGGAAAATCTCACAGTTACAATGATATTGGCATTGAACAATTTTCTGATCTCTTTGTCAATGACATGCAACAACGTTGGATTAACTCTTCTCAATTTATGTCTAAAAGGTTTCTCACCAGGTTTTATAGGGATAGCATGTTGTATGATGGAGATATCATACTTTTTAAGATATTCATAGCTGCATGCAAAGATGTCAGTTTACCTTTTCATCAAATTTATATAATCTTATTTTTCTTTGACAGACAAGCTCTTTGATAGTTTTATGATCTTTGGTTTCTCTTCGATCCCTATATTTTTATGTTCGACAACATCATCAACAGGCTTCATCTTCAGATTCTTAGTGACATCATTTTGTTCAAACAGATTCTCTAGAGGGATCAGTCCTCTGGGGATATGATTACCCTTGAACTGAACTATATCCTTCCCCCCCAGGGATTTTTTGTACTTCATGCTTTCAACAATTCTTTCTTCACTGTCTTTGGCATATTGAAAGTTCTCAAGATTGTCATTTTCATTATCTACCTGAGTATTTACAAAGTCACCAGATAACTCCAAAAATCTCTTAATCTGCATATCATCTTCAAATACCTGCCAGTATTTGGAATTATCTAGTATGGAGGGTCTATTTACAATGCCAACCTTATAATTCCTTTGGCCAGAAGTGGGAGTTTTGAATTTACTAGAAGCAACAACTAAAGAGTCGACCACTATGTTTTCATATCTGGGAAATACTATGATTGTATGCTTGGTAAAATAATTACCAAACATATCCCACGCTTCATTTCTATAAGCCCTCATTCTAGGATGTCTAGTTTGATAGCTGTCATTTACCTGATTTATTACTAGCTCTGAGTATCCCATGACTTGTACCCTTTTGGCTCCCATATCTTTCAAAGCATACAACCCTAACAATAAAGCTTCATACTCTGTCACATTGTTAGTACATTCAAGAGTTAGCTTTTAAGACATACCTTTAAAATCCCTAATGGGAGAAATAAAATACACACTTGCACCAGCACCAACCTTAGCCACTGATCTACCAAAATACATGGTTTAGAGACCTTCTTCTTTCTATTTATTCTCTAAAGCTTCTTGTTTCTTTGCAGAATATTCTTCCTCCTTAACTTCAATAGGTGTGGGAATTTCAAGATCACAGGGAGAAACATCATTAAAGAAAATGGAAGATCTCAAGTAAATATCAACAACATATATAGCATGATTATGTGGTTTCTCTTGCCTTCTAACTACATATGGGGATCTTTTCTCATTGTATAACCTCTTATTCCCTCCAGCCATAGGAATGGTAGCATAGGACATGTCTATTTGCAGACTTCCTTTTAACTTAAAGGTCCAAGACCTTGACAGTAACAAACCAAATTTAGGAGGAATGTCTACTATGACAACATCCATTACCACCATTTTAGAGGGCATTTATGTCAAATTACTACCATATATTTAATCATCCCAAGACATTTTACCTTCCTGGAATCAAAAGAGTACAAATATTTATATGGTCTAGTAACCTCTAATCCCAAACCACTCCCTTTGGCATCATATTATGGGAGGCACCAGAATCTAACATGGCATTATGCACAACCATATCATGTACATTTACACTTAGGTAAAAAGGGGGAACTTCATCCTCATCTCCATTTTCAATTTTAGACCCAAAGACAATAGTTGGAACATCATCATTCACTTCTATGATATTAGGTTGAAATTCTCCCTGATTCCTAACCATACCTGTTATCTTGTATCCGTATTCTCTATTTCTTAGAAACTCATTAAAAGGGATGGATATTTTTATCTTTGAGAGCTCTGTTTGCAGGTTGAAAGTCGAAACCATTTTTTCCACATCTATCAGTGTTGGTTGTTTAACTTCTTTTGTCTTTTCTACTTTATTTATATGCTCTTTATATACAATTTGTTCTTTTTTTTTTCTTTTTCCTTATCGGTGTTCTATTGACTGCTAGAAGGCTGATTTGGATTGAGCTTCCCTTTATTGACACTTACATTTATATTCCTCAATTGAATCTTTCTTTGGACATCATCCATAGCATGTAGGTACCCCCTTTGGTACTGTTCCGATTCTACCTCAAAATCCTTATTATCATCCTCTTGATCATACATGTTATGTTCTGTTTCTGTGAGGTATATATATGAATCCAAGTCACCGAAATGATGGATTTGATCTTCAATAGGTTTAGCCTCACCTTCAACATCAACATAGTTTTCAAGGAAAGGTGGTTGTATTTGCTGGTCATTTGGATTTCTAAGATTACTTATATCCCTCTGTTTGATTTGTGGGGGCTGAGGAGGATCGGGTCTTCCGAATTCGAATTTCTGATGTAATAATCCAAAAATTCATAAAAATTTAAAATTTTTCCATGCGACAATTAATGTTAAATCATCGCGTGTTAACTGCTAACAGTTAACATTAGAGAAAATATGAACTAGATACTACCAAAATCATATAATAATATATAATACATTTATTACCAACAACATTAAAATGAAAAGTATTGAAAGATCGCTCTACCAAGTTATTGAGTTAACGAAGTAAAAATACTCTGCGATCAACTGTTTACTTTTTGGTATGTGTAAGATTTTAAAAGTTGTTTTTCTTGTCTTAAAAAAGGGGCATCGATATTGGGCCCGAGGCTTACTTAGCTTTTTATAAAAGCTAATACATATTCGTAACTTGAACAGGATTACAGGTAAGCTTCAATCCAGATTTCGATGTAGGCATTTTAGGGTTTTGAAGACTAATCAGTAAGTTATGCAGGACATTTTGATTTCTAAACAATTCCTTCCTAGAATTTATGATGGTTAAGGATCTCTTGACTAAAAGTCTAGACTTACTTTTCCTAGTTTACAATTATTAGCCAATGTCTTTAAAATTTAATTGTTTTTAAAAATCAACAACCTGATTATAATTATGATCGGTTTCTATTTAAAGAATTTTACTATGCAACCACAAATTTTTCTTAAGTCTTCTATATTTCATCACCACTTTGTTATTCTAGTTAGTAGATATCCAAATCTAATTATTCCTACAAAAAGTGATGCATAGTATACTTATCAATACAAGAATATATATATATATATATATGCATATCTATAAACTAACCTAGTGTAATTGATGCATGAAATAAACATTTAAAACATAACTAAATTATTCTTAAAACCAAACTATAGTATGCCTAAAAGGAAACATTTGGTGTAAAAAAATAATTATCAAGTAGTAATGTTTCTCTCCGAAATGTTTATAGGGTCATAAAGTGCGGATCCAAAACTATATCCAAACCCATAGTATTTCTTTCCTAGTGGGTTCCACGTGGTAATCGTTTAAAGGAGAAAGGGTTTGGTAATAAATCTTAAGCACAAACATTAAAACCAAAAATACCCTAACACCGTTCGACTCACTCTATCGTTTTAGTTCTTCGGCTAGGAGGAGTGGCCAACAACCCTTCGGCTTTCTTGATTTGTAAACTCATCATGGTGGCCTTTTTCGGGCTCGGGATTCTCATTTCTCTTCTATAACTGTGAGCTTACCCTTGAAGCAGTGGTTCTCATTATCTGCTTTCCACAATTAGCATTTTTACAGTTGGCTCGGATGCACAAGCATTTCCTTGAACTCGGTGGTAGCACTTATAGGTTGAAATTTTGGGCTTTCAACACTGTTTGCAAAGAGCTCTGAAAAACGAAAACGAAGGTAAGATTTAACCCTTCGTCTCAATGATGATTTGAATAAATAAAAATAGTATTTCCTTTCTTAAAAGAAAACTGATACCAGAAGCTCACAAACGTTGGTTTGCAGGTGAAAGGTTTTTGAGCACTCATGGGTTGTCTAGTGAATGTGTGCATCAAGAACGTGAAGGGTAGGAACTTTACAGGCTCGGTAAGCCTCAATTCTACCCTTGGAGTGCCTATCGTTTTTGGGTTTGTAGTGAAAGAATTCACGATGCTTACAGCCACATTCCTACCTGTTGTGGTGTTCGCTTTTACTATTTTAGATAATAGATGTTTTTAATTGTTAAGATGAAGGAGGCCGTATGGCTGTTATGTTTTAAACCCTTGAGGTTTATTTTTATTTTTATTTATTTATTTATTTATTTTAGAAGAGATACGACTCAACAAAAAATACGATAGGGTTTCACTAAATTACTGTAATTTACTTGGTTTAGGAATTTCCAGCAAATTTTGGTTCATCTCATGAAAACAGTCAAAAGAAAAAAAAAGTACTTGTTTTTATTTTTTATTTTTTTTGTTAAGGGTAAAATTTCCCAAAAAGATAGAGAAACTATTATTAAAGATTGGTAGGGTTTTCTATTAGCCGTGAAGGGAATAATTTGTGCTAATCGTGCTTGTTTTGAATCGAATTTTGTAAATGCTATGTAAAATCGTTTTGTGAAAAAAAAAGGGAGGTTTTTTTAAACAAAACTCTGTGGTACCGAATACTAAAAAAAATACTTGGATTTTTAAAACAAAAGATTGAGCTGAAAATATAATTAAATAATGGTTATGCTATAGCAACCTGTCACTAATAGAATAATTCTAGGGTTTTTAGGTTGAATTTAGACTATTTTTTTTTAGAAGATTATTATTTACAAAAGTAAAACTAGAAACAAACGATAAACTGGTTTTTGAAGTAGAAGTTAACCTAAATGATAACCTGGTTTTTGAAGTAGAAGTTAACCTGTGTTTTTTATAATATTTGATTTATTGGCTTATTTATAATTACTGTCTATAAAGTATAAGTTTTACTTTTACGAAGCTTTCTGGGTTGTTATGTAGTAGTTTTTAAATATTTATTTATATAATTAAGTTCTGTAGAAAGAAGTTAATACTGTGTTAATTTAAACACAGTTACAAAGTTGTGTAATAAAACTTAATTATATGTTTTGTTTAGTATTTAAAAGTAAACATTAAAAAATGTATAAAGTTAGAAAGGATTCTGATGTTTAAGTAATTTTTACTATCATTCCTAAAATAACTAACAATAAAAGATAATTAAACAGTTTTCGAACACATTTTAACTTGAAATACTCATTCTTCTAAAACCCTACTATACTAGAGTACTTCGTCATAAGGTGAGTGGAAAAATACAAGAAGGCAATTCATTCATTAAACAATTAAATCTAGCCCTAGAACATTTATTCAATAATTTTAACCAGTAACTTCTTAAAATAAAACTGGTTTACCCTGTCTAAATTTGCAGAAACAAACTTATCCAAACATAACAGTAATTCTATCTTAACTGTATTCATTTTCGTACTTATATTTGCATAAGATAAAATAACATTTTAGAACCCGAGAACTCATAGAGGAGACAACATCCTAAGGAACCTGTTCCACCCAACCAATTCTTGAAGATAGCTTAGCTGCTAGCCTTAGGACCCTCAAGCCTATCCACTGGTCCACCTGGTTGATAGCACTGGGTGAGATAATGGGCTAACAACCCCTGCAACTCCACAAGAGTATTCAGCAGTAATACTTCTTCCTTCTTCAGTAAAGAAGTCAGCAAATCAGTTGCACTAGTTATGCAAATCAGATTTCACACTCAAAACCACTTCTTCTTTTCCCCTCCAACGAATATCTTGTGCACAAATTTCACAAGTGAAGATTGAACAACCACCTACTGAATTCGATGGGCAATTATAAGCATGCCTAGGTCTTTTTTCAGTTTTTCATTTAATGAGCCACCTTCTCTTGTTCCAATTTCTTGGGGAACATGACCACAAAAATAGGGAGGTTTCCTCCTGCAACATCTAGAAGTGGTTTGAGGATGCTGCCAAGTGTCAATCTACTCTCAATCCAGTCTATTCCACCTAGTGAGCAGTAAACACTCATTTAATAGCCTCCTTAAGCGGTTGTCTCATATTTTATTTATTAATTAATAAAATATTCAGCATAATTAATTACAATCATCCTTGACCCCACTTGGTAAAAAATCACAAACTTTACAATACATTTAAAGTATAATGTCTTATTAAACATAAAATGTTTTTGCAATTTGGGGTAGTTGAATGCTATGAAATTATTGAGTAGATGAATTTCCAAATTGAGGAATATCTAGTTGGTCTTTTCCTTTATTTCTAATCAATTTATTGGGGTTATCCACACCTTGTAAGATTTCAGCGTCAGGATTACCTCATGTATGTGTCCTCCTGGAAGTTAAGATTCTTTCTGCAATTCGCTCTGAACGAATGTGGAGTCGCCTAGGAAAATATATAACCTTATTCAACTGCAGGAGTCCCTATTTTCCCACACAAGCCCTTTCTTCTTAGAATATTTTTCGTTTCTCCCAGGGACGATTTTGACTTTCGCGTCCCCGGCAACGACGCCACTTTGTTAGCACTCAGAATCACACCCAAGGTTGTGGAAGGTGAACCCTGAGGTAACAACATAACCACTTTAAGAAATGGAGTTGGCTTCTCCGTCTATAGAGAGGTATCCCTCACATATATATAACAAGGCCAGATATATACATGAAATGAAATTAAGATATTGTTGTGGTTGAAATAGGGTAAGGGTACATTGGGATATGGAGTCACAATTATCAAGAAACACATATCAGTTTGCATGGGAAATGTCTGCAAAATAAAGATAATACTTCGGTTACAGTTAATATGTTTTTGGTCTGGTGATAAGGAAGAAATTACATGATTCCATTAACACAAAGCACCAACTAGATGAATTCTACATTAACTTTGGTAGAAACGATTTGTGAATATCTAAAATGATAGCCATAGCATAACCAAGTATGAATCATGAAAACTATCACACACTTATCTCAGATATGAAAGAAAACATAATGGAAAGATTAATAAGAAGGACATGCACATAAAGAAGAGAAATCACATTCTGTAACTGAGAAATATACATGAATATTTGCATTAAAAGGCTAGCATTCAGATTTGCAACTTTTATTAAAGATAGATCTCAAAATTACACAATGTTAAAAGTCTCATGGGTTTCAACCATTTTCTCATAAAATTTAGAAGTATTTATACCTTGCTCCATGGAGCTCAACAAAATAACTAACTACTAAAATTAGTTCCAACTTCTTTTACATGTGTCATTGACACTTCTTGACTAATAACTGATTCTAAATACAACTAAACAACTAAAAACCAATCTTTAGTTTTAAAATATCTGTGATATTCATGTATTCATTGGTGCAAATTGTATTTACTTTTCCCGTAATTTCAGCTATCTTCCATTGATCAATAGCTGGAAGATCCAGATTGATCATATCCTTAGCCAATACCAATGAGCTCCACATTTTCTGAATAAGATAAATCTGGAAATTTGGCACACGTAGCTTTAAAGTGGAAAAACATTTCAAAGTGTCTAGCTAATTTGTCTATGATCTAATCTGCAACTGATTAGTTTGTCATTATACTCCTTCTAGGACCACATTCCGCCTTTCTCTTCCCAAAATAAAGGAAGTCCTCTTTTGAATAAAGGATTAAAAAGTTCAATGAATTCCTTAATTTGATTATGCATAACCTCAATTTTTGCTTGAACTATTTCTAAATGCCGATATTTATTCACCACTCTTCTTTCCCATGTGATAACCAAGACCCTATCTTGGATATTTGCTTTCCTTATTTCCTCTTCTGTCAAACTGTTCAAAAAACGGATTACATTATGAGCTGTGTCTATAGGCTTTTTATTTAAGATCTGATTTACCATCAAGACATTTTGTCTAGTTGCTTGTGTAACAATCTGTTTGTCTAGAATAAAATCCAAATAAGGCATGAGCGTAGTTGCCTCTGCTATTAGTACATCCTAGATAAGATGCTTTTCTCCCTGTATGGTTGACTTTCATGTAACCTGTTTTTGCAATTTATTATTCTTTTCTACCAGCTCCTTACATTTGTCCTCCAATGTCTTTCTTTCATTTTCTCTTTTTTCAGCTATGTCTTCTAAATTTTTATTTTGGTTCTTCAAACCGGTGATTTCTAAATTTTTCAGTCTCACCTGAGACATAGCTTGGGACAAAGAATATGCACCAGATTGTATAGAGGGTGAAATAACTTACGCTTGCTGCTCCTTATTCTTTTCATTTACTTCCTTTTCCATTTATGTTGGTTTTGTTTCAAAATCCTTTTCTTTCTCAGCCTAAACTCCTGCATCTTTCTCCCATTGTTTTTCTTTTTCCTCCAACTTCGGCAACCTTGCTTTACAATCAATTAATTAAGTATTCAAAGCTTATTTTTTATTTCTCAAATTCTGGCAGCTCAGAAGTTTGTATAAGCTGAGTAGATGGGATATTCAGCTTCCTTTTTAACAATTGAATTGTAATTTTTTTCCCTTTTAACAACTTCTATGTGGAAGCTCTATTATCAGCTTGACTATCAGCCACCCATAATTCCACTTGAAGCTTCTTAATTTGCATCTGGTGGGATTTATTCTCCACCTTCTCCTTTCTGAGTAAATATTCAATTCTTTTCTTACTTGATTGTAACTTTGACACCTGCAAGTTGCTTTTAACAAATCAGTATAAATGATATCACCTATTTCTCTATGTAAATGTATCATATCAGTAGTAGGAATATTCTTCAAATTCATTATCATTTCAGCCACTTTATTTCCTGTAGTCACTGCCAGATTTAATGTGTTTTTATCCTGATCCCTAACAGTCACTAAGGATACATATTGACTAGAAAATTTTCCCACTTCATCATATAATTTCAATGTTTCCTTAGAATCATTTTCCCCAACACCTTTATATTTGTCCATCAATTCAATCTTGGACTTGTATTTATCTGCAGTTCCTTAAAGAAATGTTATCAAATGTGTACTCTTGGATTTCAAAGGCTGGGCCTTTGACCTTCACATGTTTCTTTCTGCCTTTAGCCTTTGTGATTGGTACAAGTTGTCCTGTTTTTTCAATCTTTTGCTTCTTGGGTGTTCTAGTAGTATCTTCCTCATCTATATCCATGGCTTCTGAGAAATACCTCTTATTCACTTTTTCAGAAAAACTAGCCAATGGGGTAGTATGAGTAGTTGCTACAACAATACTAGAAATATCATGCTGAGGAGAAGTGGTCCCTAGTGTAGATGAAAGTGAATCTTCTTGCATATTTTCACCATTATTAATATCCTTGGGGTAATCCATCCAATTTGTTGCTTCAGAAAGTCCTGCCACCTCAGAATGCTCAAATGGTTTATTTTTATTTGTTTGTCTCCTATTTGAGATAACATGGTGATGGTCATAAATAACAACAACTACAATTGATTATGCCATTTATATGAGCATTATTTCAATAATTGGGAGAGTTGATTTGGTCTTGATTCCAAAAAGGGCCTACTGTCCATGGAAACTTAATTTCTGAAGGCTTCTTATAGCTCAGGAAATGCTCATATTCAACTATCAACCTTTGTCTAATTAGTTCCAATGCAAACACTCTTATTGCCAAAAATGTTGGTAGGATATGGGGTTGATGAAAAAAACCATATACCCTAACCAATGTGCCATGTTCAGATAGGAACCAATATCCTATTCTTCTTTCAGGTGAAAACTGTAATATTTATTTCATTTCTGGTAATACCTTGGGTAATCTTTTTTGAAAGAAAACATTATACACTGGTGCCATGAGAAAATTCATAAACTTACAATAATATCTACTTATTTCATCTGTTATAACCATCTCTGGGAGTTGTAAATTATCTTCATTGAATGTTAAAAACATCGTCAGCAGAAAAGATTGAAATCTGAAATTTCTTGTCCTATGTAAGTTTATTAACTGAGAACGGATGTTCTCGGATAAAAAACTCATCAAATTTAAGACATGATGATTGCATGGAATGACTCAACTTCTCAATCTCTACTTTTCCAGTACTAACGGTGAACATTAGACTCAACAAGGGTTCTGTGATGTATTTATTTGTATCCAACCCCAAAAATTGACTTTCCAAGGTTATCAGAGACTGGGTTTCTTCATTAAACAGGTTGTAATCAATGGGAAAAGGGTGATTTAACAATTGAATATCAGGTTTTGAGCAGGATTTGAGGAAAGTTTATTTTTGTTTGACTGAGGATTTATGGAAAAATTGGACTAGGTTTTATTCTTTGTACTCTTTAGACATTTGGGAAAATCGATAGGGATTAACAGAGTATTTTAGATGATAAGGGAGTTTACTAGACACAAAATTTTAGACCTAGATGCATCCATTATTACCCCCTCAGAAGGAGACTAATTACTGGCACACCACTCAACAAACTATGGACAATTTGGGGTTTGTTCAATGGAAAAATAAAAGAAATTCGAACTAAATACTCCATGAGTATCAATTCCCTGATCTTTGAGGATTTTCAATTTTTTTTTTGTGGTTTCTACATTATCATTTAGAAAAATTGTGTCGAATATTTCAGAATATTTATCCTCAATAAATTCTTCAACATTCTGATACTCAAGATTCTGAATCTCTAAATCTTCCATTTCAACCATGAAATACTAATTCAATCAGAGAAATGAACCTACCTGGTCAGTTGACAGATGGTTCAAAAGTCTGTCCACAGTGGCATCTTTTGCATAGTCTGAATTCTCATTTTCCAATGCTTCAGAAAAAACAAATCATTTGAATCCACGTGCTTGTCCTTACATTATTTTATTCTCCATATTGACTATGCATCTTTTTCATTGAAATCTAATCTCACCCATAGATCTATTGTTCTTCAATATGAGCCCTTGATTCTTGACTGTTGGTTAACCACACTATCTTATTCCCACTTATTTCACCCCTCTTTATTTCTTATGCAAGTTTAGATACTGAAACAAATCTTTATCCTTGATCAGTAACTTCCACCAATCTGAGCCGTCCATTTTGTTTTATCTTAAACTTTGATTTCCAGTTATATGGCCTTCTCTATCCTCATAGCTTCTATGCCCGGATTGATTTATAGCCATAGAATCATTTTCAACTTAAATATGCATCCCTAATCACCTTTCTCATTTACACTTTCCGCACTCCCACCAAAAATTTCCTTCCCTGCACTCTGGATTGGCGAAACTATTTTGAATTGTTGATCTAATATTAACTTCCACCTAAACCGTTGAAATGTGTGGACTATACTCAATTTCAAAAATATTAGCTTTGACCTTTCTCCATGCAACTCTAATTTGCGAAATTGATCTCAGCCCTCGATTAAAATACACCTTTAATCTCTGTCGTTCAAGTTTGAAGGGCCTACCAAATTTCACAAATTTTAAAAGTGATTTTCTCCACGCATGTTCAATTGACAGAATCATTCTCTGCCATAGATTTATCCCTGACTTGATCTCCACCATTGAAACATGTTCTCCCTTTACACCATTCGACAAATTTGAAAAGTGACTTTTCCCGAATATCTTATATCAGCAGAATTCAACTAAGCCATTGATCTAGGTCACCGTCCAGATCAACCATTGAAACTTGTAGGTGTTTTAAACGATTCCGAAAATTCAAAAAGTGATTTACATCATACAAGTTAGAATGCTGGAATGGATTTCCACCATTGATCGAATATGGTCATTGATCTCTGCCCTTAAAACACAAACCTTTTTACGCCATTTCGCTGATTTAAGAATTTCATTTCTCCTTGCACGTTTAATCAGCGAAATTATTCATTACCGTAGATCTACTTGTCCTTCTTCATCCAACAGACAATTGTGTCTTCTAGTTAACCTATTCTCATTGATTCAAGAATATATTAAACCTGTTCATTTAATCTCTTCATTTCCTGTCAATATACAACTTAGAACAAGTTTTCTCATCCATATACCCCTTTAAAACTGAAAAAATCTAGAATCCTTAGATTATTTTAGGAACTTTGCTTAGAAATAATGTTTGAAAAATCTGTAAAAAACTTATGAACACCCTCCATGGTCATATGATATGAAAATTAACAGACCTTATTTTTCCTTACACTATTTTATACCTCTCCAACTACTTAATTAGCACAAAAGTAGTGCTAACAGATAGGTTAGTATGACATTCCAACTTTTGTTGGGAAGCCAAATGGGTAAAAGAAGGTGGGCACTGACTATTATAATCAATGATTCCATGTTGAGGGAATAGTTTTGGTAAGGTTGTTGATTCCTTTTGAACCATTTGATTACGAAATTGGGTCATTAATTGTTAGATTTATGGAAGAATGGGACATAGATAATTGTAATTATCTTATCCATAAAAATCACAGGGATGGTTATGTTTACACCCTTGTTTTCATTATGTTTGACCCTGATTGGAATCACTATCTCCCCAACAATGGTTACATTTCCCCCTTTCCCTTGGTTCCTGGTCATTCTATTTTTCTTCTTCTTCTTATTGTTTATGTATTGATTACTTTTTTGGGTTTATTAGACAAAATTTCTAACCAATATGGTTAAAAGGAAGAATCAAGTTAATATTTGGTAAAAGCAAGGAGGTCAGATTGACTTAACTTTGGTTTGGGGTATTAAAACAATATAGCAAGTCTAAGGTGTGGAAATGTGTTAGTAATTGCAGCTGTAACAACAGAGAACAAC
The DNA here is from genome assembly GCA_001517045.1 of Pseudotsuga menziesii. Classification (NCBI taxonomy): domain Eukaryota; kingdom Viridiplantae; phylum Streptophyta; class Pinopsida; order Pinales; family Pinaceae; genus Pseudotsuga; species Pseudotsuga menziesii. The sequence goes on from LPNX010559629.1 coordinate 25,603, forward strand.
TACTAGTCTACTACTAGGCTTGAATTGAGCTCAAAAATTTGTGCCTACTACCTATGTGAACCTTGCTACAAATGTCCAATCATTTTTTGTCAAAATGAAATTCAAATGGTTGGTTTAATGAGTCCTCCTCTACAAGAATTCATTGCTTGCATGAATATCATGGACTCGTGACAACTATAAAAAACACTCAATGTGATGAAATTACAAATAATGGCATGCAACTAGGATCACAAACTGTGTAGAGTTCGATTTATGCATTGATATAGAGAGGTGTCATTGGGAACACGATATGGAGAAAAAGTGAGTTAGAAAAAACATTTGGACCAAAGCATCACAATGGTTATTAAAAAAAACTATTTTTTTACTCAATAATAGTATTCAATTTATGGGTGGCATGATCTTGATGTAATCTCCCTCCATCCTTCCAAACATTTGCGGTTTCTCACAACATTTGTCCTTGGTGCTCACCACCAAAATACGTATAAAAATTACATGTTTTTACATCCTATTCTCTTTAAATCCTCATCTCATAGTTAAAACTAAGGATTATTATGCACACACATTCTCACCTTGTAATATCTATTGGGTCAAGGTGAATAGACAACCATAAAATATTAAATGTGGCAAGATGCAAAAAGTAAGAGACAACTATAACTAAGTCTTATGTTAAATTTAACATATAAGTATTTGACACTATCAACTGAGATTTGACATGTTGGATTGTTGTGATCTTCTTATCACTCCTTAACAATGTGATTGCAAGGAATTTTTTTGAAGGTGAAGGAGGGTAATGGCCCACCTCAGCATGGAAAATGGTTTCAACATAGAAGTAGACACATTAATTTTCTTCATTAAATAACTTAAATTTCGTACCAATGACTTCTGATTCTCCAAATCATGGATTGGTAAAAAGCATACCAAATTTTAGAGCGACAAGCTCTTAGTTACTCACACCTAGAACTTTCTCAAATCCATCCATTAACAAACTTCTTTTGGTATACTGGTTCAATTTAAAAAGAAAATTGTCGAGACTCAGACGTGTAGTGAGTTGTAAGGCTCCAATTGACTTGGGATTGATTCCATTTCCCCCCTGTCCGATACTTATATGTTGCTGTGAAAAGTGTTGAACAACAAAATTTGATGCCCCAACCCCTATGATGCTAGCGTTGCTAACTTGATTGGTATGTAGGATTATTGTTTAATGTTTTATAAGTTGTGTATTATTTTTTCTTAGGCACTCAATGCCCATGATTCTTACATCTCTCAGGATTGGGTGACTTCCCTATCTCCACTTTGAATTAAATTTTTGGTTTGTTTTATATGTATTTTTTGGTTATTATAGGTTTATTATAGCCTCGTTTTACTTAGTGGTTTCATTTTGTACACAGTTAATAGTGAGTAATTCTCTTATGGTTCTAGTTTTTCTTAAGACCATCTCTAGTTACAACGTCTTGCACTATGCATAAGATCACACAAATGCCCCAATATGGTTATTGCATAGTTTAAGTAGTTTGAACTGTAAAATTAATGTTACATACATATCAAATTAATTTGTTCAAATTAGGCTTTATTGAAAATAATTCACTTTTCATATAGATATTAGGGGGTTCTCAATTGTTTATAATTATAAAAATTTGGAAGGGCAATATTTGTTTTTTACGGTTTTATGGAGGAAAGGGTTTAGTTGTTTATAATTATAAAAAAATTGGAAAGGAAATATTTGTTTTTTGTAGGTTTAGGGGTAAGGGTTTAGTTAATTTATACTTGTTAATTGAAGTATGATTATTATGATCTCCCTTCTCCAAGAATAAATTCCCTTCCAATTGAAATTAATACCCACCCTTCAAATTTGATCATTGCTTCCACGTAAAGGGTGTTTTTATTGGCCAACAAGCGGTGCCATTAGGAGAAAGGTAGGTTGAATTAAATCCACATAGTTTCATGATCCTTGCAAAGTATTTTCAATCAAGCGGGAAAATGAGGAGAGATGAATCAAGGAAATTGAGGATCTGGGCGACTGCATGGGATATATCTGCTCAGGACTCCGAAGTATGAACTGTACAACATGGCAAGGACAGATCAAATCATGTCCCGGAATGAGAAGTTTATATTAGAGGCAAGTAGGATGGCATAAAAAGATGCAACATCAAAACTCGTTGGTTTATATTTTTAGCAGTATTTGTACAACAAAGGAATGTTGGTGATTTGGAAAATGGATGTTAGCCAATGGAGAAACATAGAGGATGGTATGGGATAAAGAAGAGGAAAGAGGAAGCGAGCACTAGGTCATGAGGAGGAAAATAGTTGGGTGACCCGGGATCAGTCGAAATCCCTTTGGGAAGTTTGAATGTTTAAGCTTGGGATTCCTAGTGACATCCAATAGAGCATGAATGAGAAGGAGAAAAATTGATGGGTGGAATTGGACAACGACACCCTGCACGAGGAATCTCGCAAAGATGAAGACTGGATCTTGGACCCAGGAAACAATGCGGGAAGACTCATCCTATACAAGTGAATCGTGGCTATGTTCCAGGTAATGAAAAACCTTATGGGGTGCAAGATGTGGGAGAAGGAGCTGGGAGAGGAAGAGGAGAAACATGGGAAATGGCAGGCAGAGATGAAGTATGAGTCAAAGATGCTGAACCAAAAGATGGATGCTATCCTGTAGGGTTTCAACGTGAATATCCCTCTAGCTGCACCCCCCCCCCCCCCCCCCCCCCAATGGCCCAATAGAATCCTACAGGTAGAAGTCTCTATGGATGCAACCCTGATGACCCTTATATTCTGTTGTAAATGATCTATGTGTTGGATCTAGATTCCCAAGGGCTCTATGTTGATGTAATGCATAGTATAGGTCTGATTAGTAATAGATATCATATTTTTTTTGAAGTTTACTATATGGTCGGTTAAGAATGGAGTAATGTCAGCACCAAGTTTTTTGAAGTTTACTGTATGGTTGGATCAGAATGGAGTAGTGTTGGTACCAAGTTTTGTCTGAAGTATGTCATGTTGCAAGTTTGTTCTAAATCACTTTGTAAAGGTATTTTTTTACTAGTAAGTTAGGAAATGACGTTATCAATAGGAAGTAGCATGTGCATCAGGATGTCAACTGCTCTTTTTTGTGTGAATGATATCTCTTACTTACAAAAAAAAATGGGCATCTTATTAGTTACACACAATTATCACTATGTTATTTACCCTTTTCTTTGTCAGAAAGAAGGAATTTTTCTATTACCAGTAAATATGAAACACTATTACATATATTAATCAAATATCTAACTAAAAAAAATGGGCATCTTATTAGTTACACACAATTGTCTCTATGTTATTTACCCAATTTTTTTGTCATACTAAAATCTCTTACTTAAAAAAATGGCTTCTCATTAGTTACACACAATTGTTACTATGTTATTTATCCAATTTTTTTTGTAAGTAAGAAGGAAGTTTTCTCTTACCAGTAAATATGAAACACTATTACATATCCTCAATATACGTGGGTTTGCTCAAAATGTGGAGTCAAACTGTAAACATGTGTCCAAAAAGCGTATATACAAAGCATGAGCCAAATAGAAAATATAACCATGGTTTCAACTTCCCATCCTTTGTATAATGACGACTTAAAAAACAGTAAAATATAAAGAAAGAAATACATTATGATACATGAAAACACATGAGGTTAGAGCAAAGGGATAAAGGAGGATTGCTAGTCTCTCATAACATATTCTGCTTCTTCATCATTGGATTTACTGGTTGCTCCTTCTTTGGTTCCCTGTTGGCATTGAAAACGTGGATCCGAAAGGTGAATAACTTCTTTAATGTGACCAAGGTTTCTCTCAACGCATTCTTTGAACATACTCACTGTGTGTTTTACCATTTACCCAATATTTACCACTCATGCATTTCTCTAGACAGTATGAAGTTCAGTCTCTAGTAGTTTTATATAACTACATCGGGTCCAAGTTTGAGTTTGAAATATCTGAACACTTCATTCTCCATGGTTTCAATAGTAGAGAAAATGTGTTGAAGAGTCTTTGCGTGAAATATCACCTCCCAGTATATGTTTTCAGTCTCTTTTCGATGCTTGGACATGCTGGGAATGCATAGATAAGCTCTCTGGATAGATTTCAAAGAGGGAAGAGAAGATAACCTCGACAACAATTAATTGACCCGAGTGTATTGTTGCCTCTACGCACTCCTACACCAACTACAAAATGAATATTGGATTGAATTGAGGCTGTCAGGATCAGTTGCTCTATTATAATGTTACTTCACACACTTGCCATTATCATCCATGTACCATCTCCATGTGATCCATTGTATGCTGAAACTTCCATTGCTAGCCCTCAAGTACCGTATCCATGTGATAAAAAACATTTTGGTATGGTTATGCTTCGAATTCACCCTTCTTTGGATGCATACTGAGGTCTAGGTGGACATGGATTTTAAGTGATTCAGTTAGATGAGTTTATGGGGTGAGTTTTTCCATTTGTCCTAGCACATGCCCTTCCCCTATCCTGATTTTCGTGACTGCTATCATGCTCACCCACCATATCTTTTCCGAAACTATGCCATATTCCTTGCCGAAACTACGCCATATCCTTTTTCAAAACTCTGCTAAGGTGTCTTCTTCCTCACCTAAACTCCGCCATAATCTTTGCCAAAGTTGCGCCATATATTTGTCAAAACTATGCCATATTCCTTTATGAAACTATGCCACATCCTTTGTCAAAACTCCACTAAGTTATCTGCTTCCTTGCTGAAACCTCAGTATAATCCTTGCTGAAGTTGTGCCATATCTTTGTCAAAACTCTACCATATTCCTTGCCAAAACTCTGCCATATCCTCTGCCCAAACTCCATTAAGTTATCTGGTTCTTTACCGAAACTCCGCCATAATCATTGCTGAAGTTGCACCATATCTTTGTCGAAACTCTGCCATATTCCTTGCTGAAACTCTTCCATATCCTTTTTCCAAAACTCCACTAAGTTATCTACTTCCTTTCCGAAAATCCACCATAATCCTTGCTGAAGTTGCACCATATATTTTCCAAAACTTTACCATATTCCTTGTCTAAACTCTGCCATATCCTCTGTTGAAACTCTACTTAGTTATATGATTCCCTGGTGAAACTCCGCCATAATCATTGTCGAATTTGTGCCATATCTTTACCGAAACTTTGCCATATTCCTTGTTGAAAATCCACCATATCCTTTGATGAAAATCTACTAATTTATCTGCTTCCTTGCTGAAACTTAACCATAATCCTTTCCAAAGATATGCCATATCCTTATCAAAACTTTTCCATATTCCTTATCGAAACTTCACCATATTCTTTGTCGAAACTCTACTAAGTTATCTTCTTCCTTTCAGAAACTCCGCCATAATCTTTACCAAAGTTGCGCCATATCTTTGTTGAAGCTATGCCATATTCCTTGCCGAAACTCCACCATATCCTTTGTAGAAACTCCACTAAATTATCTAATTCCTTTCCGAAATTCCACCATAATTCTTTTTGAAGCTGCATCATATTTTTGTTGGAACTCTGCCATATTCCTTGCTGAAACTTCACCATATCCTTTGCCGAAACTCCATTAATTTCTTTGATTTCTTGCCAAAACCCCTCCATAATCCTTGCCAAAGTTGTCTCATATATTTGTCGAAACTCTACCATATTCCTTGTCAAAAATTCACCATATCCTTTGTCAAAACTCCACTAAGTTCTCTGCTTCCTTACCGAAAATCCACCATAATCCTTGCCAAAGCTGCACCATATATTTGCCAAAACTCGACCATATTCCTTGTCAAAAATCTGTCATATCCTTTGTTGAAACTCCACTAATATCTCCACTTTCTACTAAAATCCTGTCATTTCCTTTGCTGAAACTCTGCTAGTCGCTCTGTTTTGACCAAAACACTGGCAATTTTTCCAGTCTCATCAGTTCTCATCACTTCGCTTGATGTGGAAATTTTCATCCCTCTCATTATGCTAAGGAGCCACATGATCCATGAAGACACGTGGTGAGAAGCGCCTCCAGTAAAGAGATTTGACAAGGCAAGAGAGCCACACCAATACACTGATATTTCATGGTAAGTGAAAATGTATAGATCCTAACCACAGGTACAACTAAGCATAAATCGACAAATTATTTGAGCCAATATTTTTAGTTTGGGAAGGGGGTCTGTCATTATACTCTCCTGTACTTATTAACTGTAGCCACTTCACTCAATCCATGCTATAAATTTCACCACGAGCTTCGACTCTTCCCTTACACCACCTTTACGTTGCCTTCGTAAAAATACCCAACAATTTTCCATACTATACATTGTTTTCTTTCATGCTGCAACTCCGATATCCAAATTTGAAAGTTTTACTAGTTGCATGTGTGATTGAGATCCCTAAAAACATCATGGGAGGGTTCACAATCCGCTATGAACCAGAGTCGATGAAGCCATTGCATCGATACGTGGAAGTTTTTGGAAATTTTTAGGAAGCCGACTGGACTTCATATTTTGAAATATTGATGGGTTTTATGAAGAGGTTGCATTACAATTTGCAAAACATTTGATGGAATATTATTGAGAAGTTGGGGGATGATAATTAAAGTGTCTGAGAAAATCATAGTAGAAGTAATAGGTCTTCTCAGAACAGAAAAGAGTTGGTTTGGTAGGAAAGTCCCTGTGTTGAGTGCAAAACATGATTTCTTAGAAGCAGGAGAAGTTGTTTGACCGAGAGGATGGGGGTTTGCACTGGAATCTTTGCCTCGTCCTTGGGACCAGGTTGTAGTATATATGAAGAAGTATATCACATGTGAAGTTAGTTACAAAGTTGCTTATACCTATAATTTTGTTTTGTTATCTCATCTTCGCCATGGTATATTAGTAAACATGCCCTATTATCTTCTGAACTCTATACAAAAAATGGCACATTATTGTTAGATTTTTATCATTCAAGCTAGCATTATGATCTTAGGATATTTAACTGAGAGAATAACATGCACAACCATAAAACACAAGATACAAGAGACATAATTTTCCTCGGGGAAACCATAAAGGAGAAAACCCCGCAACTTCCTCAGAGATAGAATCAACACCAAAAGTAAAACCCAAAAACATAAAGATGATCTCCTGACAGCAGTAGTCTCTCTCTTGTCCCAGCAACTTCTCCTCTCACTCATGCACCTCAATGAGTGAGTGTGTGTGTGATAAATAGAGAGACTCACTCTCTATTTATATTCTTTCATTCACTTGAAACCCACTCCAACATGTCGGCCTCACATAACAATTACTTACTAGAGACGACATCTCTAGGAGTGTCTAATAATCCTAGTGCCCCACAACTTGTGGGGAATTTGCCTCCTTTGACCAACAAGGAGGTTTATCCTTAACACAATGGTGGGGACTATTGCCCTGACTTATAATGACTCACCTAGGGTCGACATCTCCAGGATAGTCTAATAACCCTAGTGCCCCACAACTGCGTGGACTTTAACCCTTGACCAATAGGAGGGTTACCCACAATGACTTGACATGAATTTTATATTATAGAAACTTCCTGGAATAAACATCAGGGTATGAAATGACTCAATTACATTACAGACACATCCCGGAATAAACATCGGGGTACAATACATAAGATATACAGATGAATACATTCCGAAGTTACAATTACATAAACACTCCCTCTTAACTAGGAAGGTATTCTATCGACACAATTTATCACTACAAGTCTTCTTCTCTGTATCATCTGGATCATCATCGAGTCCTCATCATCTTCACCTTCAAGTCATATCCATATTCAATTCATCTTCATCTTCAAGTCATCTTCATCATCGGATCTGGATCATCACTCGATCTGGATCACCATCACTGGATCTAGATCATCACTCGATCTAGATCATCATCACTCAATCTGGATAATCTCTACTAGATCATCATCACGGGTTCTATCTCTTGATTCTTCTCGTCATAGGAAGTTCTATAGAGCTAGCCCCTTTTCATGATGGTTGTAGGCCTAGCCTCCATGTAGGTCTTCTTTATCGCTTATATCTGACCCTAAGTCAGAATGGCCTACCCAACACTTATATCTGATCATGTAGGAACCAATCCTATAATCATATCAGAAAGGCATGCCCAACACTCACATCTGACCATGTGGGAACCAATCCCACAACCCTGTCAGAAAGGCCTAGCACTCACATTTGACACATGCGAGGAACCAATCCAACATACATGTTCAAAAAGGCTAAACACTTATATTTGACACATGCGAGGAACCAATCCAACATACATGTTCAAAAAGGATCTGTACTTACATTCGACACATGCGAGGAACCAATCCAACATGCATGTTCGAAAAGGCTCTGCACTTACATTCAACACATGCAAGGAACCAATCCAACATGCATGTTCGAAAAGGCTTTGCACTTACATTCGACACATGTGAGGAACCAATCCAACATGCATGTTCGAAAGAGCGTGCACTCACATCTAATCAAGTAGGAACGAATCCTATAGTCATATCAAAATGGCCCCCAGTCCCAGACTAAGCTACCTGGTAACTGACCAGGTTCCTCCATTCTCCAGGAGAATGGCAGTTTCCCTTACATCTATCCTACTCGACAGAATGGCCAGCACTCACATCTAACATTGGAGGAACCTAATCCTTTAACCATGACAGAATGAATCAGCCCTTATATTTGACCTGCTCGTTAGAATGGCTCTCTCAGTCCTAGACTGAGTATTCCTAGTAACTGACCAGGTACCTCCATTCCAATAATGGCATTCAGCACTCATATCTAACATGGAAGGAACCAAATCCTCTCACCATGATAGAATGGCTCAGCCCTTATATCTAACCTACTCGTCAGAATGGCTATGGATCTCATCATTTTCCCTTGGAGGAAACCTCGATCCGGAGAACACCAAGCTTCTCCCTGAAGTACTCAAACTTCACCCTAGTCAATGGCTTCATCAACACATCAGCTATCTATTCCTCCGTCGCAACATACTAGAGCTTCACTGCTCCCCTCTGTACCATATCCCTGATATAGTGATACTTGATCTCGTTGTGCTTCAACTTGTCCTGAAACACTGGATTCTCTGACAACTTCACGCAACTATGGTTGTCACAATGTATACAAGTAGCATCCATATAGAGATCAAATAAATCAGACAGTAGCTTTCGCAACCATACTACCTCACAACTAGCTAAACAAGCTGCTACATAATCTGCTTCAGCTATACTTAGTGCCACATAGGACTGCTTCCTGCTAAACCAAGAGATCACACCTGATCCCATACTGAAGCAACACTCTGAAGTGTTCTTCCTATTGATGGCACTGCCCATTATGAATCAACATAACCTTCCAAGTTAATCTTCTGATTTGTATCATACTTGAGCCCATACTCAACTATACCCTTTGCAACCATCAAGTGAGCATGTCTCAATGTTTTCCCAGCAAAGCAAGTATCTGGTATTGTATCTGTCAGGTACCTCAAGGACCTAATAATCTAACTATACACCGTAGCATCAACCGTCTCTGATGAAGCATCACTCAATAGATTCATGTTCGATGCCATAGGCGTGGTCATGGCCTTGCAGTCCATCATCCTGAACCTCTTCAGGATCTCTACTGCATACTTCCCTTGTCCACACCTCCATGCCTATAAAATAGTGCATCGACACATAATAGGAGCATCACTAGTCTTCCACCTTCAACCTTGAAGCAAAGGTTGGAATCCACTTTACTCTTAGTAAAGCCTAGAGTCATCAGTAATCTATCCATCCTATTGTACCATGTCGAACCTTAGGATCTTCTACAGTCACTCCCTCTGAAGCGGAGCATCATACTCCCTCTGCCTTCCATACTCTATGCATTGAAACATTCTGTACCATAGTGACAAGTAGCTTCCTATGCTACTAATATTCTATGTATCCATCTAGGATCATTGGATACCAAGATCCTCTATCTTTGAAAGCATTCTTCTCGCACCCATCTGTGAGCTTTTCATCCTCTATCAACATTGTATCATAGGTTCAGATATTCATCAAGCTCATCATGTATGTGTTATCCCATGGGTGTCTTCTGAACTTGTACAAGGCCTTCCTTCATTTGCACACATGATTATGCATGTCATGTGACTTCACTTCTAGTGGCTGCAAATGTCTCTTTGTAGGCTATGCCTTGTAACCCATGATGTTTCCATCTACTACATGATGGAACTACAAATTTCCCTTCACGTATCGATACTGCATCCTAGACATCATTCCTCTTGAACTGATCTTCCCTTTGTTCTTGGAAGGTTCTGCATCAATGATGTCACTGCATTCGTCATTTTATTTTTCATTTTTAAATGTCATCACTTGTTCTTTGGAACAAGTCTCATCCTTCTTTGCTTGTATGCGATCTTTCCTACAAGTCAAATACATTTGTATGGTTAGAAACATTTCATAAGGAATGTTCATACTGGAAAATTATTATGCATAAATATATGATCATGCAACTAATTTAGCCAATACAACATTCATCCATATCTCATAGAAACTTTTCCAGATGCCTTCCATCTCTACCAGGACAACATTGAGATTGTGCACTAATCCAGAATGTCAGCAAAGAGGTTTCATTCTAGATAAGTAGCAATGGAGAGTTGTATAGCACCATGAGCTACTTACCCATCACATGCATATTAGTAGTATACTATCATTAATACAAACATCCTATCATGCATAATACTTCAACTGAATATAAACAAATGCATAACAAAACAATATCATGAAATGACAATTGAATACTTATCTTTATTTGTTTTGTGGGTATACTTCTTCTTGAGCCTTCAGTTTCATCGTCTTCTTCTTTCATAATAGCATCGTTTCTTATCCAAATGTTAAGGTGGATAAGAGGTTCTTCAAGAGTTGATCTCTTCATATTCCTCATCGATTGAGGGATCTTCTTTGGATGGTGAGAGATTGATCTTCAGTTGCTCCCATCTTCTCTTCTCTTCTTATGAGTCGAGCTTCTTCTTCTTCTCGGAGTCTGCTGAAAGTAATCACTTCTTCTTTTGGCACACATTCTTCGGATGAATGAATCCCATGATACTGGGAGGCCATTCAATATGGTTATCACCACTTATGCATTCTTCACTTCTTCTTTTACCGCTTCAAGTTGTTCTTTGATTTGGGAGACCCTTGTAAAGTATGACTGCATCGTCTCTGTATTCTCGATCTTCACTTTCTTCAACTGGTTTCTTAAGGTCATATTTCGATTTATGTTCTTCCCTTCAAATAGCTTGGTCAAGGAATCAAACATCTTTGGTGTCTTTTAGGGAAGACACTTGTGGTACAAGTTGATCCGTTATTGAATCAACAATGATATTCTTGACCTTGACCAAGTTCTTCTTGTGTAAGGATTTTATCCTCATCTCCCTCTGGAACTGGAACCTCTCTCCTTGTGTAGGTGTCCAATTCATTTTTTTCAGAGAGATCATATACTTCCATGCTTGGAGTTTGTCAACTTCACCAAGTTTATCATCAAGCTGATGTGATAGATCACTTTTAATTGAGAACCTCAAATGAAAATAGCAAAAGATTAGATCTTACCGATTTGAGGTGTCTGTCTTGGTTCTGGAGCTCGCTAATCTAGGGTTTATCAGATAAACCCTAATTTTCAAAACTTGGAATATTTCAGATCTGATTGGATAGAAAGATAGATCTCTTCAAATGGAGCTGTCCAATGTACCCCTTTTCTGAAAACAATGGAGGGAAGCTCACGAAACAAGAAGCCCTAGTTTTCTAATTTCTTCTGTAGAAATGCCTGTTGCTGTTTCTACGGTATCTATGAAATTACTGCTCCTCTATGTATTAAATTTTGTACTGAGGTAACCTCGCATTTACCTGATCCAACACCATAGGTTTCATCAATTGGGACTTATGATCATTTTCCCAAGGTGACCTGTTATAGGACAATTCAGAATAGCGACGTTGTACGGACTTCCACGTGTCACTGGCTCATCTTCTGAGTCTAAAACTTGTTCCATAGAAATTAAAGTATTATCCCTTTCTGTAACATCTTCCAAAATCTCATTTGGACCTGTGTAGCTCAAGATATAGCAATTCTCCCTAGGTGTCCTGTTTAGGGATGAATTCTGAAAGAGGCTAGAACCCTAACTGGGAGGGATCATATCTCCCAAAATATAGTGAATCTGAGGCTGAATTTTGGACACAATGTACATTAGTATTTTAGTTTCAGCATTTACAATTTTTAGCTCCTTAGACTTCGCCAATATCAGGATATAGCGAATGTACTAAAACTTAGCATTTTTAGTATTTAGGGTTTTTCTAGCTCAGGGTCAAACTAGGGTTTGACTTTCCCAGAGTTTCACCCAACCAAAAATCTTGATCGAGGTATCTAAACTTCGATTTTGATGAGGAAAAAAATCCTATGCTAGGTTCACTCAAAAATTCCTCTTCTGTAGAAAGCCTTAAGTTTTGCACCGAAAACTGAAAATGCTCAGAATCGAATTCCGCTTCGACAGAAAGATGCACCCTTCCATGGAGAGTCAGCCTAGCATACTTTTGCTGATGGATTTTGGAGAGAGACCCAAAAATTAAGAATTCCTAGCTTTTGTAGCTGCACAATCTATTCTTCTCAGGTTAGCTCTGATACCATGTTATATTTTTATCATTCAAGCTAGCATTATGATCTTAGGATATTTAACTGAGACAATAACATGCACAACTATAAAACAAAAGAGACAAGAGACACAAATAATTTTCCTTTGGGAAACCATAAAGAAGAAAACCCCACAACTTACTCAGAGATAGAATCAACACCAAAAGTAAAACCTGAAAACGTAAAGATGATCTCCTGACAGCAGTAGTCTCTCTCTTGTCCCAACAACTTCTCCTTTCACTCATGCGCCCCAATGAGTGAGTGCATGTGTGATAAATAGAGAGACTCACTCTCTATTTATATTCTTTTGTTCACTTGAAACCCGCTCCAACATGTCAGCCTCACTTAACAATTACTTACTAGAACCGACATCTCTAGGAGTGTATAATAACCCTAGTGCCCCACAACTTGTGGGGACTTTTCCTCCTCCGACCAACAAGGAGGTTTATCCTTAACACAATGGTGGGGACTATTGCCCCGACTTACAATGACTCACCTAGGGTCAAAATATCTAGGATAATCTAATAACCCTAGGGCCCCACAACTGCAGGGACTTTAAACCTTGACCAATAGGAGGGTTACCCACAATGAATTGACATGACTTTTATATTATAGAAACTTCCCGGAATAAATATCGGGATATGGCATGACTCAATTACATTACAGATGCATCCCTGAATAAACATCAGGGTACAATACATAAGATATATGGATGAATATATTCTGAAGTTACAATTACATCAACAATTATGTTAGAAAGGATAAGTGCCCCCAAGGTTCTCTTACCAATCATGGCCTCATTAAATTGATAGTATTAAGGGATTTATAACATAGGCATCAATCATGGGTTCAATTGGCCACTAGAATAAACCCTATGGCCATAGAATAAGGAGATAGTGAATTTGAAAAAGAAGAGAAGCAAATCCTATTAGATAAAGAAAAAGATAGGGAATATGAAATGGTAGAAGTTGATCAAGGAGAGCCAAGTCTAGTTCGACAGACAAAAATCCCTGGGATAATTCCCGGGCCCTATCAAGGAATTGATGAGAAAATCAATATAGAGAAGCCTTATGAAAAACCTAGGACTCAGGATGATGAGTTTTTTCCTCCCATAAATGAAGAATTAGAAATGATTCCAACATATTTTCGAGAATTAACCCAGGAAGGATTTCCATGGAAAGTAGAGAAGAAATATTAATGGAAGGGATTGAAAACTCATGGAAGGTGACTTAGGAGGTTGAATCTTCTGAATAATTGAGAAAATTGGAGGAATAATCACGACAAAAGGATGATTCTTTCGTTCCGAATGAGTTGAAATACTCACAGAGGGGTTAATTTCTCCTAGTCTACGACGAAGTAAAAGAATATTGAGCACTTCAACTCAGTCACCCTTTCCATTGAAAAAAATGAGGACTCTGACTGCTGTCTTTGCAAAGGAATTAGAATTGCATAAAACATGTATTGAAGTCCCAATTTTAAGACCTTGGTCATCCTCTATCACACATGAACCAGGAGGTGCCGATAGACAACAAGGGATTGCTCCTGTAACACAAGAACTAGGTAGAAACTTAAGTTCAACATCAAGGTATCTGAACCCACAAGAACATGTTGTGGAAGATGGTCCCATTCAAATAGAGACAGTGCTTTTGGAAAACGACCTACTGAAGCAGGAGGTATAGGTGCTCCAGGGAGAACTGCAATGGTTGAAATATATATTGAAAAATCAAGCAAGTCATAAATTGAATACATTAGCATATTTTGATGATAATATGGGGACTGTTGTTTCTAAGAACATTGAGTGCGATGAATATCTATGCTCAGAATGTGGGGATATTTTCAAGATTGTAGGATACAAAGTTATTTTCATGGAACAATCAGCTTGGAGACAGATGTAGTCAAGTCAGGAAAATAAAGAAGTTATTACTGAAACACAAGAATCAGTGACAGTAGAAAATAAATAAGTCGTTGAGACACCCAATTCAGTTGATGAAACACAAGAACCAAGTTCGAACAACTCAGGACTCCACCCTTCCCATAAAATATGGTAATGTAATAGTTCATGAGCCTCATGAAATCATTGAGTTAATTGAAGAAGACCAGGAATAAACAAAGGTTATTCCTGTGCTAAAATCTCAGTCAAATAATTTGAGATATCAAGCCACCTTGTATAGGGAATGGGTAATTCCTCTTCCCACACACAGGAAAGTCATTAAGGAGCTTAGGGAGAAATCGGAAGAAGAGTTGATGTTTCAGAAATTTTGCTGGGAAGAATTGCAGGAAGAATAAAGGGAATTGAAAAAAATTAAGACTATGAAGAAAGAAAAAGATAATATGTATACATTAAGTCAAGAATTATTAAGTTGTAGGGGTCCGTATCCCTCTTATTCAGTTTTCTTGTATGAAAAAATGACTCTTTTTAAGTTGAAATCTCTTAAGGAAGGAAGTCTCCATCATCTTTTTACAATTCCCTAATTTTTAGATACTCTCTCTCAAAGTGATTTCTCTGAGAAAAATCTTTTATGTGAATTGTATTTACATGATGCGGGATGTCCCATGAATATTCAATTTAATACCATCCCTCATATAGGGGATGTGTATTTAAGGGCATTCACTTCTTGTGTTACTAGACAAATGTTGTGGTGGAATGGCTCATAGACCATTCATAAAAATGAAGAAAATTATACTTTTGGATATGAGATAACCACAATATTTTGTGGCAATTATCAACAAGCATCAAAAGTTCCTCTATTCTCCATCAAAGGATGATCAATTGGAAGGACTTAAAGAAGATGTCAAAAATACATGTATACGTCTTATAAAGCGACAAGAACCTTATTCTTTACACGGTAGTAGATCTAGATGGGATGCTTCTTCAAGACTTATGAAGACAAGGGACCCCTACTGTTTTGAAAATTTTACTCAAGCTTTGACTCAGGTCCCTAGTTATGTTAAATGCATTCAAAGTTGTGGAATAAATCGGCTAGGGTTGCATTTCAAATTTTCGATCCTATGGTTTCCTAATAAGAAGTATAAAAACATATACAAGCTAACTAAGAAGACATAAAGACAATGTTGGGAGGAGTTGATTGCTTGTAATGGATATAGGGACAAGGAAAATAAACTAAAATCCTCTTTCAATATCACTCACCTGCACAGACAAAGCTTTGACCCAGATTCAGATTCAGACTAACCAGAGTTTGTTGCATGAGAACATGCAACTGTGTAATTGGGGGGAATTATGCGAAGGTATCACTCATTTTTATTATGTTGAATTGATGATTAAACTTATATGTTTCTATGGGTTTTTTTCCTAAATAAGCTAACCTATTTGATATTAATGTAGTTAGTTGAATGCTACAAGAAATTTGGGTAAAGTAAGCTACTGATACATAAGGAAGTGTATTAGTTTGTCGATACACAAGGAAGTGTATCAGTTTGTTGATACACAAAGTTAGTCCCAATTGCCGATACACAACAGAGTTTATAATTTTGTCGATACACAAGGAATCACCCATTAGAGGAAATTTCAATTTAAAATGGGCCTTCCAAAAATAATACAAATTCCATGTCATCATATATTAGCCAATCAAAATGCCTTAAAATTAAAAAAGGGAGCACCTCTTAAACAATTTTTTAATATAAATTTGGGGATAGGTATCATAAAAAAAACTACTTTTTTGTTCGTATTTTCGACATATCGCCCTGTGTTTTTACTCAAATTTCGATCAGGAGAGCTCATTGGATGCAAAATTAAATTCCACATCCAACGAGCACCCATTCGGCATACTTTTGATGTGCCCTGCTACCCCAAAAATAAGAAATACCTGAAAAAAATGATGATGATGTCATCATGTTTTTTCAGGTATTTCTTGTTTTTGGGGTAGCGAGAACCATCAAAAGTATGATGAGTGGGTGCTCGTTGGATGCAAAATTTAATTATGCATCCAACGAGCTCTCCTGATCGAAATTTGAGTGAAAACACAAGGAGATATGTCGAAAATACGAACAAAAAAGTAGTTTTTCCTTTTCTTCCTCCAAAATTAATAAATATTATTTTATTATTTTAACTATTATTTTATTAATTTTCCTTAGGAGGCCCATTTTTAGTTGAGATTTCCTCTAATGGGCCAACTTCTGATACATAAGGAAGTGTATCATTTTTCCAATACACAAATAATATAGACGTCCTAGTTGTCGATACACAATGACTAGAATTACATTTAGAATTGGAGTTGTTTGAGTCGATTTACACTTCCTCATAGGTTATTGAAACAGTGTGATCTGAATTATTACGTATTCTTATGTGTGAGTGTTGAAACAACTAGTTAAATAGGAATGCAATTGATTGAACACATGATTGTTCATTGTGATTCTTTTTCCAGAAGTATAGAAGGGTTGTGTTACCTCTGTATTTTGTCACTGACTCTAGTTAATGTCACAATTTCCTTTATTGCTGAGAATATTAATGATGAGTGAATTTGATTGAATGAGAAGACATTTTAGAGTGTTTCAATTCCAAGCAACTTTCCTTACAATAGTAATTTGGATTTAACTTCTTGCAAAAGTAAACTAGTTAATTATTTCCAGGATTATTGTGATTTGAACATTGGTGAGTCTCTTTATTCTTGAATATTGGATTATCATTAAGGATTTGATTGATCAGTGGCAGAATACAGTTTTAGATTGCAATGTTTTATTATGAATGAACAAGGTGATTTATGTTTATCATTTACTGTGTGTTCATGCATATATTTTGTGTAGTTGGCTTTGAAATAACCAGTCTTCCATGGGTTGACAGTTTATGTTGAGAATTTTGTTTGGGAATTAGTTGAGAAATTAAAGTGACCAACAATATATAGAGTAGAGAATATATATTAAGTAAAAACTCATACAATTCAATGGACTTCATCCAATTCATCATCTATATCATTCGATCCAGATTCAACATTGTAAGGATTGGCCATATCATCATCAACATCGATATCATTTTCAGTCGTCATGTACTCATCGATATCATATTCATGGACACTGTTTGTTACATCATCATCTTCATCATATTCTTCATCACTTCATCATCTTCCTCTAGAACATGATGCTCTAACTCATGTTGATCATCCTCAACATCACCTTCTTCTTCAAGACCCTCTTCATTATATTCTTCCACATTATACTTTACCGACCTTTCCCTTAGTTCATGTCTCAAAACAAAGGACCAACCCCCTCTACCTAGAATCTCATGGTAAAATACCTATTCACATTGGCTTCGAAGAACATAGGGCTCCGTTCCTGGCTCAAACAACCCTGTATTAACCATGGTAAATCCATTATCAAGTTCAATAATAGTTCTATTGAGATAATGTTGATTCAATCTTAACCTATACAATTTTAAAACGAACAAAACTAAATTGAAGGAGTTAAACTCACACTGAATACTATCTTGCAAATACCCATATTATCGATCTTCTGAGAATTCTGGATGTCTGTCACTTCTAGAGGAAACATTGGTGACCTGAAATACTACAGTTATCCCACAATCATAAGTTTTCTTTGTTTCATCCAACTTTTTGATGTGAAATTTATGACCATTGCACCACATTGACTTACAGTATTTTTACCTGCAACAAACCATACACATTAATGTTACATCCTAAATTAATCATGATTAAGTGCATGTTTATGCTATGTAGGGAAATAAATGAACGTGTACATCAATATATTTGAAAAAAAATTAATAGTATGGATAATTAATATGCTTGCATGCTTATCTTTTAAACCATATGCTAAATTGATTTCCCTTTCTGTAAGATTGGTATCTCCATTACAAGGTGTTGCTTTCACCAATGAAGCCACACCTTCCCATGATATTCCATAACCATATTGTTCACATAATTCAATCCATACCTTCATCCAATCAATATTGTTTTCTATGTATAAATGAAGTGCATCCCACTCACGACCAACTGCTTCATTAAAGTAAAATTAGAACTAAGTACAAATGTATATTCACTTAACATGCAGGTATACACTTTTAATTGATACATATTGAATATTAAAAATGAAATAAGTATGATATATACATAAAAAGAAACAGTGAAATGTACTCTAGTTCAAATCTCCACTAGCTAATAATTACCTTTCACCTTCCTCGATCTACCTTTCCCAAAGAGGTACTCCGCTTAGAAATTGCTATTGGAGTCTGAGTCACAAATGCGACCTAAACTGAGCTTTGATGCTAATATAGAAAGGTATTCAATAATATACATCATGTTCGGGTATACCATATATCCCTCCATCATAGAACCCTCTGGACGTGCTCGTTGTCTAACCAATCCCTTCAAAAATTTCAAGTGCTTCTCAACCATCCACATGGACCTTGAGTGTATTTGTCAACACAATTCAATCTTCTGAACTTGGTATATGAGGTAGTGTTATTGTGCATTAAAAAATGATGAAGGTAGATGCTTTTTCATTTCACGCATTAGATGCGGAATTTATCTCCTCGAATAATTTATATATTCTTTATGGATTTCTTTAGATGACAACCATCTACAAGTGATGCAAACAAATCATGAGATTTAACAAAAAAAAACATTATTTTACATAAAATTTATAAAAACTAAATATCAAATATAAGTTCTACCATGAATTAAACAAAGACTTTATTCTTGGAAGATATCACCACTTACCTCATGTATTTTTCAAGATCGTATATAACTTGTTTGACATTGTTTTCGAATTTGTCCTAGAGATATAGAGTATAATATACTGTAACAATATAGAAATTTGTTTCGTTATTTTTTTCAAAAAGAAGACAAAAAAAATACCAACATCAGATATGCACGAGAATACAAAAATATAGCTATATATATATATATATATAGAGAGAGAGAGAGAGAGAGAGAGAGAGCATAATAATTACCTTGATGAAGACATGTCAATCGTCCGTTTTCACCCCGCAAAATCACCTTTCTTGGTTATGATATTGTTCATGTTCAAACAAAATCCAGTGGGAAATTTAATTTTTTGTATGAATTGATTTACAAAATTGCTTTGTTGCTCCGTTAACAACCATGGAAGCGAGTTTATATTAATTTGGTCTCCATTGCTATGTAATTGAATGATGTGTTTAATTGCATGATTGGATTCCTTAATGTCATTGCAATTTTTTACAATTTTTTCTTTGTCTCTCCTTAGATCCAATCTTCTTCATGTTAGAATAATCAACCCATAGTTACCTACCTTAGACATTAATTAATCCATTTTTGTCTTATTTGCCTAGTTTCCAATATTTCGCTCTATGCAAGTTATCTTCCACATGCCATAGAAGTAAAAATTGCTAAAACTGAGTCATGGAGCACTTTGGAAACCTCCTAGAATCCATATTTAGCATATCTACTTTATTCCAGATCCTCCCTAGCACATATCTACTTTTTCTGCTAAGTTTCCTGCTTTATTGAGATTTATGGCAAAAGGGAAAGTAAAACTAGGTGTAGTTGACTTGTTTTTTCCCCTCATCATCGTCCATTCTTTTCTCCCAATAAAAGTATATATGAGTTGTCTTTCCATCACTTATTAGCTTTCCTACTTGACTTTGCCAATTCGTGAGCCTCTAGGTAGATTTGGAAACTGCTTTATGCACCTATGGGGGATTTGACTAGATTTAGTAAGCGTACTTTTTGACTATTTCGAATCGAATCCTTATGCATTTGAATTTCTCATGTAATTATATATTGTGGAAGCCTATGACTTCATAAGGTTGGCTATTGTACACTTATTCAATACAAATTAGTGTTATGCTCCAATTTCAGTCTCCTTTGTGTGTAAATTTGCATGTTTGATTAACAATTTTGTGAGTGCAATTGTTCTATCACTTGGGTTTAATTTCCACACTTCATAATGTTTTAGACACATTCTTTCCGATATGCATTGTATAAAACATATGAGAAATTTGTAGGTGCTCGTAGTACGACAACCTACTGAATTTTTTAGGATAACTTGTCATTCCTTGTGGAAGCCCATTAATTCCTTCATGATCATGATGACCATCACGAATCATGATTTATACATATTTTACAGAAATCAACGTCAATTACAGTAAACAACACGCAATAAAAAAAGATTAAAAACATTGCATATATGATGATAGATATAAGACAATTTGATCTATACGTACCTTGACTATTTCTATTATATTGCAACTTCCATAGGTGAGGTGTCATTCTTTGTGGTTTTAATGTTGTCTCTTGCTTCCCATTGAATAGATGTTTATTGGTAGTTCAATACCTATTATTATTCGAGAGGAAGTGCCTATACTCATCAAACACCTCCTTTCATAAAAAAATTGAACGACAAGATTTGATATTGGGACCACAAACTGGACAAGCATATTTTCCCTTTGTTTGAAGACCTACATAAAGAGTCGATGGATTAACAATATTGTCAATTATAATTATATAAAATGAATAGATTATTTGAAAAAACATGCATGCATAATATATCAACTTCATAAAATTTAATACTTTTAAAATAGACATTATAATTACATATTACGAAAATGGGTTAACCCTGAGGCATCATGTATTATCCATATACGCATTACATGGAATTGAAATTACCTTTGTAGTATTGGTATAGATACATCATACATAGTGATTCCATTCCATAGCTTTAGTAGTTCGCCAATAAGAGGCTTGATATATTTAAATTGGTACTTACCTGATTGATTTGAAAATATAGAATATATAATTATTACAACCATTCAGATATATAAATACTACACAACAGTAAAAGACAAAAAAATATGACATTATGCGACAAAATACGACAAGTGAATGCCACTATACTAAAAAAAATTAATGTAGACACATACCTGGAATAATCATTGTCAACATTTTTTTCTCCTTCTTTATTGAAAACCATGGAGGAATGTTATTGCTGATCAAAAAAGTAGGCCACACCGAGTAAATAGATTTCTTCTCTGCATATGGATTGAAACCATCTACTACAAAAGAAAGCCTAACATTACGAGGTTCTTATTTAAAGTGTGGCCTTTTTCCTCCATATCTCTAAATGTAGAACAATTTGTAGGCATTCAAAGAATTTCATCTTGACTTCTATTATGTGCATGGTAATCCATAAATTGTGCTATGTTTTTGCACCTGAACAATCATTGCAAATGTGGAATAATGGGAATATAACTAAGAACCTTGTGAGGAACCTTTTTTCTTGATTCGTTCGATATCTATTGATATGAAATTCTGGACATCCTGTTTCCAATTCATGATGTTTATAATATATGATATGGTCATCAAGGCATGCATCAATTGTTCATACTGCATTCTAATTTCTTTCATGATGAAAGATAAATCTTGATATGTGCGAGGTAAAATATTTGGCGATGGTAACAAAAATTCAGCTCTCAAGCTACAACAAATTAAAGTAAAAAATAGTCAATATAACATATAAATAATACTAATGAAACATGTTTCATTCATATTAATTTTACTAATTACGAATTAACAATGAAATTATCAGAGGATCAAAGATAACATTTTCCATGATCATATGTAGGTGATGGAATATATTACATACTTTATTATCTGTGTGACTGATATGTTTGAAAGACCATTCATAACCTTTAAGTCCATTATCAACAATATAGTAGAGATAAGATTTGTGTTGGAGCCTTCATAAAGAAGTTTGTATTCCTTCTCAAGAAGAGGTAAATCATGAACATCATCAAAGTCATAATTTTCATGATCATCATCATCATCATCCATTCTAACATTAAATGTATCATGGATTAATATATTTGTACTATAATCTTCAACTATGACATCAATATGATCATCTTCTTCAATATGATCATTAACTTGTTATTCATTATTTAAAGCTCTATGGTCCATTAGTGCTTATTCTGAAAGCACATCCCCTGGGTGATATATTTCCATAGGATTTATTTCCTTTATAATTACATGAAACCATATTCAATAGATATTAGTTAATATAAGAAATATTAAAATGATACATACATTTTCAAAACCAATCAATATATAAATACATATATAATGAACAACTTACAAATGGATTATAGTAATGTCTGCCCTCAACATGTCCATATTCCATACAATGTCTTTTGGATGTTGCGATCTTTATCCTTCTCCTTTTAAAGCCCCTACACATGGAAAATAACATTTCCCATCACCCTTTATTTTCAATCCATCCCACAATCTAGCAAGAAATTCATGATTTAGATCATGTGGATCAAGAAGATTGATATGTTCTGATATTTTCTGATACCAAGCTTGACTAATGATTATTGATTAAAAAAAATCAATTTCCACACTTGACTATTTTTAATCATAGTAATGATTGAAATAAATGTGGATTTTTGTATGTAAAACAATATGTGCAAAGATTATAACTTCCGCAAACCGTCGCTTGTATAGCAAACATGTCAAAATACTCCTATTATATAGTTTCTAAAAAAATTTATTGTCGAATATCTGACACAATTACGATAGTGACCATTTTAATCTTGTCGTTTGTAATCCAAAGACTGAAGTCGACTATCCGACGAATGTTGTCGAATTACCGAATACCATCGAATATCCGATGCAAACTGGAGCAAATTTTAAAATAAACCAATAAAAATTTGTAATGACCAAGGAGAAATCCAATGACAAAGTCAATTTCATCAGATTTCTCGTCGGATTTTGGGTTCAAATCTTGTTGTTATAATGCACACATCACCCATACAGACATCAATTATCAATTCATAATATCTCAACCTATATCAATAATATATCGATGATATAATATTAACCAAGGACAACCATACATGCATCAACTAACCATACAAACATCAATTATAGTACATCAATCAAAATACATCTACCACATTACATCAACCAACATACATCAATTGGAATACATTAATCATAATACATCAATTAGAATACACAATCAAAATACATCAACCAACATACATCAATTGGAATACATTAATCAAAATACATCAATTAGAATACACAATAATAATACATCAACCAGGATTCATCAAGCAAAAGACAATGATCATAATACATCAATGAGAATACATCAACCATACACACAACAACCATAACAACCAAGGACAACCAATAATAGCCACACATACAATGATTGCACTGTCATACAAGTATCAACCATTAATCAACTAATGTCAATCAATAACATCCAATAACAACCAATAATATCAAACAGCATACATCAACTATAGAAACCATATTGAATAATTACTATTTATCATAACATTACATAGAATTATTAGCACTTGAGGATATATATAATAATACATTACAGTAGTAATTATTTACAGGTAGTGCACTACTTATCAATCAAAGTAAATACATAGTCACCTCAAACAACCAAACATCCCACCACAAAAATCTTATAATATTCTACAATAAAAAATTACTAGCTATACAACACACTGACATACACTATACCATATACCATACTTACTATTACTATGTATTATTTATTTACATACGCTCGTTTTGTTTACGTACATATTATAATTCTTCAATCATATATCATATTATTATTAATCATATACACAACATATTAGTCATATAGCATATACATTATATATTTAATATATCCATATAATTATTATGTTATACCATAATATCCATACAATTATGGCAATGATTGTATAACCCAATACTATCATATTAGATACGTATTATAATATATATCCTAACATAATATTTTTTATCACACTATACTTCCTAATTTTTCCAAAATTCCAAATACTTCCAAGCACTTTCAAATATTTCCAAATACTTCCAAACACTTCCAAATACTTCCAAATACCTCCAAACACTTTCAAATACCTCCAAACACTTCCAAACACCCCCAAACACTCAAACACCTCCAATTTTACACTTACATCATTACATACTTTCACCTCTATACATATAGTATATTCACAATATTGCATACAAGTAATACTTATAATTATTACATATAATTAAATACATATTATAGTATATACAAAGATACAAGCATTCATATATATAATAATGCATCTATTCTCATATATACTTCTAACAACTATACATATCACACTTATCATATTAAACATATTTATGTCGATGCCATTTAGATATAATATTATTTTACACTAATATACTACCTACTTACACACATAGAATAAACTAAATAAAATTAAGAGAATATGAGTCACTAAAGACAAGTGACTCATTTCCTCGAAAAATAGACTAGGAGTTACATCTCCATAAGTAAAATAAATAAAATATAATAGAATATGAATCACTAGGGACAAGTGGCTCATTCTCCTCCAAAAATAGACAAGGAGTTACATCTCCATAAGCAAAATAAATAAAATAGAATAGAATATGAATCATCAGGGACAAGTGGCTCATTTTCTCCACTCAATAAATAAATTATTAAGATAGCTAGGATAATAATAGTGCCACCACTAACCCCAAAATAAATAAATTAAATAATATAATACAAAAATAGCCCATAGCTATGCTTAACTCTGACTCACCACTATCTAATTAGATAAGTTAGGATAGTAATAATTAATAAATTGTATAAAAACATACTACATGCATAAAATAAAAAAGAGAATGGGAAACTCCATTTAGACAAATGTTCCATTCCTAAAATAGCCAAGGGGTTACTCATGCATATAACCACCACCATCCAAGTGGCATAAATAAGACAATAAAAGCATACCATCCATATAAAATACAAAATCCATATAGGGTATAAATTCCACTTAATAAATCATCTTAATATTTAATAATAATAGAACAATATCATCTTAATAACTTAACATTAAATTAATTTTGATAATGGTACATAGTACATTCTATTATAATGACAATTATTTACCTATCAATTAATAATCATAATGTACCATTAAATAAGTCACACTACAAGAAGAATTTCAATATTAACAATTGAATGGGTAGTAAAAGAGGCAATGCACAAGCATCAACCAATCAAGTCACTCAATTATTAGATATGCACCACATAGTACTTACCAATCAATCTATTGAACAACAAATATGCAATATTAATTAATTCTAAGGCATACAACGAACTAATCTCTGAAGTGAGGCTTCTTATTTTTATTTTAGCATAAGGGAGGTTAAATTTATCTTACTAAGCACATGTGTAAACTCCAAATGGACATATACAAAAGGTGAATAACTTTGTAGAAGGCCCAAAAACCCCAATGTTGGAACCTAAGTTATGATACCACTTGTAATGTGCCCAGGGGCTATCAAGGGGTCAGAGGGATATATCATTATCCCTCTAAGGATAACTAGATAATTTTAGCACAACAAATTAATTAAACAAATATTAAATTTCATTTTTCAATATTTAATCACGACAAAGTCCCTTTAATTACCAATAAATTAAAATAAATTCAATAACTATTCCAAAATATAATAAAAGGGATGGGAAGGATTAATAACAACTTATAGAAACATCACATATCTATTCCAAGCCAATTCAGACATAAATTCCACCTCTAAAGGCCATTTACTCTTAATCATGATTGACTAGTAATTAGTGTTCTGATTACAATATTTAACGACACTTAGCGCACAATTGACGATACTTAATATAATTTCATTTGTTTATAACTTAAACATCATTTATCGTACAATGGATAATCAACACCTAATAACATGTAAATCATACCTAATTACCATTTTCCAGTTAATTAAACATACTAATTATGAAAATGATTCCACAAGTAGTTAATTAGTCGTTCAATACTAACAACTAGTCTTGCAAAAATTTGACACACAACCATGCCAATGAACCAAAAAGTGAACCTACAGACATTATACACATATTTAAGCATGTATATACAACAAAATAAAGTAATTTTTCAGATCTGATCCGCGTACATAAACGAAGAATACTTCAAGTTCAATAAGTACAACTAGTTAATAAACACTACCAAAAATTCAATCAAACCAATTGTACCAAGTTCCGAAAAACACAGAGGTGAATGTACAGATCTGGAAAATACCATTCTACAACAAAATTAAAGAACCAATAATAGAGCATATGGATGTACATTTATCTTATACCAAAAACAAATATTTAAATCCAAAAACTATTTACCAATTTCACCGCAATGTACCTAGTTTCTAATTTAACTTTCCAAATGCCAAATAAATAGAAATACATGGCTATTGTATCTCATGGAATAATATTAAGGGTAACTTACCATCACATGTTTGTAGATTTCCACCCATATACAATCCATTAAATAACTCGCAAAACAAGTTAATTCTACTCATTCGAATTAACTAGTAATTCTACGAATCACTAGAATAATTAAATCCATAGCTCATAGAATCATTCAAATGAAATTCCAAATCTAAATAAAAAAAATTCTTCATAACATAGATATATATAATTCTAACATTTTGTTAAACAATTCATATGCAAAGTCACAAGTCTACTCGAAACAATTCCATTAAAGGAGCTAGAAATCAGGGATGATTTTAAGGAACCATACTTATTTAAAACTGTATAAATGTTGGCGAATATTACCAATTCCTAAAACGACAACTATTAAATGATTGGCGATATTTTTCAAAAAATATTTTAATTTCCAATGTTTTTATATCGTTTATATAGTAATTTGGCGATTTTTTGGGTGAAAATTTCTTACCCCATCAAAATTGGGCAAAACAGGGCTTCAAAAAATGCAAAATGGCGAATCTTTTTGGAGATAAAAACATGGAAAATAGCCCACTGGGTTAAAATTCGCCCCTAAAATTATCCCTGCTAGAAATTGGAAATTGATCTAGAATTTTGGTAGACATTTCCCCAACACTACCAAGAAGATTTATTCTCAAATTCTCAAAAAAAATTCAATATTATTTATTATACATAAGCATAAAATCAACACTCAGTCATGTTTGCAAACACTTCATGTGCTAAGTCTCCAAACTATGCCAAACAGTACGATCGAAGAACAACTAGTTTTCGAATAAAAGGTAGAAGCATCAAAGAGAAGTGTCTTAAACCATTCACAGGTTACTGTACCATCAAAATAAACATTATAAAATGAACAGGGTAATAAATATTAGTTCTATATCATAGGTACCAAATAATTATTTCTTCAAACAAATTGTGCACAAAATCCCAAAAACTAGTTTCCAATTCCTTCATAAAATTTACTTGCATAAATAGATTTAATTTTTTAAGAAATTTCTGCCAAAAGTAGCTCATAATTTTCATCAAAAATTTCATGTGCGTCCATAAATAAAATCATATTAGATCCAATTAAATTAAATAAACATTAGATAAATGACTTATCTTATCAATGTACAACTAACATCATCCAGACCACGTTCTATCGAGCCTTTGGTACTGCCAAGCCAGATCTCACTTTGACAGGCCACCCCCGAGCTGAGGCCATAGATCCACATAGAGGTGAACTCAATAATATCTCAAGTATCATTCCAAAACTCAATTCCTCACCACATACTTCCTCTTCTACCCACTACCAAGTGCAATGGTAAAACATACCCCCTATGCCATCGAGATATCTCCATTCACCATCAGGATTTATGTGCAGGTCCAGGGAAAAAATAATTCTTCCTATTCCACCCCACTACCAAGTGAAATGGTAAAACAGACCCCCTAGGACATCGAGATATCACCATTCACCATCAAGATTTATGTGCAGGTCTAGGACAAAACTAAGTAGTGGATACGGAGGAACTACACCAAAGTTTTCTGGGCTTACCACAAAAACCATATAGGATCATAGTGCTTCAAGCACAAATTTAATTCACATATCATATCATTCATGGTTTCCCAATATCTCACCATCAAAGGTATGAAAAAACATCCAAAAGAACAATGAAAAAAAACCCCAAACCAAGAATATCAAGCATGGATTTATAGACCAAAGAAGGTAATTCTAGCTCAATTGGGTCAAACCAAACCTAGGTAAACCAACTTGAGACAATCCAAGGAATATTAAACATGGATTTATAGACCAAAAAAGGTAATTCTAACTCAATGGGGTCAAACCAAACTAAGGTAATCCAACTTGAGTCAATCCAAGGGGGGTAATTCAACCACATGAGGTTAACTCTAATCTAACCCAAGCCATTTGAATTACAAGGAGAGTGACTCCAATCCACTCCTCCCAAATCAAAATCATGTGTGCACACATCATCCATGAAGAGGCATCAAAATTATTGAGGTGAGGTTTAACACAAGCCAAGGAATATTCCCAAAATAGCAAAGAGGGGGTTGCACAAGGATTTACACAAGGATTGACATAATTATTTACACAACTTTTGAGGTGTTATGGCTAAAAATAGACATTGAGGGAGTTTTGTGCAAATGGGAGTTACAAAACTAAGTGTAACCTCCACAAAGGAGTTACAAAACCACCAAAGAGGATTAGTCAACAAGTGGCACCCACCCAAACACCAATGAGGCCCACTAAATTATGAATTAGGCTCAATAATACCAACATAGGCTAAAATTATAAAAAATTGGGTTTGTTGTACAATGTTTGGGTGATCATCACCTAATAAATACACCAAGGAATAAATATGGACCAAGATAAACTAAACACGTTCTAAAGTGATAGGAATGTCCCCATTCCCCCTCACATTGTGGATCTAGGCCTCCCATACTCTTTTAGTGGTTCCCGATGTGCCAGTTGTTTTCATTAATTAATTATTTACAAAAGAATAACAATGTCTCTAGGTCCTTAAAGACCCTTTTTCTGGCACCATGTGCCATAATAATAAACAATTACAAATTACATATGTCTGGGGCTTACCACAGAGGCTATTACAAGCAAACACTTAGTTCTAAGGTTAGAATTACAAATTAATTCTAGGGATTATTTACCAGAGAGCGATAAAATATTGCAGATGATCAATTTCAACCAAAAAGTCATTAGAATTGAAAATTTAGCATGCATAAATCAATACGAAAAAAAAATCCATAGAGCTAAGAATCATAATTGGATTTTGGAAACTCCTTGTAGAATTGCAATGGCTCTAGATGAAAACCATTGATCTCTGTGTCATAAATACACCCAATGATGAGAGTAATAGATTTGTTTTAATTTCTATTGGATAGGGAGAACCAAGTAGTGTAATAAATTTATTGTCTACATGAACTATTCAACTCTTACAACATAAACACTAACCGAAGCCCGTTGCGATTACACATTAACTTTCTTAAACAACATATGCAAAATAACAAAAGCAATTAAACATTACACAGTACTGAAAACAAGTAGAGCATGACAAGAATAACCCACATATATCGTGTATGCAAATATGCACAAAACCAAAATTGTAAATGTTGCATATCCAATATCATTAAGGATAAATTCCATACAAAGATTAGTACAACCCTTTGGCTAGCTACTCCCAATGGCCAAAACAATAAAATCCATTTACATAATGAGAGTTTATTCCATAAATTTAAGGTGAAAAATAATCATCATGATAATTTGCATTGCCATCAAGATCAAAATCATGATCACTCATGTATGCATATGCTTTATCTTCTTCACCGTCCTCATATAATTGATTTTCCTGACCATGAATTACATTCTCTATCTCAGACTCTTCATTGGAAAGAAAAGTTTCCTCTTCAAATACTCTATGTCCATATTTAGATTCTTCTTCCAATGTTTCTTGTAAACTATTACACTGTCCATCGGACATTATATCAACACATTGCAAGAATTCCCTTTTCAATCAAGGCTCCATTTGAATGACATACGACCATCCCAGGCTTGTTATATTATCAATTAGAAATTCTTGGTTAATTTGAAGAGGGGAAAGATATGACTCATCGTTCTTTGATAAGATTTAATGTGTATTTGCACGTAAAAATCCATACTCATTGTGTTGTATTGTAGATGGTTTGATACATTTATAATTTAATTATATAGGACTAGTTTCACCATAATCAACTTGAATAAATTCTTTTATGAATCCAACATAGAAATTCTTTTCAGTGTCGTGGTGAAATTCAACACTAACAACACAATCACAATTTACCTTACCTGTGTCATTTTATTCCATTTCCATTTTATACCATAGGCCCACATCCCATTGAAACGAGAGACATAAATATGTGTAGGTTGTGAAATATCAATTTCCTCGATCGTTAGATCTTGAACTTGTTGTTGTCCATCATTTATTACATCAACAATCCAATCATCAAAATTTGGAAAAGTCGAACCACCTCTAATATGCAAATCCTAAAGTATACGCTTTCGATATGGACATGTCCCTGTTTGAATCTCTTCTTTATATTTTATACATAGAATATGAACATACATGATAGCATGAATGATAGAAATTTGGCTATTTGATGAAGTTAAATAGATAAATTATCATGTAAAAAATATTTCACCTATGCCACTTATCAAATGAGGATGTGTTTTGAAGAGCATAGGCATGTATCAAAGTTCTTTCGTCATTTTATAGCTTGAAGTGATGTCCATTTGCTTCTAATACTTCACTTGCAACTCTATTGTCGTCATCATCATCCCATACATGTCGATTGACACTACTAAAACCCTTCATATATTATGTGTAAAATCTTATGGCTTCTTGCATTAAATATCCCTCACACATGCTACCTTCTGGTTTTGCCTTATTACGAACAAACATTTTTACAACCTTCATATATTGTTCTATAGGATACATCCATTTTGTTCTTATTAGGCCATAATGCTCTAGTTCATGTTCTATATGTATAAGAAGATAAATAGAAATATTGAATATTGTTGGTGGAAATTCTCGTTCCAATAAGCAAAGGACTTTAACAACCTCTTCCCTCAAAATTATCAAATTTTGAAGGATGTAACACATGCAAATTCATTCTCTTCAATATTAGGCCCAACATTATAATCACCAATCTTGGCCCATTTTCCAAACTTGATATGACCACAATAGGTAAAATATCCTCGATTATGACATGATAGTCATGGGGCTTGAGGCCTCTTAAGCTATTATTGTCAATTTGTACTCTAATATTACTACTTACATATCCAGTAGGAAAGTGAGTTTGAGACATCAACTTTAAGAACCGTGCATGTTGTTATTGTGTACACACATAAGGAGCAATACGATTTCTATATTTTCCATCGCCACATTTTTCAACCCAAAGATTCCAATGAATCTTTAGTTCTTGAAGGTATAGGCGTGATGACACTATATCATATGGACCAAAAATAGTTTCTATAATAGAAAAATCTATGTTTTCCTCAGTATGCATAAAGTCAACCTTATGCCTAATGGTTGTATCCTTAAAGTATGGAAACTTATAGAATATTAACAATCATTTTACACCACTATCATTAAGTGGATAATTTTTACTACCACAAACTCCACCATCCTTAACTAATTGGATTCTTTTTTCTCCATTCTCAATAATGTAATCACTTGTTATTCTCAATGGTGCTTCACGATTCTCTTCCTGGCCATTGAAACATGACTTTTTTTGATGATATGGATGTTCCATTTTAAGGTAGGCATGATGTCCATAATAAATGCACTTACAAAAACTACTTGAGTGCCTCACAAAACCCTTAAAGATGCAAGCCAAAAATCCATCCATGAACATTTATATTAGTCAATGTGCCTTATGTGGGAAGATCATGTATTGTAAACAATAAAGAAGCTCCTAAAGTGAATTGGATAGAATCATCATCCCTTAAAATTTGAATTGATTTAATTCATTTCCACAATTCTGCTAGATCATCAAATAATGGCTCTAAATAACATCAATTGTATCTGAAGTCACACTTTTATTTCTGGTACAATAAATGAAAACATCAATAAGAATGGTTTGGTTGCTAACCATGGAGGCAAGTTATAATTTATTAAAAACACTAGCAATGTTGACCTCATATTACAAGGATCTTGGGTGAAATCAGGCCAATTGTTGTTAAATTCCATCCACATCTTAGAATCAGCCACAAATAGTTGTTTTCCATTAGTGCTCTTATTTTGGGCATGTTATTGCATACACTTAGCAATGTTTCAAAATCTATACATTTGAAGCAACCGTGGGATTAGTGGAAAGAGGCAAAGAACCTTTCTGGGAGTTGAATTTGATTTCAACCCTGTTTTATACCTCCCTTCTTTACATTTTGGACATCTCGTCTCACTTGCAAGATTTTTACAAAATAATACACAACCATTCACACATGTGTGGATGTTTTCATACCCTAACCTTAGCTTAGTGATTTGCGCTTTACATGCTCTCCGTTTTCTTGGAAATGTGGATTTAGGTGGTAACAAATCATGTAAAAATTCCAATAACTTGTCAACACT
Source organism: Pseudotsuga menziesii (assembly GCA_001517045.1). Classification (NCBI taxonomy): domain Eukaryota; kingdom Viridiplantae; phylum Streptophyta; class Pinopsida; order Pinales; family Pinaceae; genus Pseudotsuga; species Pseudotsuga menziesii. Next base: position 58,652 of record LPNX010559629.1, read on the forward strand.
CTCATTTGTCTAGCCATGCACCATTTGCAAATTAAGAAGTACAAGGATTGTTGTTAAATGATTGAACTTGCAATTACCATACATAGAATTTGAATCATCCTCCATCGACTTTTTGCAAATCATCCTTGTGTTTTGAGGGAAACCTACCTTATGGCTTGGGGTCCTAGGGTCAGCAATGTACTAGTTTTTGGCTTGCAAACATAAGGGGATACAAAAACATAAATGAGATAAATAGGATGAAGGGAATGTGTACCTTGTTATCGGAAGTTGATCCAAGCTTTATCCTTCTTTATCCAATGTTCTTCAAGCTCCTGACCTTCTGTACCTACAAAAAGGTTTACTGTTCTTCCAAAGAAATACTGATTGTTATACAAAGAAGAATAGAACAATGAAAATATTATAATTGCATATAATAACTAACAACAAAACATTCCATAATTCACAACAATAAGGACATATACAAAGATAGTATGGAAGAAATTCACTCTTTATTCAGAGGTTGTAGGGAACATTACAACCCTTTCTGAGACAAGCCTCTTTGTTGACCAATATAATAAGTTCTCTTGCTCTTCTCTCCAATGGATTCCTCTAGCATAACCTTGCTCTTCAAATTTCTTCCCAAGCCTCTACCGCTCCCCTCTATTTATATATGATGATGAGGAGAGGTTATGAGGGTTATGATAGTTAGGGGATTTGGTGAAGTTATGATTTTGAACCCAATTGCCATTAAATAATCATTTAAGGTAGCCACAAATGCATATAATGGTAACTTGTGAATGGATCACGGCTTATATAAAGGAAACTCATGATTACAAAGTTGCATAGTTGACCCACAGGTTGCATATGAACGTACCCGTGGGTAACCTGTGACTTGTCTGAAGTAGAAGTCATGAATGTAAGACAAATATATTTATAAAAAAAGGTAAAGCTGAAGGGATGAGTATGTGTTCAAGCTTCATTTCATCTATCGTAATTAGGATTCTTCAATCCATACTGTCCTTTTGTGTACCGACGTATTGGGTGTCAGTACTCAGACAGAGAAGTGTTGTTTCATAGTATAACAGATTCCCCCTAATGTGTGAGTTTAGAGGGAAGTGATGGCCGAAACAAATTACAAATATTTTATGATGAAGACTCAGTATGAAAGGTCATAGATAAGTACCTGAAACAAAAAATCAAGATCATTTACAAAATCATTACCAAGGATGCCATGTTCAATAATGTGGAACACTAACTCGTTACAAGATTCATTTACATCATATAATACAGGAAACATGGCCATGCATGTATTACAATGGTGGATAAAAGCCACAATAGTATAATGATGAGTATTCAATAGCTGTAAATAGTGTTGCAAGATCATAGCACAATCTTTCACAGCTTAGGTCATATAGGTTGTAACCTAAGGTATTCATCCAAATCCATATAAACCATTACGAATCCTACCATGTGAATATAGGATTTGAAGTCGAACATGGAAGAATACCATCAGAGTGTCATTTAAAAGGTTGTCCTGACCATTGATGCAGAGGAGTCTACCAATATGGGTAGCGTATCCTAAGGTACTATCTTTGAAACTCTAGGTCTTCTTCTCTAGGAGGTATTGATTGGAAGCCGTTATGTGGAGAGGAAGGCACTGAATCCTTTAACATGGAACACGAGTAACTAGAAAAATGGATAAGGGAAAGTGTACAGAAGATAATCTCAGAGATGAAGATGATAGGAATTAGGGTGAAACAGACAATAATAAGGATCCTTGAACAGTGAGCACGTCACAAAGATACCCAAGGAAGCTTTAAACTTTCAATGAGAACAACTAGACTTATCTGCCATGTAGGAGACATGGACATATTTCTCATGTATTCATGAAAAGTGGAGTAATGACTCGAAGTGATAGTTGAACTGAGAAATGAAAAAATGAGACATGAGTGGTGGGAGGCTCAAACTAGTGCTTTGTTCAATCATGACATGCTTCCAACAAACTTATAACCCAAAGAGTAAATTTCTTCCTTTCCTTTCTTGTTAAGTTTTATCGAGTCTAAGAAATTTAACTTGAGTCTTTCTTCATTTTTAACAATATTGAAGAAAAGAGAGAATAGTGCTTGATATGTGACTTATCCATGAATTTTATGAGCCCAAATTAGTGAATGCTCATTGATGCTTTCATAGTTTTGAGAGTCTGAAAACTCCAAAGAAGACTCTAGGGGGGTGTTTTTTCATAAATTTAGTCTCCTTAGTCTGAAAAAGTGTAAAACAATCCAAAGGAGAACTCTCTTAGCTTCCAAAGAACTAAGGTATGCCATTTCCGTACTTAGTTGGCAAGGTCTGAAAAAGGGGTAAACTATCACCAAACTGACACTCCTTCAAAAGAAATCATATAGCCTTAGTTTAATGAGTGTGGAGGAAGGGAAGATCACTCAGAAAGTTCCATTTATTTATGAGAATGTTATCGACAACAAAAAATCGATGCTTTGTACTAGGGTTTAACAAGCATGACAGTGACATATAGAACGCTTGGACTCTTTTTCATGTTTAGGTCCATGGCATGAAAAATATAAAAGTAAGCTCAAGCAAGTTCCTTTTCTATAAGTTTAATTCTCTAGGACCAGAAAAGAGAGAAATCTATACATGAATATACTCTTCTAGATTCCAAAGAAAATAGAGTATTCCTTTTTCGTAAGTAATCCACATGGTCTGAAAAAGGTGTAAACTATTACTGATGTGGATGAACCTTCAATTACTTTAATGAGTCTTAAAGAATAAGTAACTCAATTATCTAGTAATTTTAAGGAGTTAGACTAGGGATTGAAGATAACTCCATAAGAGCAGGAGCCTTATAATATAAGGTAGATTAGTAAAAGATGCAAAATGTGGTTCATTTTGGTGTGAAAAGTAACTACAAAGGCTCTCGTAAACTAGCATAATTTTGACATGGGTACCAAAAATGGTGATAAGTGTTCTAACTAGGGCACCCATGTGAGGAATGTCCTAACCATGGAAGAATAATTATGCTTGAAAGGTGAGATGTACCTATACATCGTCGTCCATGGATATCAAATAGATCCTAAAGTTAAATGGAGGATAAGGTATAAATGCAAAAATGACCAAATCCTAACCTAGATGCAAAGGAAACATGCTTTGATTCGCCCATGACCTGTAAAAACTTAGGTGAAAAAACATGTAGTATTAGTTCATATAACATAAAATAATTTCAACTATATCAAAGTGGGTAAAAATGAAAAAAAATACTATAAACAGAAGAAACATTTTCAAAAAACAAAACATTTGTTTTTTTTACCATATTTGGGAAAATTGACCTCCAACTTCAAATGATCGGTGTGACCAATCCTATGGACGTAAATTTGATTTGCAAACTGCAGGTAATTCCCATCTCCCTTTCCTTGAATTTGATGTTTTATTTGTTTAAAATTAAGCCATTTTCTGGGTTTTTAACCTACCTAAAGGGGACTACGTAATAACTGCAGGTAGCCCATTTAAAATTCATGGTTTTGTGTTATAACCACAGGTTTCCCATGAGGAAACCACGAATGGTTCTTGATGTCCTCAAGAGACAGTTGTGATTACTGCGCAAAGGTGATTTTTAGTAAATCTAATGGATAAAATGTTTATTGGGTAGGTAAAATGGTGTTAGAATGGCATGAAAGAGAACATGAAGACATGGAATGACTTGCAATGGGATATCCCATGACCCTAAATTATCTACGAAGGTGTGGGTTGCTCAAGTTATACCACACATCAAACATGAGAGCACAAGTTTGGTTATTGGAAACATTCGTACACCTACGGGACCACGAACTGGGCATGTTTGACCTCCAAGGAGAGACCTTGGAGTTGAACATAGAGGATGTGTATTTTATCATGGGTTTATCTCATAGATTTCTACCTATAAACTTGGGTGGCACCAACCGAGGGGGTGATCCCCTCACCATACAGGACTACATTAACACCTATTTCCTACCTAGGCACAAAAAATCAGGGACTCAAATCCTGATCACCCAGATTACTAGTTTCCCACTAAAATTTATTATGAGCACTATTGCCAGAGTGGCGATGTCATCCATGTTACACTTGGCTGCACGAACCCACATGCATGTAGCAATGGAATGTTTACAGGGTGCACTATTTGACTGGTGTTCAGGATTAGTATCGATCATGAAGGCACAACTATCTAACTAGAGGAGAGGAAGGAAGAAGAACTTTGGTTATGTGATCATTTTAGTATTGTTCTTCTTTAAGAGGGATCCTGCCCTGAGCTCCACAGTTACACTGCCACCATCCCCACCCCATGAGCCTACACTTATACGATGGGGTGATGTGTTTCTCTGTTAGGGTTGTGGTGAGGTCCATAATGGGTATGGTGATGACTTCTACTTTTGTTAGAGTTGATGGATACCCACATTGGAGTAGTTTCCCTATGTAGGCTTAGAATTCCGTGGTGATCCTGAGCTCGCTCTCCCTCCTGGGGAAGCATGGGGACATATGGGTAAGTATTTTTACTTTTTGAATATTTATTTTTTGTGAAATTTTTGTTCATAAAGTTGTATATACATATCTATTTGATTTTGATACATTGTTAATGATATGCAGATATAGGACTCATCCAACCATATGGACAACCTAATACACTCGTGAGACTAATGGAGGGAGGTGGAGATGAAGCTATGCTTCATGTTGTATAGCAGAAGTTGGTCAGGATGACCCATGATGCTCCTACATTGAGGATGGAGAGGATTCCTATGGCCATGTAGGAGCATGTCGTAGGATTTCTTCCATCTTGGTTATGCCTTCTCTGAAGGGTGACCCAGGTTGTACTGAGTTCTTCCTTATTTTTTTTAGCATATAAAGGACTTTGATCTTGTTTTGTATTTTGATATGTACTTATTGACTAGATTTTTGGACTAAAAACTCAATGTATATGAACATATTTCACACACACAGACACACACACACACACATTTGTGGCTATTTACGTATCTCAAATGTATTTGTGTATTTTAATTTTACAATGTGTGTGACAAAAGTCAATATAATATATAGTTCAAAAATGCATCAGTAAGACTATTTTGATTTCTTGAAATGTGATGATATGCAATGTGTTCAAAACTTCTTTCAAGTAACCTAATTCTTAAGAAATGACGTAACAGAGTAGGGTGTCTCACCTAGTAGAATCCATTGACCTGAGATACCACTAACTGGGAGTCAATCCTGACTTCCAGGAAGGTGATACCACACAAAATAACATCCCAAAGAAGCTCAATGACAACACATTTTTCAGCCACATTATTAGTTGCAAGACCCAAGCAAGCACCTCCTAAGGAAACTAGTTTTCATTGGAGTGTATAAATGACCCAAGAGGCTAAATTCATATTACAAGTGTGACAGCTAACGCCATCAACGAACCTTATGAACCACTTCAAAGAAATCTGAAACAACACTAGACTACATAAGAAAGACTAACAAGTAACGACTATTGTACATAAATATACAATAATAATACAAGAAAAAGCATAGTCCCTAGGAGAAATATTTTTTCTAGAGCCCATTTCAGGACCCTGACAACCTATTACCATAATTGATTAACTCGTACACTCCCTTATTTAGAATTTTTGACACAACATGTGGGCCTTTAAATTTTCCTTCCCCTAGGGGTTCCTTATCTTGGTTCCAAACCAAAACAAGTTTTCCTTAAGAGAAAACCCTAGGTTTTACAACTTTGTCATATTGGTTTTTCATCCGGTACTTGTGTGCCTCATTTGCAGTTGGCGCATCTCCATGCTGCTCATCTAAATATTCTAAATGTAGCCAACTTTTTTCAATTTCAATAGTATCAAGAAGTATGTGAATGGCAATTTTCAAAGATGGTATCTCACATTCAACCGACATGACTGCTTCCACCCCATGAATGAGCTAGAAATATGAGAAACATGTGGCAATATTAACATTAGTTTGGTATTCCCAAAGTGGCGGATACAACATAATGTTCCATTTTGACCTACTAGAATTAATGGTTTGCTTGAGAATGGTTTTCAAAGTCTTATTGACTTCTTCTACTTGTCCATTCTCTTGTGGGTAAAAGGAAGATGAGTGGTCTTGCCTAAAACCTAACATAGTGGTCAATTCTTTCATCATCTTGTTCTGGAAATGAATGCCATGGTCAGTGAAAATATCTTTTGGGATATCGAACCAAGAAATGATCTAGTTGAAAATAAAATACATCGTCGTCTCACCGTTAACTTTAAAGGTAGGCATTTCCTCTACCCACTTCGTGAAGTAGTCAAAAATGACAATGATATATTTGTGCCCCCCAATAGACACTATGTTACACATCATGAAATAAACCCCCCACTTGGTGAAGGGCCCTATCGTGATGATGGGGAAAAGAGGAGCAGGGTGTGACCGCATTTTCCTGGTGTAAAGATGACATAGATGCCAATGTTTCACTGGTTCCATACAATCTTTGAAGATGGTGGGACATAAATAATCGGCACGTAAGATCTTCTGGGTCGTTGTTAACCCAGATAAATGACCCGCACATGCTCCACTATGACAATCATTTAGGACATGCTCAACCTCCTCATGGGTGAGGCATCGACACAAAATGGATTCTACCCCTCTTCTATATAACGTATCAACAATTATGAGGTAGTTATTTGCATTTACTCTTAGCTTACATAGATATTCCCTTGAGAAGGACACAAGACATTTCAAAGTATGGAGATACACTAGGATATACCTGTACCAAGGATCAGAGGTTGAAATTAAGAAAACGTATTCATCCGAAAATGATTCATCTTCTATCACTACAGTTTAAACTGTCGGGGACTCTGAAATCAGTTCCACGAACACTAGGGACTTCTTAGATTTAGTGGACTGAAAATTGAGGTCAAACTCTTAAAGAATGACAATCCATTTATTAAATTTTCCATCGATTATTCATCGAGATAAAACATATTGGAAAGGATTTACATCCACAAGCATGGTGGTTGTCCTTAGCATAATTTAGTGTCTCAACCTTTTGACGGCATAAACCGCTGCCAAATACAGTTTCTCGACATGAGAATATCTCATTTTAGGACCCGCCAGAGCATGATTGAGATAATAAAAAACATACTCCTAGATCTCGTGATCTTCCTAAACCAACACAATGCCTATCATTGAGTCGGATGCAACCAGATATAATATAAATTCCTTCATGTAGTCTGGCGGGCGCAAGAGAGGAGCAGATAGCAGTGCTCTTTTTAATGCCTCAAAATATTGTTTTACGGATTCATACCATAAGAATGGGGTGTCTTTCTTAATAAAGCACATAATACCCTTGGTGATCTTTACATAAGTTACGATAAAATGTTAAATAAAGTTAGACTTTCCTTATTGACTTTGTAATTTCCCGATGGATCGAGAAGGAGGCAGATTGACAATCATCTCAACTTTTGAAGGATCAGCCATTATACCTTTATTCGAAACTATAAAACTGAGTAATCGCCCCGATTCAATGCAGAAGACATGCTTATGGGGATTTAAGGGGATCTTGTAATATCTCCATCGTTCAAAAATTAAGTGAAGATGATCTAGATGATCCTTCCTCTTCTGAGAATGGGCAGGAAGATTTTCTAAGTATGGTTCAACAATATGCTTAATAACATGGAAAGCAAAGTTCATTGCTTGTTGAAAGGTGGCTCCGACATTTTTTAACCAAAATGCATTTTTTTGTACACAAATGTACCCCAAGGATAGATGAAGGAAGTTTTGTGTTGGTCTTCTGGTTTGATTTGAATATGGTTGTCGCCTGAAAAAACATCCATAAATGAAAACACCTCGCTACCCACACAAGCATCAATGATCAGCTTAATAAATGGTGCAGAGTAGTTCTCTTTGGGACATGCCTTTTTTAAATCACATAAATATGTATAGATACGTATAGTCCCCTATTTCATATCTACCAGAACGGGATTGAATACCCATTCCATAAGAGAGATCCGGTAGATAAAACCATATCTCAACAACTTTTCCACTTCAGCCTTGATGGCTGCCACTTTTCGTGGATTTACAGGTCTAATATTTTGTCTAACATGTTTGACATTAGGGTAAGTTAATATTTCATGTTCTATATTGATGGATCGATGCTTGGTATCTCCTCGTATGACCAGGAAAAGACATCATGAAATTCCTAAAACAAGGAAGTGTATTCTGCAATCTCTTCTGAAGAACAACTTGCACCAATATGTACATTTTCTATGACATCTGGTTTTGTAGAGATATTGATTGAAATGGCAATGGAAATTTTTTCCATATTCCCCTCTGCAAACATTCCCTTCTTGGGAAAAGGATTAACGGGAAGATCAATACCTTCTATTAGTCTCACATGGAACTCAAATTTTTTTATTTTTCTCAGTTCTAGAAGAAAGAAGGACTTGTGATGGAGATCTTCACAATTTTTTTTAGGTCCAATCATGGATTCCAAAATGGCTTCATCAGATGGAAAAACCATATCCAATCAGTCATAAGAATATGTAGAGTTCTCTGCCCATGCTGGAAATTAGGCTTCATCTGACTCTTCTGAGACTGGAAGAGTCATGATGGAATCATGAGTAGCATCAAATATAGCTTGGTAAGATACCTCTACTGCTGATAAGGGAACTTGAGGTTATTCTCATGAAGGGAAGACCCAATTTTCAGTTCTATCCACAACCATAGAGCTATTCTTCACAACACTCATCGAGCCTAAGTAATTCACAGGAGCAGGCATATCGAAATTCCCATCAACGATGCATACTTACCAAGTCCCAAACATTCATTTTTCAGGTGCGACTGATCAATAAAGGGTATGATAGACTCAGTAGTCTCCAAACGGCCCTTCCAAGTATATGTCAACTGGTCAACAGTAACCAACTTTCCTTCATGTGGAAACAAAAGGACTCGAAAAATGGACGATGGAATAACGCACATCGCATATGTCCAAATTCTCCCCATAAGTGAATTGTAATCCAAAGGAGCATCAACCACTTTGGTTTTCATGAATACTGTTGTCCTTGCCAATTTTATTTCAAAATATGGTAAGATACCATGCAGATAGAAAGATCTTCCGTCGAAAGTTGTCAAAAAAGTGTTTGATGGGACCAACTCTGGGGATCCCAAATCCTTTCAACATGAGATCAACACCAGACATGTGGATGCAACCTCATCAATACTATTTTTAAAATGGTTTTTATGCCATGGAAAACATCAATGGAAAAGTCCACATGGTATGGTATGCATGGTTTAACTTCGGAAAGATTAAATTTCAGCATCAGACTCACGGAGTCCATACTGCCTATAGCCGCCAAGAGTGCTTTTTTTTATGAAGGAAAACTCTGGAGCACTTCTAAGGACGCCATTGCACAAGGGTTTTTTTCTAAATATTCTACCACTAATTAGTTTGAAGTAGCCATAGTGTTAGGGTTTTGAATTGTCTTTTTAAAGACACCTTTTGGTAACTTCGACATAGCATCAACTGATTTTTCAATTGTAAGTGCAGCTGATGTCTTGACAGTTTGCTTATCTCTTTGTTGAGCCTCTGACTCATAATTTTTATTTCTAGTCTGTAAAAAGGCATGGGATCATACCATATGGATATAGGATTGATCAACAAGATCATTTTGCGTGCCCCCAACATCTTTTGAACTAGAAGTTGCATTCTGTCCTTGGGGAAATGGATCCTTCAAGATGACCAGTTGGTGTTGCTTTAACAACTTCTATGCTTGATCTATTAAGGGGCATTGATAGGTAAGATGGTATTATCGGCACAAATTTCAAAATAATTTGACCTCCTTATTATCTTTATAACCCCCCTAAGCATTGTTTGTGGGTTTCTGTTTTTTTATTCCCCCAACCCTTATTACTCTTGTTCTTTTCCCCACTAGGATGTTAAGTTCCCTTATGGGTATATTGCATCAAATATACATTCAAATTCTGGGTTGAGGGGGTGGAAACCTTAGCTACCTTCATTGTATATTGCTTCACTGACAAATTATGGATTTGTTTAGCTAGTGACTCTATAGTCAATGTGTCAACTGAACCTACCACGCCATCGGTATGTGGTCCAAGATTGGGTTGAGCAAAGTTTGTATTAGGCCTTGGTGCCTCAGGTATAATTTCATATAAAATACCACACTAAGCATATATCAAATCAAGTTGTTGGGCCCTAAGAATGGCCTCTTCCTCCATAGTCACTCTCGATGTGGAAACATGTTTTGAAATATAACGAAATAATGATTTCAAAAACCATTCCAAAAAGAACTTGAGAGGAATATTGGCTTTGATAAGCCTCTTTCTCCTTCTCCACTCCTGAATGTGATCAGATATATAAGTGGCCTTGTTCTTCCTAAAAGTTGACAAAAGGTCTGTACCAGCATCATACAAAACAAGAAGTTGAAATTGGCTCAAGAAAACGATTGCTAAATCAAGAAAACTGTCGTATGCGGCCGATGAGAGTTCAATGTACTACTTTACCGCTACACTAGTCAGTGTTGGTTAAAATAGCCTCAACTGAATGGAATCATTTTTCTGTGAGTTGGAATAGCACCATAAATGGAATGTCATGATATGGGCACCTGGGTCCTCACCATATTTCCCTTCAAACTTCAGAATGTCTGAGGGCAATTTGATTGGGACCAATGGCAATGTCATATCATGGTGCATAGGGTTGTTCATTAGTTTCGATAAGTCTGACAAGTTTAAAGTTTCCATAAAGGGTAAACGAGGTCAAGCCAGATATTAGTATTGAGGAGTCTGGGTTGAGGAAGTACCCACACCAAGTCTCCCGAATGAGAGGTTAGGGTTTCCCCCAACCACCAACTGTGAAGAACTAGTTAGGTTTTAAAAAGGGTTCCACCCAAATGCCAAAGGGTTACTAACTTGTGGTGTGTGATATTTTGTTTTACCGGTTCTAGCCAAAGATGGTGTTGCAAACATAGGAGCTAAGATTCCCCCACTAAAAAGTGAGAAAGGAGAACTCCCAAAAGGAGCAGTCAACACCTAATTAGAAGTCTGGAAGTTAAAACCTAAAAATGGGTTTGAACCTCTAGATGACACACCAATATAAGTATGCGATGGAACTACATAAGGAGCGGATGGAGGGATGTGCCGCCCATACCATGAAAACCTTGGACGAATGGAGTGGACCCTGTTAGATTTTTATCATTCAAGATAGCATTATGATCTTAGGATCTTTAACTAAGAGAATAACATGCACAGCAATAAAACACAAGAGACAAGATACACATAATTTTCCTCGAGGAAACCATAAAGGAGAAAACCCTGCAACTTCCTCAGAGATAGAATCAGCACCAAAAGTAAAACCTAAAACCATAAATATGATCTCTCGACAACAACAGTCTCTCTCTTGTCCCAGCAACTTCTCCACTCACTCATGCTCCCCAATGAGTGAGTGTGTGTGTGATAAATAGAGAGGCTCACTCTTTATTTATATTCTTTCATTCACTTGAAACCCACTCCAACATGTCAGCCTCACTTAACAATTACTTACTAGAGCCGACATCTCTAGGAGTGTCTAATAACCCTAGTGCCCCACAACTTGTGGGGACTTTTCCTCCTCTGACCAACAAGGGGTTTTATCCTTAACACAATGGTGGGGACTATTGCACCGACTTACAATGACTCACCTAGGGTCGAATTCTCTAGGATATTCTAATAACCCTAGGGCCCCACAACTGTGGGGACTTTAACCCTTGACAAATAGGAGGGTTACCCACAATGACTTGACAAGACTTGTTTACATTATAAAAACTTACCGGAATAAACATCGGGGTATGACATGACTCAAATACATTACAGACACATCCCAGAATAAACATCGGGGTACAATACATAATATATATGGATGAATACATTCTAAAGTTACAATTACATCAACACTCCCTATTAACTAGGAATGTATTCTCTCGACACAATTTATCAGCACCAATCTTCTTCTCTGTATCATCTGGATCATCATTGAGTTCTCATCATCTTCATCTTCAAGTCATCTTCATCTGGATCTAGATCATCACTCTATCTGTATCATCATCACTGGATCTAGATCGTCACTTGATCTAGATCATCATCACTGGATCTGGATGATCACTCAACCTGGATCATCATCACTAGATTTGGATCATCACTCAATCTGGATCACCATCACTGGATCTGTATCATCATCACTGGATCTGGATCATCACTCGATCTGGATCACCATCACTAGATCTAGATCATCAATCAATCTAGATCATCATCACTGGATCTGGATCATCACTCAATCTGGATCACTATCACTAGATATAGATCATCACTCGATCTAGATCATCACTGCTGGATTATCCTCATGGGTGCTATCTCATGATTCTTCTTGTCACAGAAATTTCTACAGAGCCATCCCTTTTTCATGCTGGGTGTAGGCCTAGCCTCCGTGTAGGTCTTCCTTAGCGCTTATATCTAACCCTAAGTCAGAATGGATTGTCCAACACTTACATCTAACCTTGACTTGTCACAAAGGCACACCTAGCACTCACATCTGACCATGAGAGGAACTTAATCCCCTCACCATGTCAAAATGGCCCATCCCTTACATCTAACCTTGACTCGTCAAAAAGGCACTCAGTCCTAGACTGAGGGTTCCCGATAACTAACCAGGTGCCTCCATTCAAAGAATGGCATTATCCATTACATCTGACCCTAAGTTAGAATGGTTGGTACTCACATCTGACCTTGACTCATCAGAAAGGCACTCAGTCCTAGACTGAGGGTTCCTGGTAACTGACTAGGTGCCTCCATTCAGAGAATGGCAATAGCCCTTATATATGATCATGTAGGAACCAATCCTACAATCATATCAGAATGGCTCAACACTCATATCTGACATGGAAGGAACCAATCCTCTCACCATGATAGAATGGCTCAGCCCTTACATCTGACCTATTCATCAAAATGGCTTACGGACTCATCACTTCCCCTTGGAAGGGACCTCGATCTGGAGAACACCAAGCTTCTCCCTAAAGTACTCAAACTTCACTCTGGCCAATGGCTTCATCAACACATTAGCTATTTGTATGTCCGTCGCAACATACTGGAGCTTCACTTCTCCCCTCTACACCATATCCCTGATATAGTGATACTTGATTTCGATATGCTTTGACTTATCATGGAACACTAGGTTCTCCGACAACTTCACACAACTCTGGTTGTCGCAATACTGAAACAACATCCTGAAGTGTTCTTCCTATTGATGGCACTTTCTACCCAATCTAAATCAACATAACCATCCAAGTTAATCTTCTAATTCGCATCATACTTGAGCCCATAATCAACTGTACCCCTCAGTTACCTCAGAATATTCTTTGCAGCAATCAAGTGAACATGTCACGGATCTATCAAGAACTGGCTCAAGGTGTTCATAGCAAAGCAAATATAGGGTCTCATGTTCATCAGGTACATCATGGACCCAATCATCTAACGATACATCGTGGCATCAACTGCTTCTGATGAAGCAACACTTAATAGCTTCAAGTTCGATGCCATAGGTGTGGTCATGGCTTTGCAGTCCATCATCCTAAACCTCTTCAGGATCTCTACTGCATACTTCCCTTGTCCACACCTCCATTCCTAGAAAATAGTGCATCGACACATAATAGGATCATCACTGGTCTTCCACGTTCAACCTTGAAGCAAAGGTTGGAATCCACTTTACTCTCAGTAAATCCTAGAGTCATCAGTAATATGTCAATCCTGTCGTACCATGTCGAACCTCAAGATATTCTATAGTCACTCCCTCTGAAGCGGAGCATCATACTCCCTCTGTCTTCCGTACTCTATGCACTGAAACATTCTATACTCGAGTGACAAGTAGATTCCTATGCTACTAATATTCTATGTATCCATCTAGTGTATAGACTTTCATCTTCAACCTTGTAGCAAAGGTTAAGATATTCATCAAGCTAATCATGTATGTGTTTCAACTCCCACTGGCTGCAAATGTATCTTTGTAATCTGTGCCTTCTTTTCATGAGAAGCCTCATGCTATGAATCTTTCCTTGTATCCCATGATGTTTCCATCCACTGCATGATGGAACTATGAAATTACCTTCATGTATCGATACTGCATCCTAGACATCATTCTTCTTGAACTGGTCTTCGCTTTCTTCTTGGTTACTTCTTCATAGCTAGAAAATTCTGCATCAATGATGTCGCTGCATTCGTCATATTATTCTTCATCTTGAACTGTCGTCACTTTTTTTCCAGAACAAGTCTCATCCTTCTTTGCTTGTAGGCGATTATGTATGCGATCTTTCCTACAAGTCAAATGCATTTGTATGGTTAGAAACATTTCATAAGGAATATTCATACTAGCAAATTCCTATGCATAAATATATGATCCTTCAACTATTTTAACCAATACAACATTCATCCATATCTCACAGAAACTTTTCTAGATGCCTTCCATCTCCACCAGGACAACATTGAGATTGTGCATTAATCCAATATGTCAGCAAAGAGGTTTCATTCTAGATAAGTAGCAATGGAGAGTTGTATAGCACCATGAGCTACTTACCCATTACATGCATATTAGTAGTATACTATCATTAATGTAAACATTCTATCATGCATAATATATCAACTGAATATAAACAAATGCATAAAAAAACAATATCATGAAATGACAATTGAATACTTATCTGTATTTGTTTCGTGGGTAGACTCCTTCTTGAGCCTTCAGCTTCATCATCTTCTTCATCCATAATCGCATCATTTCTTATCCAAATGCTAAGATGGATAAAAGGTTCTTCAAGATTTGAGTTCTTCGTATTCCTCATCGCTTGAGGGATCTTCTTTGGATGGTGAGAGATTGATCTTCAATTTCTCCCGTCTTCTCTTCTCTTATTATGAGTCGAGCTTCTTCTTCTTGTGTGTGCTCTTCCCAGAGTCTGCTGAAAGTAATTACTTCCTTTTGGTACACATTCCTTGAATGAATGAATCCCATAATCATGGGAGGCCATTCAAGGTGTCTATCACCACTTCTGCATTCTCCACTTCTTCTATTGTTACAAGTTGTTCTTTGATTTGAGAGACCCTCATAAAGTATGACTATATGGTCTCTGCATTCTGGATCTTCACATTCTTCAACTGGTTTCTTAAATTCATATTCTGATTTATGTTCTTCCCTTCAAATAGCTTGGTCAAGGAATCAAACATCTTTGATGTCTTTAGGGAAGACACTTGTGGTACAATTTGATCTGTGATTGAATCAACAATGATCTTCTTGGCCTTGACCAAGTTCTTCTTTTGTAAGGCTTTGAGCCTCATCTCCCTCTAGAACTGGAACCTCTCTACTCATGTAGGTGTCCACTTCATTTTCTTGAAAGATATCATATACTTCCATGCTTGGAAGTTGTCAAATTCACCAAGCTTATCATCAAGTTGATGTGATAGATCACTTTTGAAATGAGAACCTCAAATGGAAATAGCAAAAGATTAGATCTTACCGATTTGAGGTGTCCATCCTGGTTCCGGAGCTGGCTGATCTAGGGTTTGTCAGAGAAACCCGAATTTTCAAAAATTGGAATCTTCCAGATCTGATTGGATAGAAATATAGATCTCTTCAAGTTGATTTTTCCAATGTACTCCTTTTCTGAAAATAGTGGAGGGAAGCTCCCAAAACAGGAAGCCCTAGTTTTCCAATTTCTTCTGTAGAAATGCATGTTACTGTTTCTATGGTATCTCCAAAATTAATACTCCTCTGTGTCTAAAAATTAGCACTGAGGTATCCTTTCATGTCCTTGTTCTAACACCACATCTTTCATCATAATTGCTTTCACCAATTGGGACTTATGATCATTTTCCCAAGGTGACCTGTTTCAGGACTGTTCAACACAGCGAAGTTGTACGAACTTCCACGTGTCATTGTTTCATCTTCTATGTCTTAAACTCAAACAAAAAAAATTAAATTATGTTCCCTTTCTGTAACATCTTCAGAAATTTCATTTGGACCTTTGTATCCCAAGATATAGCAATTCTCCCCAGGTGTCCTGTTTAGGGATGAATCCTGGAAGAGACTGGAACCCTAATTTGGAGGGATCATCTAGCACAGAATATAGTGAATCAGAGGCTGAATTTTGGATACAGTGTAAATAATTTATTTATCTTCTCCCTCTGCAATTTTCCTCTCCTGATCCTTCACCAATCCCGAGATATAGCGAATGTACCAAAACTTATCAGGTTTAGTATTTTAGGGCTTTTCCAGCTTGGGGTCAAACTAGGGTTTGAATTTCCTGGAGTTTCACCCAACCAAAAATATAGACCCAGGTCTCTAAAATTTTATTTTGATGAGGATAGAAATCTTGTGCTGGGCTCACTCAAAAATTCCTCTTCTGTAAGAAGCCCTAATTTCCCGCACCAAAAACTAAAAATGCTTGGAATCGAATTTTGCTTCGACAGAAAGATGCACCCTTCAATGGAGATTCAACCTAGCATACTTTTGTTGATGGATTGTGGAGATAGACCCAAAAAGTAAGAATCCCTAGCTTCTCCAGTTGCATAATGTCTTCTTCTCAAGTTAGCTCTGATACCATGTTATATTTTTATCATTCAAGCTAGCATTATGATCTTAGGATCTTTAACTGAGAGAATAACATGCACAGCAATAAAACACAAGAGACAAGAGACACAAAGAATTTTCCTTAGGGAAACCATAAAGGAGAAAACCCCGCAAATTCCTCAGAGATAGAATCAGCACCAAAAGTAAAACTTGAAAACATAAAGATGATCTCCTGACAGCAACAGTCTCTCTCTTGTCCCAACAACTTCTCCTCTCACTCATGCGCCCCAATGAGTGAGTGCATGTGTGATAAATAGAGAGGCTCACTCTCTATTTATATTCTTTTGTTCACTTGAAACCCACTCCAATATGTTGGCCTCACTTAACAATTACTTACTAGAGCCGACATCTCTAGGAGTGTCTAATAACCCCAGTGCCCCACAACTTGTGGGGACTTTTGCTCCTCTGACCGACAAGGAGGTTTATCCTTAACACAATGGTGGAGACTATTTCCTCGACTTACAATGTCTCACCTAGGGTCGAATTCTCTAGGATAGTCTAATAACCCTAGGGCCCCACAAATGCGGGGACTTTAAACCTTGAAAAATAGAAGAGTTACCCAAAATGACTTGACATGACTTGTTTACATTATAGAAACTTCCTGGAATAAACATCGGGGTATGAAATGACTCAAATACATTATAGAAACATCCCGGAATAAACATCAGGGTACAATACATAATATATACGGATGAATACATTCAGAAGTTACAATTACATCAACAGATCTGCTAGGACCACTTTTATCACTCTGAAATAATAAAGAAGAAGTGAACGATGCACCAGGTATCCCAATAACTATTACTCCATAAGGAACAACAATGTTTAAGGGTGTCGATGGATTAACCACTCAGTAACTTGGAGACACTAGAGTAGATGAACTAAAGTTGAAAGACACTACAAACACAGTAGGGATACTTATTCTAGGAGCACTCACTGATGAAGGAGAGACTCCACTGACCAGCATGGATGAAGTGGGGGTAGACACATTCCCCATATCTTCTCCTGAGCTATACATAATAGTACTCAAGGGAACACCAACACCAGGTGAACCAATAGGACGAACTTGCACTAAAATGAGACTACTATGAAAAATATTGAGCTTACAAGTCTTAAACTTCCACAGATGAGTGGTTAGTCTAAGTATAACAAAGTTCAGGTTCCCCTAGACTTTGACTAACTCTAGTCGATTCAAAAGTACCATCAGCATATAATCTCCTCCTTTGAGGTGGCGGTGGAGGCTCCATTGTGGAAAGTGGAGGAAGGTTTTGCAACCTTCGAGAACTATGAGGAGGTTGATCCTCCATGGCTACATATTTAAGTCACACACCTAAAGGTTAGACTAGATCACAAACAAACCAAATAGAACACTACAAAAAAATCCTAAGTATCACAAACATAGAGGTGAAATATATGTCTTCCAAAGTAACATCTAGGATTATTAGGGCCTAGAAGAAACTAGTGAAGCACTAAAGAACATTTACTTGGTGTCCTGTGATAATGTTTCTGGGTGCGAGCATTTGAATCACCAAACCTCCCTCCCAAATTTTTAACCGAGGTTACCTCACAATCCTACCCTAGGTACAATGGAAATAGCCTTCCACTGTAACCCATGAAGAAACCCTAGAGTCTGGATACTAAGGATACCAAACTTACAACAAGATTCCAGTGAAACAGTCACATGTCTGACTAGTGTACATGAGCAAGGTAGCTAAGCCTAAAATTCTAACATCTACGGCACCTCACGAGGCCCAAAGGTGGTACTAAAATAAACTCCGTACACACAACAATCTTGGTTTATTCTTGAACAAAGTATTGGAGGGTTATCTCTACAACTAAGTCCTCCCAAAACCTCGTGCTTGAATCCTATGTTAGAGGAGCTTTCTGGTATACATTAGAGGAAATTTCAATTTAAAATGGGCCTTCTAAAAATAATACAAATTCCATGTCATCATGTATTATCCAATCAAAATTATTTAAAATAAAAAAGGGAGCACCTATTAAACAATTTTTTAATATAAATTTGGGGAAAGGTATCATAAAAAAAACTACTTTTTTTGTTCGTATTTTCTACATATATCCATGTGTTTTTACTCAAATTTTGATCGAGAGAGCTCATTGGATGCAGAATTTAATTCCGCATCCAAATGAGTGCCCACTTGGCATACTTTTGATGTGCCCCGCTACCCCAAAAACAATAAATACCTGGAAAAAAAATGTGATGATGATGTCATCATCACGTTTTTTCAAGTATTTCTTATTTTTTGGGTAGCCATGCCAGCCAAACGTATGCCAAGTGGGTACTCGTTGGATGTGAAATTTAATTTTGCATCCAACGAGCTCTCCCGATCAAAATTTGAGTAAAAACATAGGGAGATATGTCAAAAATACAAATAAAAAAATTAGTTTTTTCTTTTCTTCCTCGAAAATTAATAAATACTATTTTATTATTTTAACTATTATTTTATTAATTTTCCTTAGGAGGCCCATTTTGAGTTGAAGTTTCCTCTAATGTCTCTTCTAAACTTGGATTTGCCCAATGATAAGCCACTAAGTCTACGTTCAAATGATCTTGGATAGTTAAAAATATCCTAATCCAAGAACCTAGCCTAAGATAGTTTATGTATGACCCTAAAAAAGAAAGTGTTACTAATAAATTTTAATTTATAACGTTCTTTTTAAAGTCAATATTACTCAAAGGTAATGGAAGTGCAACTCATGGTGTTTTGACTCAACTGAAAGCAAAGATGATGTAAACATTTTCAAAAACAAATGTTATTCAACATATATTTCTTCCCTTTCTAAACAAAATGAAATTGCTTAAGAACTTGTAAAACACAAGACATTTTTATACTTTTTCTTTTTGAAAGACAATTTAAAAACAAGCATACAAAGAGCCTATATGAGACTAACAATGCAACTACAAATGCTTTGTTTAATTTTTCTTTTCAAAAGTCAAAATTTGATGCAAACTAATGCACACTAAGAAAGCTAGATAATGTGAAAATATATAAATGCAAGAAAGAAAATCCAGACCTTAAAATCACAACTTTGATAAGCAATGCAAAGATGACCTAAAACCCTACTTGGATTGAAATACTAGACTTTGGAAGACAAGTAAATCAAAAGGTTGGTAAAAGAAAAAAGGTTCAGACTATCATTAAAGAAATCATAATACAGACAAGTACCAAGGAACTGACAAAAGTAAAGAACTCACATAACCACTTCAACCAAGCAAGCCAAGAGGGAATACCTAAACAAAATCGCACACAAGATCAAACCTAACCTACTCAATACAAACTTACAAAACAAGTTACAGTGAAATGCAGCAAGTGACAGAGTAGTATTGACTCAAGACAGAACCCTACAAGAGTGTTCGGAAACAAAGACACCCAAAAAAGGGAATTTTTTTTTTTAGACCTCCTACAAGAAATCGCAACTATCCAGTGGACAACCCATGAATGAACCGTGACTGTTATAAAGGAAACCCACGATTACAAACCAAGATTCGTGATTGTTAAAACAGTCACCAATGAATGGCCCTTAAATTTTTCAAAAGAAAAATAAAAGGATTAAGGATCCTAAGCACATAACCACACTAGATAACACACAGGTAAAAGAAAATCACCAAAGAAACAAAAAACAAAAACTGGACTAAAAACCTAAAGGAAAGGCCCCCACACAAACTAGACTCCCCAGTGGAGTCGCCAGTTCTGTTGTGAGGGAAAGATACCTTATGACTTGGAGTCCTAGGGTCACCAACGTACTAGGTTTTAGCTTGAAAACATAAGGGGATATAGAAACATAAATGAGAGAAATAGGATGAAGGGAATGTGTACCTTGTTATCGACGGTTGATCCAAGCTTTATCCTTTTTTCTCCAATGTTCTTCAAGCTCCTAACCTTCTGTACTTGCAAAGAGGTTTAGTGTTCTTCCAAAGAAATACTGATTGTTATACAGAGCATAATGAAAATATTATAATTTCATATAATAACTAACAACAATAAATTCAATAATTCACAACAATAAGGACATATACAAATATCTTATGGAATAAATTCACTCTTTATTCAGAATTTGTAGGGAACATTACAAACCTGTCTAAGACAAACCTCTCTGTTGACCAAGATACTGAGTTCTCTTGCTCCTCTCTCCAAAGGATTCCTCCAGTATAACCTTTCTCTTCAAATTGCTTCCCAAGTCTCTACTCCTCCCCTCTATTTATAATTGTCGATGAGGAGATGTTACGAGGGTTATGATAGTTAGGGGAGTTGGGGAAGTTATGATTTTGAACCCAACTGCCCTTAACTAATAATGTTTTTTATTTTTAACTTTTGTCTTAAGGTAATCGCGGGTGCATATACTGGAAACTCATGAATGTCACGACTTATATAAAGGAAATCCGTGATTACAAAATTTCATAGTTGACCCGCAGGTTGCATATGAACGTATTCGTGGGTAACCTACGACTTGTCTAAAGTAGAAGTCATGAGTGCAAGACAACTATATATATAAACAAAGTTAAAGTTGAAGGGAAGAGTATGTGTTCAAGCTTCATTTAATCTATAGTGATTAGGCTTCTTCAATCCATATTGTTCTTTTGTGTACCGACACATTGGGTGTCGCTACTCAAAAAAATAGTGTCGTTTCATAGTATAACACCTTGAATCCCTCACTCAACATTCTATCAACTTCAATACCTTCATATAAGGTTTCCACCTCTCCATCTGTGTTTGTTTCCTCTTTGTTTATGTTTGGCATCTCTACGTCTCTCATGCTATGCAACTGTAACCTATCTGGATACTAATTTTGAGAGAAAGGGTTAATCCTGCTATGACCAAACTTTAGCATATGTTCATAAATCACTTGTCTTTTTCTCATATTCCCACCACAATAATCAATACATGGACATGCATATTTAAATAGGCTCTTCGCATTGGTTATTCTCTCCTCATATGCATGGTATTCAACGGTTGTCAAAATTGGGTGTTGACTCATCTTCAATTTTCCACATTCAATTATGAAACTTATATGTTAACTATAAAATTCCACTATTTCCGTCTATCTTTTCTTTAATTGAAATGCATCAAAACCAATTCATGGAGGAAAAAAAGAAAAGGATCAACATTAATCATAAATCATTTTCAAATTCTATTGCAGCAATATAAAAATTAGATCCATATTTAGAGGGATTGAAGTGCATGTGCATAAGGGTGACAATTTGAAAGGATATGTTTAGTAGGTGTGTCTAGTGAATCATGAAATCCATAACTATGCAATTTTCATTGATTTCTCACCAAACATGTACTCAAAATTGAGGGAAAACAACACAAAGACTTGGAATTGTTCAATCCCTGGGATACATAGGGCACCTTCATTGCAACTTAATATGAATACCTAAACCTGTTATTTGGAGAAGGTTGCTTGAGTCGGTATTGATATAATGAGAGATATAACCAATAAATGTACGATGTCGTCTCATAATTCACTAGGATTCCTATGGGTATTATTGAGGCATCAACTTCAAAATTCCATCTTCTCTTCCAACTAGGGTTTCCTATTTTTTAGTCCTTTTCAAACTTAATAGCCCCATGGATGATTTTTACATACATGTGATTAAGCTCAACATTAAGAATATCTTGATCTACTTGGGGTGCTTAAAATAAAGTATACAAAGGAATATGAATCCCGTACTAATTAGATGTGGCTTTATCAAGAAAAATCAAAGAATTGAACAGGACATGGATACAACCAAGAAATTTGTTGAGGCAGGTAAGATGAAATTGATCAAGGAGATCCTACAATAAGTTGCTGAAAGGAAAAGTGTCAAAGAAGAGGCCAAGTAGTATGCTTCCAAATAGTAGAATACTGACGATGAGGCGAAGAATCTAGTTGTTTTAAGGTAGAAAAATGAAGCCCAAGAAACCAACTCTAGGGAGGTAGAGATCCTGAGAGGAGCCTGAGTGACAAATGGTACAATTTTATACTGCTGATATTTTATAAGTCTTCTATAATTTTAAAAGAACATTGCCACTGCTATCAAATTAAATCCATATAAAAAATTTAACAACAACTACCATGATTTTATTATGATAATTACAATGCCTACACTTCTCTTAAGGAAGAAAAAATATTTACCTTTAGACTGTGTGATCTACAAATGATAAGCTTATAGCATGTTCATTTCATCAACATGGATTCCTAAGGAATGAATGTCCAGTCTCCTTCATTCTTGTAAATGTTGGTAACAAATGTGTCACAAGTAGCAACAGTAAACTCTCAATAGGCTAAACTTGGAATGGATTGTTATACAAATTTTAGGCTCAAAATATCACTCAATTGACCACCCCTTGTCCTCGTATTACTCTCAATGATATGCTCATTCATTACAAAAATATGGCCATTGTTACTATTACTCTTAATTAAATGATCACTCATCACAACATGTTCAAGGTATCAATTAAGCAAAACAAACTTAAATGAGGTCTAAGGAAAAGGAGGAGTTAAATGCTTCACTTCATCGCAAGAACTTTACCTTGAAACTGCTCAACTAACAAGGATTAACTACAACCAAATGTTTGATTGTCTTACACACAATCAAACAATGAGAGATATTACCAAGAAATGTATGAGGTTGTCACATAAGTCACTAGGATTCCTATGGTTATTGTTGACATGCACATACAAGATTATAAATATGTGGATATACTATTGTGTGATGATACTAGAACTAATGGATGGTAGCAATAAATTAATCACTAGAGGTGTAATTCAACCCAACGATATAAGTTTTTTCCTAAAATTGTTGCACAAAACCCCAAGGATTCCCAACACATTCTACAAAAACCTTAAAAAACCATCGATGATATCATGAAGATGCATGTATTATACAGAGTACTAAGAAGCTCATGTATTGGATGGAATATTCATCATTCATCATATAATGGCCCTAAAGTATCTCAATGAAATCACTACATCTTAGGCCTCACTCATAGTTAAGCATGGGAAGAATAGTTCTACCCTAGATGGTGTTGAATCAATACACCGTGCTTGGATTTGGTCTATTCATACCTACCTCCCTTAATTATTAAGGTTGCACCAACTTCAAAATTCCATATTTTATTCTAACTGGGGTTTCCTATTTTTTAGTCCTTTTCAAACTTAATAGCCCCATGGATGATTTTTACAGACATGTTCTTAAGTTCAACAATAAGAAGAGCTTGATTGACTAGGTGTGATTAAGATAAAGTATACAAAGGAATGTGAAGAAAATTCTCATTAGATGTGGCTTGACCAAGAAAAAACAAAGAATTGAACAAGACCTGGCTACAACCAAGAAATTGGTTTGAGGAAGCAAAGACAAAAATTGTCAAGGATATCCTACAACAAGCTATTAAAAGGCAAAGTGTTGAAGAAGAGTCCAAGTTGTAAGCTACCAAACATTAGAATATTGAAGATGGGGCTAATAAGATAGTTATTTTAAGGAAAGCAAATGAAGAAGAGACCAAGCAACCATCTCTGGGGAGGCATATATCCTGAGAGGAGGATGAGTGACAAATGGTATAATTTTATACTACTAATATTTTATAAGTCTTCTAGAATTTTAAAAGAACAATGCCACTGCTATCAAATTAATTCCATGCCAAAAATCTAACAAAAACTACCATGATTTTATGATGATAATTACAATGCCTACCATTCTCTCAAGGAAGACAAAATATTTCCCTTTAGAGTGTATGATCTGTAAATCATAAGCTTATAGCATGTTCATTTCATCAACATGAATTCCTAAGGAATTAATGCCCGGTCTCCTTCAATTCTTGTTAATGTTGATAATAATGTGTCACAAGTAGCAACAATAAAATCTCAATAGGTCGTTAAACTTGGAATGGATGGTTATACAATTTTTAGGCTCAAAATCTCACTCAATGGACCATCCCTTGTCCTCATATTCCTCTCAATGAAATGCTCATTCATTACAACAATATGACCATTGCTATTGTTACTCTTAATTAAATGCTCACTCATCACAACATGTTCAAGGTATCAATTAAGAAGAACAAACTTAAATGAGGTCTAAAGAAAACAAGAGTGAAATGCTTCACTTCATCACAAGCACTTTACCTTGAAAACCACTCAACTAACGAGGATTCACTACAACTAAATGTGCGATTTCCTTACACACAATCAAACAATGAGAGATATTACCAAGAAATGTATGAGATTGCCACATAAGTCACCAGGATTCCTATAGGTATTATTGACATGCACAGACAAGATTATAAATATGTGGATAAACAATTTTGTGATGAGACTGCAACTATTGGATGGAAGCAAAAAATTACTCAATAGAGGTGTAATTCAACCCAACGATATCAGTTTTTCCTTAAATTGTTGCACAAAACCCAAGTATTCCCTACACATTCTACAAAAACCTTAAACAACCATTGGTGATATCATGAAGAGCATGTATTATAGGGAATACTAAGAAGCTCATTTATTGGATGGAATATTCATCATTCATAACATAATGACCCTAAGGTATCTCAGTGAAATCACAACATATTAGGCCTCATTTAGAGTTAAGCATCGGAAGAATCAGTCTACCCTAGATGGTTTTGAATCAATACACCGTGCTTGGATGTGTTCTACTCAGAGATACCTCCCTTGGTTATTAAGGGTGCACCAAATTCAAAATTCCATCTTCTCTTAGGATTGGGGTTTCCTATTTTTTATTCCTTTTCAAACTTAATAGCCCCATGGATAATTTTTACATACACGTGCTTAAGTTCAACATTAAGAAGAACTTGATTGACTTGGGATGCTTAAAATAAAGTATACAAAGGAATATGAATCCCATACTCATTAGATGTTGCTTGACCAAGACAACACAAATAATTGAACACAACATGACTACAACCAAGAAATTTGTTGAGGCGGCTACGACAAAAATTGTCAAGGAGATCCTACAACAAGTTGTTGAAAGGAAGAGTGTCAAAGAAGAGGCCAAGTAGTATGTTTCCAAATGGTAGAATAATGAATATGATCCCAAGCAACTAGCTGTGTTAAGGGAAAAAAATGAAGAAGAGACCAAGAAACCAGCACTGGGGAGGTAGAGATCCTGAGAGGAGGATGAGTGACAAATGGTACAATTTTATACTGCGGATATTTTATAAATCTACTAGAATTTTAAAATAACACTGCCACTTCTATTAAATTAAATCCATTCCAAAAATTTAACAACAACTACCATGATTTTATGATGATAATTTCAATGCCTACCATTCTCTCAAGGAAGAAAAAATATTTCCTTTAGAGTGTATGATTTGTAAATGGTAAGCTTATAGCATGTTCATTTCATTAACATTGATTCCTAAGGAATGAATGTCTAGTCGCCTTCAATTCATGTAAATGTTGATAATAATGTGTCACAAGTAGTAACAATAAACTCTCAATAGGCCGTTAAACTTGGAATGGATTGTTATACAATTTTTAGGCTCAAACTCTCGCTTTGATGGACCATCCCTTGTCCTCACATTACTCTCATTGAAATGTTCGTTCATTACAACAATATGGCCATTTCTATCATTACTCTTAATTAAATGATCACTCATCAAAACATGTTCAAGGTATCAATTAAGACGGTCAAATTTAAATGAGGTCTAAAGAAAAAAAAGAGTGAAATACTTCACTTTATCTAAGCGTTGTACCTTGAAAACCACTCAACTAACAAGGATTCACTACAGCCAAATATTTCATTGTCTTACACACATTCAAACAATGAGAGATATTACCAAGAAATGTATGAGGTTGTCACATAAGTCACTATGATTCCTTTGGGTATCATTGAAATACACACACGATATTATAAATATGTGGATATACTATTGTGTTATGAGACTACAACTATTGGATGGTAGCAAGAAATTACTCACGAGTGGTGTAATTCAACCTAGAAATATAAGTTTTTCCTTAAATTGTTGCACAAAAACCCGAGGACTCCCAACACATTTTATAAAAACCTTAAACAACCATAGATGATATCATGAAGATGCATGTATTATAGGGAGTACTAAGAATCTCATGTATTGGGTGGAATATTTAAAATTCATCACTTAATGATCCTAAGGTATCTCAGTGAAATCACTAAATTTTAGGTCTTACTTAGAGTTAAGCATGGAAAGAATCATTCTACCCTAGATGGTGTTGAATCAATACACCATGATTGGATGTGGTCTACGCGGACCTACCTCACTTGGTTATTAAGGTAGCAACTTAAAAATTCCATCTTCTATTCCAACTGGGGTTTCCTTGTTTTGAGTCCTTTTCAAACTTAATAGCCCCATGGATTATTTTTACATCCACGTGCTTAAGTTCAACATTAGAAAGAGCTTGATTGAGTGGGGGTGCTTAAAATAAAGCATACAAAGGAATATGAATCTCATACTCATTATATGTGGTTTGACCAAGACAAAGAAAATAATTGAACATGGCATGGCTACAACCAAGAAATTTGTTAAGGTGGCTAAGACAAAAACTGTCAAGGAGATCCTACAACAAGTTGTTGAAAGGAAAAGTGTCGAAAAAGAGGACAAGTAGTATGATGCCAAATAGTAGAATATTGAAGACGAGGCTAAGCAACTAGTTGTTTTAAAGTATAAAAATGAAGAAGAGAACAAACAACCAGCTTTGGGGAGGTAAAGATACTCAGAGGAGGTTGAGTGACAAATGGTACAATTTTATACTTGATATTTTACAAGTCAACTAGAATTTTAAAAGAACACTACCACTGCTATCAAATTAAATCCATGTCAAAAATTTAACAACAACTACCATGATTTTATGATGATAATTACAATGCTTACCATTCTCTCGAGGAACACAAAATATTTTCACTTTAGAGTGTATGATCTGTAAATGATAAGATTATAGTATGTTCATTTCATCAACATGGATTCCTAAGGAATGAATGTCCAATCTCCTTCAATTCGTGTAAATGTTGATAATTATGTGTCACAAGTAGCAACGATAAACTCTCAATAGGTTAAACTTGGAATGGTTTGGTATACAAGTTTTAGGCTCAAAATCTCACTAAATGGACCATCCCTTGGCCTCATAACATTACTCTCAATTAAATGCTCATCCAGTACAACAATATGGCCATTGCTAATGTTACTCTTAATTAATTTCTCACTCATCACAACATGTTCAAGGTATCCGTTAAGAAGAACAAACTCAAATGAGGTATCATTAGGGAAATTTTGAGGTAAAAAATGGGCCTCAAAACATGAAATGTACTATTAAAATCAAATTTATAAGAACCAATCATATTATAGAGACTGACATCATCTATTATAGTTGAGTTGGCATTGCTTGAGTTAAGGTTGCTTACTTGTTATCTTCTAAATGGTGGATGAAAATTCATAGTTAACCATAGTCATGATGAAAAAAGTACTTAAAAATCACTTTTGAATATAATATATACATATATGCTTAGTACTCTCAAATTACTTTTCTATACCATGAATAAAAATACCTTCCATGTAAAATCTCACATTAATACTCAAAATTCAAAATTTAAAAACATCCATGTAAAATCTCACATTAATACTCAAATTTCAAAATTTGAAAAACATCGCACTTTTCTATGTGCTAAAGACCCGCTTGTTTATTTATTTAATATATCCAAATATATCACTTATGTAATCGATATATGTAATCACATGTTTTTATAATGTGAAATCCATGTTTTTAATATATCTAATACATAACATTTATATGTTATAAAGTGTAATGTGTAATAATTTTAATAGATATAATAATTTATAACGTTGACTAATTTTTAAAATGTTCAAAAGTTGTTTGTTTACCCTATATAATATATAACATTTTTTTAATCATAGTATGTAACGTGTAATAGGTTAGTAATTTAACGTGTGATACTTTGGTAATTTAAAATACATGTAATAAGTAATGTGCAATAGGTGTGATATAATTTTATATAATGTGGATTGTTATTTTGTTGAGATATTTTGGAGATTTATTTATGTTTAATTTTATACAATAGAAATAGTAAATAAATAATTACTTTAAATTAAATGATTATTAATATTAATAAACTATATATATATATTGTATAAGTACTTTAATATATTGATGTAATTAAAAGTACTTTTTTTCTTGTCATATCATAGAGTATTTTTTAATTTATTTATTTCTATATATTATCAATTTAACTTAACTAGAGTTACATGGATTGTTGTGCAAAAGGTGAGTTGTAAATATACCTTCCCTAAAAAGTGACAAACTCATAATATTTTATTATATCTCTTATCAGGCTCATTTTATACCTCTTTGAAAGAAAAAGAAGATTGAAATGCTTCACTTCATCAGAATCACTTTACCTTGAGAACCACTCAACTAACAAGGATTCACTATATCCAAAAGTTTGATTGTCTTACACACACTGCAATTGAATTAGTTATTGATCGGTTAAAGGAAGGGATTCACCATCACATATCCATGCAATATGTTCATCCTACATTGTTAGACTCTCAAATATGGAATCGATGTGCGTAGTAAGAGATAATTCTCCAAATTGATCCAAATTACAGTGGGCAAGTTAGCATCACCTAATGTATCTACATTACAAATTCTATTAACCTAAAATAGAACTACGCGAATTCAAATACGGGGGAATAACAATGGAGATTGGTGTTGGAATGGAATAAGCCATCATTTTACATGTTAGATGGACTCAACCTTTCCTGAAAAGTTCAACAAACAAGAATTGTGATAAAGATGATCCTTGCATCCACTAAATGAGGGCCTGACACAAAGGTTTATGTATACATTAACCTTGTTGGATTGTAAGTGTAAGGGTATGTATATCGATATATTATGAAGGAAACAACCAAGGCGAATCCAGGACAACTAATGGGATCGAGGAGGATGGAAGGTCATGACAATTTAGTTAAAGGCCATAACACAGATATGTAGGTTTGAACATTCACAATAAAAATCTAGATGTAGGATGCTAGACAGTTTTGAACATTCATGAATCAAACTTCAGGATTATAAAAAATATTAACATGCAAAAACTAAAATTTCACAGAAAACCAAGAAACTTACCTAGGATTTTGTAAGGGGAAAAGGAGATTTTGACTATAGGTCTGCATAATTCATGGCCCATCTCTTCAAGAGCCTCTAGGTTCTCTCCAATTCTCTTTTATCGATGGAAGCACTGGCAAATAAATACCCCATTTCTAAACCCTCAACAATTGTGAATATGCCTCACAATTTCCTCAATGAGTATCAATGGTGGCCTAATAACTGCCCAAAAATGCCTCTAAACCCAATTCACAACTACCTGCCTCTCATAACCCAACAAACCCTCAAAATTCTAAACCCTCAACAATTGTGAATAGGCATCATAATTTCTTGAATGGGTGTTAATGGTGGCCTAATAAATTCCCAAAAATGCCTCCAGACTCAGCTCATAACTACTTGCCCCTCATAACCCACCAAACCATCCTCTCCTCCATCCAACGCAAAATATTTGGCACCAACAAGATGCTTGAGTAGTCATTTGCGTAATTGGAAGATGAAATCTCCATGGCTCCAGGAAAATCAGCCATGAATGCTGTCAAACAGAGGTGGGTCGACAAAATGGGTTTGAGCCTTATGATTCGCATTATCATTTGCATATTTGTTTTATCATTATTATCATATTATATTTATTTGTTTCCATATTATATTTGTTTTATATTGATTATTATCATATTATATTTATTTTATTTTTATTATATTTGTTTTATGATTTATATTATATTATATTATATTATATTTGTTTTAATATTATATCTGTTCTAATAGTATATATAAACTTGGATAGAGGTTGGAGAAGATTTTTGGCACATCATGAATCAGGTGGGTAGTGTCATATCCAAAATCTACCTGGGCACCAATCAAAGGAGTGGGCATGCAGGATAAGACATTTTTATCCAAATACATGCACAACATAATCGGAGGTGATCTATGGGGGAGTTTCAACCTGGAGGTTAAAAGCCATAATGACCACTTTGTACTTCCTAGTAGTCATGTATTTTCACCAATCATTTTACGAATAAGCCATTTAATGTTAACTCATGGAATCATGTGGTGGTTTTTTCATTTAGTTTTGATTTAAATGCTAAAGAAGTTTCAATTTTTTTGTTGCAAGACTCTCAATTGAATAGTCCTAGTTTTACATACACACTCAAGAACTTGGTATTATAGTGGTAAATTATAAATTCAATATGGAAATTGTTTGACAAGCTTGGATTGTTTAATTTGAAAGGGTTTAGACACAATGACTTGGAGGAACATTGTTAATTACCAAAACATTAGAGATATCAATGAACTTGGAATTTTTTTAAGATGTGTGGGTTTTTTAATCAAGGAGGGAAATTCCAAAATAATATAGAAAAGGACACCAATTACAAGAGCGGTAGAAAATATCAATTGAATTTCAAATTGTTTAAGGTGTGTCGGTTATTTGCATAGAAGAAGAGAAATCCAAAATTACTTGGAAAAATTACCTAGAAGACCAAAACAACATAGAAAATTGAAGGATATTATAGCACTACTTTCAACATTGTGAATATTCATCTCGACAACAAAAATAACTGACCCTCCAACAACAATAACTGATAAAAATAACACTACTTTTGACATTATGGATATTATAGCACTACTTTCTGCACTAGTGGGGGCTTGAGGATTTCCAATGGCTAACCCTCTTGGAATTCTTTATAAATGGGGTCTTTAGAATTTCCTACCAGGATTTATTCACCGTCTATGGTTTCTCCTATAAAGTCTTTAGGTTTCCAAGTAGAACTACTTCCTATGTGGGTTCTTCAATACCTTTATGATGAGTTACTGGTTGGATATTTCGTCCCATGTAAAGGTTAGTGGGAAATTTTAACAAGATTTTGGGAACTAGTTCTAACGTATCTACCCTTTGAATCTCTAGGTCTGTTCATGAAAATCTAAACTAAAAAGAAAAATTACAATACTACTATGACTGTTGGATTTGGGGGCGCCTCTTATAACAGATGCGTAAGTTCTTGCCTCTCATCTTACCGCTCCCCCACCACCAACCTATTGCTAAAATTCATAATGGGATTCTACTTATTCTACCTTACTGAACAACTCCCCAGCAACGTCTCCAAAAATGTTGGGTGTTATAATGTCTTAAATAATTCACCAAATATTTAATTATCGACTGAGGTTTGTAAACTTAGAGTTGACACAAAATATATGCAAACGTAGAGGGGTACCTAGGGCGTCGAAGAAATATCTTAATAAATAAAAGATCGAAAGATCTTTCAAAATGAAAAACTGAGTCAAACTCTAGAAAATTCAACTACTAAGGTAATCAGGTTGGGACACATGTACTAGATTAGAGCAGTATCAAGTTATACTACTCTACTCTATCAATCATAAACTATGTATTTTATAAATAACAATATTCTAAGAAAGTAAACTACTTCTTTATAGTATACTAACTATTCTACTTCTTAATTTGTGAATTAGAAAGGTTTGGAACAAAATTAGAACTCTTACGAAATATTATGTTATGCAATACAATATTATGATTATTTAATTAATCTAAGAAACCCAATAACTAAACTATATAGGTGGTTTGACAAATACATAGTGATTGAACCAATTTATCTAGTTTCATTCTCCTTGATTGTTCTGAGGATATGCATTCATGGTTATCAGCACTAGAGAAGGAGGTGTATCAAAATGGCTTTCGAAAGAAGTAAAGAAATTGAATGAGATTAGATCTAACTTAACTTCCACAAACATATGCAGACTAAGTAATTTCCAATTACAGGTGATATTAAACATTATGGTTTATTCCATAATCAAATGACTTTAAAGGAAAAAATATTATGAACAACTAATCTATTAAGAAACAAAACTCTTTTAGTAATTACTTGAAAGTTAAAAGTATACTACTTTTATATGAAACACGTGTGAGGAAAATATGACTCAAAAACAAGTAGAAAACTTAATAAAAGAAGCAAGTAGAAAACTTAATAGAGATGTCTTCTCTAAATCCTATTCTACGAAACTTTTCAATATCCACATAGTGAAGAAAACAAGTCCTATGCTATGATCAATTTACAAGGTACTGGTTCATTTCTCTAGAAATTCGCATGTTTAATCCTAGATTCACTATACACAAAGATAAATTAGACTAATCTAGAGATATAATTACCAAGCGTTACAACAGTAGTGAATGAACAAGAATCAGAAACAAAAGAGAAAAAAAAACATAATTCAACACATACTAAGGTAAAAAGGAAGTGAAAGAGAGGGATGGAACTTAATAGATACTTTAAATGATCTAGACTAAGGTCCTAATTATAGATACAAGCATTGTATAATTACAAACATAACATAATTTAAAAGCCAAAGAAACGAAACTTTAAACAGGTTTAAGACAGAATGAGAAATATTAAAGACTGAATGAAGGGCTGAATGACAGACTGAACAGATGGTCTGAATGACAGTTTGTATGAGAAAAACGATGGAAATTAAGAAATAAATGGCATAGATGATCTAAATATCAGCTGATTTTGTGCACATGAGAATAAAATGCATAAGGGACAGTAATTGATCATATTCAGTAATTAAAATAACAATGGAATAACTTATGCTAATTCATCATTATAGAGAAACTATTATCTCTTGCATTATAAAATAAATAAAGTATAACCAAAGTAAATATACAGCAAGATGATAATTAACAAAACTAAACCTAGTGTAAACTGAATCTGAAAGAAATCCAACTCTATGTTATTATCAATATAAAACTAAACTACAAGCTGGAAGAAAGACTGGAAATGAAACTAGAGATAAACTATGCGCACGACCAGTTGTTTTAATTCAATAAATAAAGACTATACTATGAGCACAACATTACTCATAATGGAATATATGCTACAGAAAACAAGGAAATGAACAATGTAAACTAATAGGAAACCAATTTTCATATACAAAACAGAAATAGAAACTACTTATCTGCGATAAAGAAGATAACAAGAACACTCATGGAAATGGAAACCACTGGCTGTTGAGGGGCCCTCTCAGCAATCAAGGTGGCATTCTAATCAATTACTCATAGGAATAAGAACATGTATACGCAACAAAAATAGAACTTATATTAACATGCATAACAAAGTTTTTACAGAGCTTCCTTTCTAATGTTTGACAGATTACAAACTAGCTAACTGGCTCAGCTCTCGCTTGGAGGCGACTATATATAATGTTTACAAGGATGAGTGATTCAACCCTTTCAATGGTCGATTGTTCCTTAAATATTCAATCTTAAATGGCAAACAAACAACCACACGACAGCACACAGTCTTCCTCCTGCTATCTCGCACGTCCTGCGGCGTATATATTCCTGTGGATGTCTCCTTGGATCATGGTGTCAAACAGTGAAAGGAGGATGGAGAGCCTTCTCAAAGAAAGGACCGTCGTAACAATGAACACGTGGACAACAGAACAACTGAAAATCGTTCTGCGCTTTCGGCTAATAGCGCACGGGCTGATTGGGAGGTCGAATGGAAAGCTGGATATGCTTTGTGCATATCTAGCGTGAATGTGTGTCCAATGTTGGCTCATGTAAATACTATGATCTAGGACTGAATGATAGGTGGTATGACAAGAAATATGTCAAAAAGGTGACAAAATAGATGCCAAACGAGTAAATTACCAGCCGAAAATAGTGACAAAACCGAGATCAACACTCCCCCAAATTGGAGAGATGCTAGGTCCCACTGAGTAAAGAAATGGATTTTAGGAAGAAGGCGGAGTTGCATCAGTAGTTTCCTTTGACTCAGCTGATGAAATAGGGGATTTAAATTTCAACTTGCTAGCCTGATATTTTAAAAAAAACATGCCTCTCTTGTTGAGAGTCATTTGAAGAAGCAATGGCCTTGTTAAGGTCCTCAATGGCCTTGACCTGTACGTGCAACTCCCTATTCTCTTGGTTAAGACTATCAATCATCTTGGCATACTCCTCATTGCGACTTGTCAATCGTTCCAATTATTGAGTTAATTGGTCTATAGTTGGCTGATGAGGAGTGAATGGTTCTGTGGACTGCTTGAATTCTGGGGGCGAACTCAAATCCCTGGATGGTGTTTCAAGATCGACATAGGGGATTTTTTATAAGGCTCATGCCCTAAGCAGGTGTAGGGATATTCTCACGATCAACATATTTGAGAAGTTCGGATGAAACACTAGCCAATGTAAACAAAGGTGAATCAGTGACAGGGTTTTCCACTTCGGGCTCATTGTTTGGATGACCATTCTAAACATCAGGCTAAACTGCGGTCAGGACGATGGGCTGAACAACAGAATGGAAAGACTTCACCTTCTGGTTCCTAGTGTGAGCTCAGGGAAAAGGTACAAATTCAGCAGACATGAGTTTGACAGGAGTAGGTGAACGGGTAGGGGAAATTTCCTTTGGTATATCTTCGTCAATGTCGACAATTTTGGAGCTTTTATTCATTGAGGAAGGGTTTGACTAAATTCACAGTTACGGGCATGCCTAGGGGGTTTTCGAATGTTTAGGTGAGAGTTTAGGACTTTAAACACAAAATTATCGCAAGCCTGATTCCTCTCTTTGAGCCGATGCAAGATTAGGAGTTTAATCAAACTATGGTGATACAAACTACCCCTAGGGTTAACTGTGTTCTTCCTAACCTGACTTGAAATTTTCTCCAAACTCTTGAGAAAATAAAATGGGAAATTGAGGAACTGTTGATTAACAAAATGGGCTAGTAAACGAAGATGACACACTTTGAAAACATTGAACTTACCTTCACAAGTGATGAGATGGATAATAATGATTAGAGGGTTGATATATTCTATCTTAACCTGTTCTCGATGAAATCCTTTAGCACTTGCAACATGCTAGTAACCCGGCTTAAGAGCAAAATCCTAGGTAGACCGTGGAAGAAACAAATGTTTATGCCAAAGAATGCCTTCTCTGGGAATCTTTGTTGTGACTGTAATGGTTTCTTCAGTTACTAAAAAAAGGAGATGACCAACCCTAGCCATTTTCCATCAAATCCTTTCACAAAAATGAGCGAAATTTATTTGTCAAACCCCTGCAAAAGATGTAGAAATGGGTTCCATCCCACACAGAATAAAACCTCCCTACATTCTTGAAACTCTGGCATCTGGAACAAATCCTAGTAGCTTTCGGGCTCAAGGCGGTTAGGCATTGTTTAAAAAGAGGAAAATCCGCAAGGCTTACAAAGGATACAGGAAAATTGTGGCTAAACGGCTCTACAAGGACGAAGTTGAGTGAGGGCGACATAATGGAATGAATACACAAGGGCGTTAGTTTAAAACGTGATCCATTCAGGTGATTGAACGATCACGGGAAGAGACTTGGCACATTTAAACGATCATGCCATCATGGCAAATGTGTCGTCAAAAGATGCATGCATTAATGAATTCATAGGGTTTTGATAAATTCAACCATGTCCAAAGATAAAATTTGGACAGGTTGAATACATTACTCACTATAATTCCATAAAAAAACACATTCAAAATCATAATAACTCGAATTAACGAGATGATAGGTCACTTGATGGTTCCTGCATGTAATTGGGTAAGAGGATAAAGATACTGATAGTTTAATGATAAATGAAAATATCATACAATCATATCACACTCGTATAGATTTTACACGAGATCACATTATGTCAAAATCGTAATCAAAATTATAGGTCAAAATTATTCCTAATAAAATCATAATACGCGTGTAAGCATGTGAATAAAGCTCAATAATTATGAATATGATGCAACCAATTAAACTCTTTACTCATAAAACCAGAAGGATTTGAAATTTTGACAACATGCTGTTATAACGGTATAATTTTCATTCGAGCATCATTTGACCTTCCATTCAGAACTTCATTCAACCCTTCAAATGGACAGTTTGTTCAAAAATACACCTTACTGGGTCTGATTGCTACTAATTATGCAGTAAACTTTCTAGGTTGTGAGAACATAATATGATGATTTAAACCAAATTCATTAAACCTTCATTGCATTGTCCCTTACGAATTAAAACAGTCTCCCGTTAATTGCATTATCTTGAAAATCATCTGAAAACATATATACTTTTGTCAGAAATAAACGAAACTTTCTATAAACATTCAGAAAGTAAAAACGGTCATTCAAAAACTTTCTAAGCTTCCCCCAAACCAAAAATATGGCATGTCCTCAAGCCATCAAAGAACATATGGCCGAGTTCCAAATAATAGAACAAACAGTTCTAAAAATGTTGCTATTATTAGTAAGAAAAGAAATACTAACTCGTAAATGGAGGTATTTCCATCAAGAATAATAGTGCTTAAGAATATTATACAAAGAACAAGAGTATAATTGATGTTAAAAATTCCATGGGAGTAACTAGTCATCCATGCCTCATTTTAAGGATATCCTATCATTTAAAGAATATTTTAAGTTCACTCTCAAGTTCATGAGATTTCTATAGATATGGATCCCATTTCTAGAACAAGTATATCCTAGATATTATTGAAGTATATGATAGAGTCCCAAGTCCAACTTACAACCATTCTCAAATGACATCATGAAAAATTGGCCTAAACATGTATTGTTCTTTTTTTGCTACCAGTAGGACTGTTCAGTACCCCGACGGGTTTATCTTGGTACCATGCAAGCATAGCCCCGCTGCCAGCGAGCCTGTTCAGTACCCCGATGGGTTTACTTGCACTTACCAAGATTCCTAGTTTAAATATATTGCTTAGCATGGACCCGCTGTCAACGAGCCTATTCAGTGCTACAGCGGGTTTGCTTCATATAAATATTTGTGATTTTATAATATGGATGCTGGTTGGTACTTAGAGCGAGTTAAGCGTGCTAAACACATAATTCAGGTTTTTGAACGCGAACCTTATAAGTAAATAAACATTTATAATGGCCTAAATTATAAATCATGTCAAAAGATAATAACTTAAATATGTTCTTGGACTACCCAGTCTATGTTCTTCATAAAAATAAATTAATGTTCCCCACAAGTAGGAAATCCACTTATTCTTGAATTTTCTCAAAAATCCTTAAGAGACAAGTTTTGATAATGAGCATAGGATGAACAAGTAGTCCTTAGGTGTAAAATAGAACTTTGAACCACATGATGATTAAAATAGCTATTAAGCAACTGTTTTAATGATATGTTTGAAATATACATATCTAAATCAATCACCATAAAATAATAAGGAATCATTAAAGCAAGTGGGTAGAAACAATATAGTAAATATTGGAATTTCATTATAACTTCTTTATTTAAAAAAAATTAGGCTGAAATATAAGTTCTTATAGAACTTCCCATTTTAGG
Source organism: Pseudotsuga menziesii (assembly GCA_001517045.1). Lineage (NCBI taxonomy): Eukaryota > Viridiplantae > Streptophyta > Pinopsida > Pinales > Pinaceae > Pseudotsuga > Pseudotsuga menziesii. Next base: position 96,731 of record LPNX010559629.1, read on the forward strand.
AAACATTTCATGGGCTGGTCAAAGAAACTAAGTCCTTATAATCAAACTGCAAAACCACTTGTTAGATGGTTCAAATTTTATTCTCAACAAAAACATATGCATCGATAAAAGGTCATATAAATTTTATCAAAGTTTAGATAAAGGAAAGGAGCCTTCATGTTTTATTTGACAAAATTCCATAAGTTGACTATACAACCAAATTCCCTGCATAAATGTAGTCAGTTTATCAGAAATGAATTTTATTTATTAAATAAATAAAGATATATTTACATATGTACATAAAAACAACACAAAATAATTTAAGAATCAGGGAGAGGAGGAATGACTTCCTCTTCAACCAGCTCCATTTCCTTTTTTTGTAATACATTCTTCACGAAATCTTGTCTAGATATTGGTTGATGGTAAAGTCTAAGTTTGTGTCCATTTACGACAAAGGAATTTTGTGAATCATCAATTTTCTTAATCTCTATTGACCCATTATCGAAGGCCGTAACTACCTCATATGGACCCATCTAGCGGGTAGTTAATTTTCCTTTAATTTTTTTATACCTTGAGTCAAATAGCAATTCCCAATCCCCAATATTAAACTGCTTTTGCTTAATAAATTTATCATGCCATTTCTTTCGTTGATTTTGCATTAACATTGTCCTTTGGAGTGCATCTTACGTAATCTCATCTAATTCGTTAATCTGTAAGATTCGTTGTTTCTGTGCCTCTTCTAAATCCATATCTAATTGTACAACCATACGAAAAGTCTTAACTTGGAATTCAATACGTAAAAGGACTTGTTTCCCATATACTAACTCATAGGGTGTATGTCCAGTAGTGTTTCTCCAAGTTATTCTATAGGCCCACAAAGCCTCTACGAGTATATCTACCCAATCTTTATGATGTAGCTGAACGGTTTTGGTTAAGATAGCTTCCAACACCTTATTGGTTGATTCTACCTGGCCAATGGCTAGTGCATGGTAAGGTGAGGACTTGCAATGTCATATCCTATACTTCATGGTAAGCTATTTCATTAATTTAGAGGTGAATTTAGAACCTTGGTCAGTGATGATTTCTCTAGGCACACCAAATAGAGTGAATATCTCTTAATATATAAATTCTACCAAATATTTCTCTGTGGCTTAGAATAAAGCTTTAGCTTCTACCCATTTGGTGACATAATTTGTGCAAACCAGGATGTATTTACTCTTAGGATACATGGGAGAGATTGGTCCTACAAAATCAAGATCCTACTTCTCAAAAGGCTCAATAATGACCTGAGGCTATAAAGGCATCTCATCTGATGATGTAGGTCTACCCATTATTTGGCAACTATCACATCCTCTAACATATCTGGCAGCATCCTTAAAAATACTTGGCCAGTAATAACCAGAATGAAACACTTTGTATGTTGTCCGCCGTGTTGGAAGTGTCCTCCACATGGCCCATCATGGCATGTACGAAGGATTTCTGCCATCTCGTCCTCCCATACACATCGTCTAATAATAAGATTTGGGCCGATATGGAAGAGGTAATTATCAACCCAAGAGTAACTAGAACTCTGGATGAAAATTTTACGTTTCTCATGAGGAGACAAGTGGTTTGGTAACTTCCCAGTTGCCAAATAATTATCAATGTATGCAAACCAAATGGTTTGAACATACACAGCAAATAGATGTTCGTCGGGGAAAGTATCATCAATTGGTTTAGCACCATCATCATGTTGAATATGAGAGAGGAAATATTCTACCAAATTTTCTCTACCAAGTCGATCAACAACAATGATATTAAATTCTTGTAATAGAAGAAGCCATCGGGTCACTCTACCATTGGTAATTTGTTTATTCATAAAAAATCTGATGGCAGAATGGTCTGTATGCACAAAAACTTCATATCTTGTGATGTAATGATGAAACTTATTAATAGAATAGACTACTTCCATAAAATCCTTCTCAATAACAGTGTAATTTAGTTCAGCAAGTGTCAGATTTTTGCTAATAAAATATATGGCATAAGATGCTTGGCCTTCTTTTTGACCAATAACTCCTCCTATGGCCATGTCAGAAGCATCGGTGGACATATGAAAAGGAAGGGACCAATTAGGACCCCTCAATATTGGTTCCACTGATAGTTTATCTTTTAAAACCTCAAAAGAACTTTGGCATGATTCAGTCCATTGGAACTCTATATCCTTCATAAGCAGTTTAAACAGTGGTGCAGTTATTTTAGTGAAATTTTCAATAAAATGACGATAGTAACCTGCATGATCAAGAAAGCTTCTTACTTCCTTTTGAGTTTTAGGAGAGAAGATACCAACAATTACTTCTATCTTAGCAGGGTCTACCTTGATCCTTTGTGAGGAAACATGATGCCCCAAAACTATGCCTCTTGTTAATAGCATTTTACATTTTTCATGACTTAGGGATAGATTTATTTCCTGACATCAAATCAAGACTTTTTCAAGATTATTGAGAGCTTCTTGAAAGGTATTACCATAGGATGTAAAATCATCCATATACACCTCTACACAGTCGTGTATAAGATCTGAAAAAATTCCTAAAACTGCACGCTGAAAAGTGGCAGGTGCATTACATAATCCAAATGGAAAAACTCTATAGGAATATGTCCCCCAAGAACATGTAAATGTGGTATTATCATGATCCTCGAGTGCTATCAAAATCTGAATGTATCCACTATATCCGTCGAGAAAATAAAAATATTGTTTTCCAGACAAGGTATATAGAACTTGGTTAATGAAGAGCAAAGGAAAGTAGTCCTGAAGCATGGATTTATTTAGTTCTATGAAATAAACACAAATACGCCATTTCCTTGTGACTTTATTCGGGACTACCACTAGAGGAGATACCCATTTACTATCTGAAATTGGGTAAATGAAACCAACATTGAGGATTTTTTGTAACTCTTCTTTAACTATGTCCTTCAAAGCAGGGTTCATCCTCCTCTGAGGTTTCCTTATAGGGGATACATTGGCATCCATGTAAACATGGTGAATACAAGTGTTAGGTTGTATACCCTTCATGTCATTGTATTCCCATACAAATGCTCTGGATTGACTTTTAAGGACCTTAAGCAATTGTTCTTGTTGACTCTCGGTTAACCCTGCATTTATGTGTAAAACTTTTCCAGGGCTAACTTCACAAGGCATGGTATAAGACCCTATGTGCTCTTCAATTGCAAAGACACATGGTATTTCCTCTAATGTTGAGAGGGCCATATTTTCTTGAAACTCATCTCCAAAAATTTGATCAAATTGAGAAAAATACTGAGGAAAATCTATACAAGGTGTCATAGAGACAAATTGGTTTAATACATTCTCAGTAGTCTGCTCCTGAAGTGCCCAGGAGTAGTCACTAGGAAATAAGAGATCTTCAATATTTTCATCCCCAAAGAGGCAATCTAACCACCACAAGGTTTCAGTTATAGGTTGTGTTGGGGGGTATAAAACAAGTTTTTGTGTGGACAACCCATTAGAAATGGTCATTTCCCCATCCCTACATCCTATGAAGGAGTTGGAGGTAGCCAACCATGGTATTCCAAATATAATAGGATGTCCTTTAGAAGGATCCTTTGATTCTACTACCATGAAATCAACAGGATATTCCCATGAGGATACTGATAAAACAATGTCATCCAGAACCCTAGCAGGTTTTACCGTAGTACGGTCTGTTAGTTCCAGGATTGAGGGGGTTGATCGAAGAAATTGTCCCAACTATAAAAATTCTAAGGATGTGGTGGTCATCATATTAATAGCCTATACTAAATCAATAAGTGTATTTTCTATGGCAATATTATTTACGATGATAGTCACTACTGGACTCCTTGGATTTGTATACTTTGCAATTCTAGACTGGTCAGTCATGCATTCAAGCATTTCACATATAACATGAATAGTGGGGGGGTGTTTTTATTTCCTTCCTGGTTTCCTAATGCAGACTTCCTTTATTACTTTAGTGTAAATTGGTATATCTTTAACAACCTATAATAGAGGGATCTCGAAGTAGACATTTTTTAATTCATTCAAAATATCGTACTCGGGATGGATTACAAATTTTTCTATTGTTAATCGTTTTGGAAATGGAGGGATTCTTCGTTCTTAAGTTGGTTCTTGCTGAGGATGGGTATGCACTGGAATTTTTAGCACATCCTGCAAAATAGCATCATTCATGAATTCATCGAAATATTCTTCATCATTCTCTTCACGAATGATGACTAATGACTTGGGTCTGTCATTCACAACTCTTCCAGATCATAATTGTATCACATGTACGTGTACAATTGAAATAACATAGGATAAAAGAGTTTGCAACTCAATGCTATTAAGAGCTTGATATGGCTTATTATTCAAGTTAGGTATCGATTGTGCAGGTAACAATGTAGGTCATGGAGGGTTTGTATTCTGCAAAATGATGAGGTTGTTGTGTAATAAGGGGAACTAGAGGCACAAACCCTTGTAAAAATTGTTGGGTATTGGCTGAGTGATGAGGATAGGGATGATTCGGTGCAGAGACAGGTGGTGGCTGGGGGTAGGACTGTCCCTTCCACCCTAATGGCCAATACTGATGCTGAGTAAAATGAGGAGGAGGGGGATGATACTAGGGTGGCCAATGCTGCCAATTTATAGTGTTCCACTATTGAGGTGGTTGGTAGGGTTGGTAATAAGGTGGAGGCTATGGTGACAAATTCTTATATGGTGGCGGGTCCCTTGCTTTCCAAAGAGGCCTCCTAGATGTTTCACCAACATCCCCACTCTTGTGTATGGCTTGTAACCCCAGTAACGATGGGAAATCATCTATTGGATACTCCTTCGTACAAATATGACATACGGAGATGTTGCTTAATGGGCATTCCCATTGGGGATGTTTAGTTTTGCATCTTGGACAGAAAATGCTCATTGTTGCACGTTCTTCCTCATGCCTTTTCTTGGCTTGTAAAGCATCTAGTTAAGAACCCATTGCTCCTAATATATCAGTTTTTAAATTTTCCAATAGATTCCCTAATTCCATCCTTGTAACTCCTCCTAAACTAGGAGTATTTCCTTTTCTATTTCTATTGTAAGGCTCCCGGAGATTTATCCCATCTTTCCCCCTACTTCTAGAGTAATTTATACACATCTCCCCAATTTATGAAAAAGGTTTATGAGAGATATCATCAGATGCCATGAGATTGAGGTTTTCTACCAGGTCTTCTGAGATCCCTTTAAGGAAGAGTGTTCGTACTGCATCTTCTTGAAGGTCATTATGTTTAGATTTATTTAATGTATAGATAAATATTTTGAGATAATCTTCCAAGATCTCATCTTCGAGTTTTTGTATCTTAAAAATATTGTTTCGAGAGTCTCTTGTTTTGCAATACTCTTGGTATTTCCACAAGATCACAGTTTTCATATCTTCCCAAGTCATGATACTATATTCTCCTAATCCCATGAACCATCTTAAAGAAGAGTCTTTTAGTGTAGCAGGAAAAAGTTTTAATTTGTGAGCATCTTGTAGATAGTTATAACTTCTACAGAGGATGTCAAACTCGAACAAAAATGTGTCCGGGTCTTCATTACTTTTTCCATAGAAATTAGGTAAGGAAGAAGGAGAGATGTTCTTCATATTTACATCATGTGCAGTGTATAAAATAGGGAACCCAAAGGTAGTCTCAGTTCAATTTTCTCCTTCTCCTTCATCATTTATAACCTCGCCGTGATCTTCATTCTCTCCCCGTCGCTTCATGTAGGTTTGATTCCTAAAGAGTGTGTACCTAGGAGGCTCCTTTCGAGGTGATAATGGGGCATCCCAATGTTCTTTTTCAGGGGAGATATTCCTACGATCAACTATGTTTTTATTATATTCTATAGGGATGGTAGGTACTACTTTGGAGGTTTCTATCTGTGAAATAAATGTATTTGTTGAGACAACAAAGAGGGCTTGTACCTGGGAAGGATCAATGAAATCAACAAAGTTAGGATCCCCCACTAACGAGAAAGTTGTATCGTTAGGTTTATGCACTTGTGGGGTGTTGAGGATTTCTAATGGCTGACCCTCTTGCACTTCTTTAGAAACAGGGTCTCTAGAAATTCCTGCCAGGATTTCTTCACCGTCTATGGTTTCTCCTATAAAGTCTTTAGGTTTCCAAGTAGAACTACTTCCTATGTGGGTTCTTTGATACCTTTCTACTAAGTTAGTGGTTGGGGTATTTTGTCCCCTGTAAAGGTTAGTGGGAAATTTTAAAAAGGTTTTGGGAACTAGTTCTAACATATCTACCCTTTGAATCTCTAGGTATGTTCATGAAAATCTAAACTAAAAAGAAAACCTACAATACTACTATGACTGTTGGATTTGGGAGTGCCTTTTATAACAGATGTGCAAGTTCTTACCTCTCATCTTACCACTCCCCCGCCACCAGCCTATTGCTAAACTTCATAAGCGGATTCTACTTATTCTACCTTACTGAACAACAACACCAAAAATGTTGGGTGTTATAATGCCTTAATTGATTCACCAAATATTTAATTATCAACCGAGGTTTGTAAACTTAGAGTTGACACAAATTATATGCGAAGATAGAGGGGTACCTAGGGCGTGGCGGAAATATCTTAATAAAGAAACGATCGAAAGATATTTCAAAATGAAAAACCGAGTCAAACTCTAGAAAATTCAACTACTAAGGTAATTAGGTTGGGACACATGTACTAGATTAGAGCAGTATCAAGCTATACTACTCTACTCTATCAATCATAAACTATGTATTTTATAAATAACACTATTCTAAGAAAGTAAACTATTTCTTTACAATGTACTAACTATTATGCTTCTTAATTTGTGAATTAGAAAGGTTTGGAACAAAATTAGAACTCTTACAAAAGATTATGTTATGCAATACAATATTATGATTATTTAATTAATCTAAGAAACCCAATAACTAAAATATACAGGTGGTTTGACAAATACACAGTGGTTGAACCAATTTAGCTAGTTCCATTCTCCTTGATTGTTCTGAGGTATGCATTCATGGTTATAGGCACTGGAGAAGGAGGTGTATCAAAATGGCTTTCGAAAGAAGTAAAGAAACTGAATGGGATTAGATCTAACTTAACTACCACAAATATATCGAGAATAAGTAATGTCCAATTACAGGTGATAGTAAACATTGTGGTTTATTCCATAAGCAAATGAATTTAAAGGAAACAAATATTATGAACAACTAATCTATTAAGAAACAAAACTCTTTTAGTAATTAATTGAAAGTTAAAAGTATACTACTCTTATATGAAACACGTGTGAGGAAAATACGACTTAGAAACAAGTAGAAAACTTAATACATATGTCTTCTCTAAATCCTATTCTACGAAACTTTTCAGTATCCACACAGTGAAGAAAACAGATCCTATGCTATGATCAATTTACAAGGTACTGGTTTATTTCTCTAGAAATTCACATGTTTAGTCCTAGATTCACTATACATAAAGATAAATTAGACTAAGCTAGATATATAATTACCAAACATTACAACAGTAGTGAATGAAAAAGAATCAGAAACAAAATAGACAAAAAAAAACACAATTCAACACATACTAAGGTAAAAAGGAAGTGAAAGAGAGGGATGGAACTTAATAGATACTTTAAATGATCTAGACTAAGGTCCTAATTATATATACAACCATTGTCTAATTAAAAACAGAACATAATTCAAAAGCCAAAGAAACGAAACTTTAAACAGGTTTGAGACAAAATGGGAAATATTAAAGACTGGATGAAGGGTTGAATGTCAGACTAAATGGATGGTCTGAATGACAGTCCGTATGAGGAAAATGATGGAAATTAAGAAATAAATGGCCTAGATGATCTAAATATCAGTTGATTTCGTGCACATGAGAATAAAATGCATAAGGGACAGTAATTGATCCTATTCAGTAATTAAAATAACAATGGAATGACTTATGCTAATTCATCATTACAGAGAAAATATTATCTTTTGCATTATAAAATAACTAAAGTATAACCAAAGTAAATATACAGCAAGATGAGAATTAACAGAACTAAACCTACTGTAAACTGAATCTGAGATATGAAAGAAATTCAACTCTATGTAATTATCAATATAAAACTAAACTACAAGCTAGAAGAAAGACTAGAAATCAAACTAGAGATAAACTATGCACGTGACTGGTTGCTTTAATTCAAGAAATAAAGACTATACTAACAGCACGACATTACTCATAATGGAATATATGCTACAAGAAACAAGGAAATGAACAATGTAAACTAACAGGAAACCAATTTGCATTAATAAAACATAAATAAAAACTACTTATCTGCGAGAAAGAAGATAACAAGAACACACACATAAATGGAAACCACTGGTTATTGAGGGGCCCTCTCAGCAATCAAGGTGTCATGCTAATCAACCACTCACAGGAACAAGAACATGTATACACAATGAAAATATAACTTATATTAACATGCAGAATAGAGTTTTTACAGAGCTTCCCTTCTAATGTCTGACAGATTACAAACTAGCTAACTAGCTAAGCTCTCGCTTGGAGGCGACTATACATAATGTTTACAAGGATGAGTGAGTCAACCCTTTCAATGGTCGACCACTCCTAAAATAGTCATTCTTAAATGGAAAACAAACAACCAAATGACAGTGCGCAGTATTCCTCCTACTATCTCGCGTGTCCGTTCTCCTTGCGCGTCCTACAGTGTATAGATTATTGTGGACGTGGCCTTGGATCATGGTGTCGAATGATGAAAGGAGTATGGAGAACCTTCTCAGAGAGAGGACTATCGTAACAACGAACACATGGAAAAAATAACAGCTGCAAATCGTTCTGCACTTTAAGCACTTGGGAATATGCTGACTAACAGCACATGGGCTGATCGGGAGGCTGAATGGAAAGCTAGATATGCTTTGCGCATATCTAGCGTGAATGTGTGTCCAATGTTGGCTCGTGTAAATACTATGATCTAGGGCTCAATGATAGGTTGTATGACAAGAAATATGTCAAAAGGTAAAAAAATAGATGCCAAACGAGTAAATTACCAGCCGAAAATAGATACAAAACCGAGATCAACAACGAGTTTGCAAAAAAAATATTTTATTAAGAAGAAATTATATACATAGAAGAATAAACAAGAATGGTAAGCCAAATTGTGATTAGTACAAGCTACCAGAGGTAATATAATGGGAAAGTAGACCTTAATATTATATATATTTTCAAATGATAATAACAATTGAAGTAAAACAAATACAATATATATCACCAACCTTTAATTCATTAGGAAGTACAAAACAACCTAGGTTTTGATAGTACTTAAACACATCGACAATTAAAAATCATTTATCATAAAACCATGATAAAATCCATAGAAAGTAGCATGTAATTGTTGATTAGACAAGAAAATGTGGGATAACTATATTAATAACATTGATTTCCAAGTGACACTAAATTATAGAAAATTTCAAGAAATCTATTTTATCATTGCATACTAATCATCATTATCATCATCGTGATCAACAAATCAGGTATTTGAACACTATAGATGGATTCAAATACCCCTTATGTCACTCAATAATGGAAAATTGCAATTTTGGCAATGAATTGTTACACTTTACTTAATTTTAACACTACAGATGGATTCATTGTCAAAATTTATTCAATTGTCAAAATTGCAATTTTAAATTTCCAAAATGGCTTAAAAATGACTAATTCATATTCTTGTAGCTAGCCATATTTTTATTCCTTTATTAAATTAGTCATTTACGTTAGTCATTTTTTATTGTGTCACTTATTATCTGCAACACGCTTTTCTGACTTAGTCATTTTTTTGGGTAGCGTGCTCCCATTGAGCACTTATTCGTGGGTATGCATGACACCTTCTTGCAAGACTTTACAAGGATTCATCCACTCAAGTTGTATTTTATGAATTTAATGTTCTCATTCATGTTGTATCAGAGGCTTGCAATTCATAGACACACCATTCCACTTGCTCCTGTCAATGATCGAATCTCGCTGCACTTGATTCTTCACAACCAACCAAGTTCCTACTAGATTTCAAATCGACAAGCTTGGTTGTCACCTCCACCAAAATTTGATTCTGCCCCAAGAATTTATGTCATCGACGCCCTTCTTGATGCTCTATTGTTGATCTGCACTGTGGTATGTTATACCAAAATCCTGTCACCATCATGTGATAAGACCTTTGACATACCTACTTGCCCTAAAATCCCAGCTTCTGGAGTGAAGCCTAAATGGTTTCTTATCAGTCTATCATACAAATTCCTAGCACCGCTCATTGTCCCTTATCCAAGAGTGGTACCCCTGTTCGCACCGCTTTTCATTGGTTGTCCACAAGCGGTGCCACCTCCTGTCACCCTTGGTCCATAGGCGATTATTACCAGAACCGCTATGTCAAAGAAGGAGAAGCATGGTACCCTGGGTAAAAGGGTAAAAAGAGAAGTTTCTCGAGGCTTATAGATGATAATCCTTGAGATATCTCTTATCCCTACTACTGTGGGTTGGTTGAGCTTGAGATCCCTCATCCTAGGATCTTAGAGGCCACCTCACCCACTAATTTCTCAACCATCTCTATCCATTAAAGACCTATATATATGAGCTCATAGACATGGTTGAGGAGGGAACATTGAAGGTATTGTTATGTTGTTGGACCGATTCTTGGCCCAAGATCATTTGGAGAGAGCATAGAGAGCTAGAGTCGAAGCTTTTGGGGATGAAGAGTTGGTTTCATGGAGATGCATGTCAACACTAAGGCTTGGTTGTAAACTTCGTCATATTTCTAATGCAAGTTGATTTTTTGTCCCATATGTATTGTTGATGTTTGATTTCAGATATATATTGCTAGATTCCTTAATCACTAGCATAGATTAGTAGATCATATTCTGGTTGCTTTGATCTATTTCGTGTTGAACTCTTTTGTAGGTACACAGGTGAACTATCAAGGCCTTGAATTCCAGATATGTACAACATCTAAGGGGAGTTATCAACCTCTGTGATCTATTTGTTCTGGATCTGAACCATTCAGACCAGTGGAACACCTTGTTGTCCACAGGAGGTGAAATATTCCGATCAACAAATCCGGCGACTCCGCTGGGGAGTAGTTGTATTCAGTTGTTCTAATCATCCTCAGTCTGCAACTCTTGTCCAAATCCAGGATCCATTTTAATCAACTCTTTACAGTCATATCTACTTTTTTATTTTTATTATTTGAGTTTGAAATTTCCAGATCTGTTCAGATCTGAGTTATTTCAGTTTTTTATGCTCTGTTACCATATTCAATTCGATAGTATCCATCTTGATCTAGTCTATTTTTTATCTGATCCATTGTTCTCTTTTTGTTTTGGCCATCTACAGGGAACCATGGCAATGCTTTGTGTGAGGAGCGGTGCCACCGCCTGAATACAGTGGACAGTAAGCGATGCCACCACCTGTATCCGGTTACCGAGGAGCGGTGCTGCTTTGGAAACTCTCTTACAACATCTACAAAGCGCAGTGACAAGTAGGCATCATTCCAAGACCTCTTTTTTTTCATTTTTTGTAAAATTTGAGTTGATTTGCTTTCAAAAAAAAATAGAGCCAATTTTTTTTTTCTGGGGCTCACGCCCCCGAACCCCCAGACCCCCCTTGAGCGTGTATGAATCCGTAGTTATTCTCAAGAGTTTTGATTGATGTTTGTCTTTTAAAGCTTCATATTTGGCTTTGAATAGAACTTGGTTTTGTTAGATCTCTGATTTCTATCTTCCTTGATAGAACAAGAAAATATTCATTTCAGTTTTTCTTCATTTGTTATACATGATTTTTGTATGTTTTTCCTTTTTTCATAAAGTTGTGGAAAAGTGCATATGAAATTTATTGTATGATTTTGTGATTAGTTCATTCACACTTTTAGTTGAAAAATATGAACACTTTTGTATAAATTTGTAACCATCTTTTCTTGCTTTTCATTAGAGGTCTTACTTCTTTTTCACTTCAAAAGAGAAGCTTTTGTTTGTTTCAATTAGGAATGGATCATATATGCAATTTGCTTCATTGTTATATGGGATTTACTCTATGTTTCAAATACATTAAACCTCTCTCTCCCTCTCTTATGTAGAATTTCATTGAAGAGGAAAACTTGCATTATCATATAGATCAGTGTGCATCTTCTTTAATTTCAAGTTTTCACCCCATGGTTCCACCTAAACGCACAAGAAAAAATTAAGTGCTAGCTTAGGTTTAAATTTTTTTTAGCAATTTGTGTGATAGGTTAGAGACATGTTCAGGTGTCGTTAAATGTAGGAGCTGTCGTTATTTGTCAGCATTACATCCCGGGACTCATGCGGTTCTTCCACGTACCGTCGGTATATCGAATGGCCTTTCATGTACCCTTGAGGTATATAGAAAGGTACTTCACGTACTAAATTTTATACATCACTACTACCGATTTGAGCTCCCACGTACCTTGTGTATATCGGGATACCCCACTAGGATTCCCTATCCATCTGAGTTATCCTTTGGCTTGTCCTGTGAGGTTCCTGACTATTATCCACTCCTTTCACATGTTTGCTTGTTGCTTTTAGTTTGAGTAGCGCTTGTTATCTGTACAGTTAGGATTTTTTACAAGAGAGAGATATTTTTGTTACATAGTTATGGCTTCACCTTCCAGGACTACCAACCAAGAGACTCCTTTCTCAAGCATGTATTTTGTGTTCCCTCCATATGGGGATGTTGGTCCTCCTCTCATGGCTACATTAAGCCTTCCTAGATTGACTATTGGATTACCTGTTTGGTTATTCTCCAGTCCAGTTATCCCATGTACACCAGTTGCATCTGATCCTAATCCTTCATCGCAAGAGAATCAACCTCATGTTGATCCCTCTCCTTCTTCACCAGATGTGTCTTCTTCCATTTCTACCTCTTCGCATGTTGAAATTTGTAATACTAGTAGCCAGGTGGATAAGAAGAAGAAGAAAAGGAAGATTAAGAAGAAGGAAAACAAACAAACAACTAAGTCTCAACCAATCACTCCTCCTAGTGTGGACAGTGTTGATCTACACACCCAAAGACTGCGTAAACCCAAATTTCCTTGTAGGCTTTGCAAGGGTGATCACCTTCTGAAATATTGTCATGGTCTATCCCTGGTTTTAGAAGAGTGGTCTAAGGTTTCCCGGCAACCGATGTCATCAGCCTCTGGTCATCATACTGATGATTCCCCCTCAACCAATAACTCTATGGTTAAGAGTTGGAAGGGTAAAGTTAGAAATCCTTGCTTGCTTTGTAAGGACATGCACTTTACTTACCTTTTTCCTCTCATGGATGAAGCTTCCAAATTGTTGGAAGATATTACTGTTTCTCGTCAACGGCTTCCAACAGGTTATCATAAGTTGTCTCTTGAAACCCCATTGGTTGATAAAGTGGTCGATCCAATTCTAACCTCGGTCGATCCCACTCTTCCATTGAAGAGTGAAATTGAAGTGGTCAATCTAAGTCCATCCTTAGTTAATCCCACTCTTCTTTTGAAGAGTGAAGTTGAAGTGGTCGAGTCGACGTCATCTCCACCCAATATCACTCTTTCATCAGAGAGTGTTAAGACTGAAGTAGTCTCTTTGACCAAATATTCATCTTGTTCTTCTCTTCCAGTAGAGAATGAACCAAAACCTGCCGAAGTTTTTATGCTTCATTCTGATTGTTCTCAACAACAGGAAATTTTGTCTGTTTCAACAAAACCATCTCCAAGTACTGAGGTTATTTCCTTTGACTAGAGTAACCTAACAGAGTCTCGTCTTCATTCGAGTGTTCCTTTCCAGATAGTTGTGAATGTTACTGCTAGGTGGATACTTCACACTATTGTTAATGAAGGGGATTCTGTTAGTATTCTATCCTCAACTGCTTGGAAATATTTAGGCTCTCCTCAGCTTGTGCCATCCACTGATAAGATACTGGCTTTTAATCGAAGACCTACTACACCTTTAGGGACCCTTCCCTATTTTCCTATTACATTAGGAGGGAAAATTGTCTGTATTGATGTTATGGTGGTCCAAGGTCCTTTAGATTTCAATCTGCTCCTTGGACGTGATTATGTTTATGCCATGAGAGTTGTTGTGTCCACACTCTTTAGAGTTATGCATTTTCCCCATGATGGGAAGATTGTGACCATTGATCATCTTTCCTTTGTTACACCTGACCATCACATTACTCCTAGTAATAAGACTGCCCTAATTGTGCCACATGTTCTTGTGGTTCCTTCCCCTTCTTCTAGTTAGCTTCTTCCCATCATAGGTAAAATGGGGGGGCATGGCTCTAGTCTATGGACATCATAATGGAGCTAGGTCACTAGATTTTATAGAAAGGGGGGCAACCTACCAACCTCTGGATATCATGTTCGGTAGGAGCAGGTTTGAGAGCATAGTTTACCTTTTGGTTTCAAGCTCGTTAAAAAATAAAACCACTCCTCAAGCATAGTTTTCCTTTTGGTTTCAAGCTTGCATAAAAAGGAAATCATTCTTGAGAAAAGTTCCCATTCTATGTCAAGCTCGTTAAAAAATGAAATAGCACCTGACCATCATGTCAGTTTTTCCTGAGAAAAGTTCCCATTCTATGTCAAGCTCGTTAAAAAATTAAATGGATCTCCTTAAGCATAGTTTACATTTTGGTTTCAAGCTTGCATAAAAATGAAATCATGTTCCAAGCATAGTTACCTTCTGTTTCAAGCTTGTGTAAAAATGAAATAGATCCCCTTCCCTTTAGTTGAGTCTTCACTTTAGTGTTAGAACTTGAACCTTCTTTTCACCTACCTAATTCTCGTTCTTCCTACCCCCTTGGTGAACATTCTCACATTAGAAACCAGGTTTTTAGGTTGGGTATGGAAGAAGAATCATTAAATGAAATGAAGCTTGGGGGCATGTCGAGCCACTGGAAACCATGCTAGGGGTAGGCTTCGCTACCAATCATGCTGGGGGCAAGATTCCAACCTCTGTATATCATGTTAAAGGGATTTTTCAAGCATATTTTACCCATTGGTTTCAAGCTTGTGTAAAAATGAAACCAATCCCTGAGCATTCTTTCAACCGATATTCAAGCTCGTTAAAAACGATAAGATGGTGTTGAGCTTACTTTTCATTTTTCGTGCTCTGGTTAAAACATGAAATTTGGTTTGAGCTTAGTTTATTACTTTTTTGTGCTTTGGATTCAAACATGGAAAATTCTAATGGAGTTCTTTTTAAACTCTTTTCAGACTCCCTAAATATGAAAAGATCATCGAGCGATCTTGTTTTCTTCACGCTCGTTAAAGTATTTGAAGAGTCGTCTATCCGACAGTAGGTTATCTCTTTCTCGGTTTGGACAGTACTACTTACGAGAAAGGAATGCTCCAGCCAATCATGACTGGAAGAGTTCTCTAAGGTATGATTTTACACTTTTTTGGGCCTTAGAGACTAAATTATATGAAAAAGGATCCCCATGGAGTATTCTTTCGTATTCGTTCAGACTCTCTAAACATGAACGATACCAAGTTTTCTTTCAGTGGACTCATTAAAGATTAAACATTGAGAGACCCATTTTAGGAATGAACCCATCCTCTCTCAAGTTCATAAAACATATGAGACTGGACTTGTCTTCTGACAAGCTATATCGAGTGTTTGTTACCCTCTTTGAACTCATAAAACTTAAAAGAGGCACTCATCGATCATGATGGGGGAAATGGGAAAGGGAATCATTTTGCAAATAATGGTAGTTGTTTGTCATTACCTTTGAACATGGCACTTGTCTGCACAATCATGTCAGTCAATTGGGTATTCAGCTAATCTCCGTGACAATCCACTTTCATGAGTCATGTCAATCCTTTGAGTCTTTCAAAAGAATGCATTGTCCACTGTCGCATTATGTGTCTGTCCTGTCCAGTCATGCTGCCAAGTCATTTTGTCGTGCCGCTCGATGTTCAAAGGGAATATGAAGAAGTCTTACCTCTGTAGTATACACATCCTTTATGTCAGTATCTTTGAGTCAATCATATGGTTACTAAGTTCACATCATTCCAGAACTATGTTTCGAGTTTCATGTCATCGATGTGGGACTCATCATGGCCCTCCTTCGACGAGACTATTCCCATCGACATCAGCTCACCATCCAGGAAATAGTCTTAGAAACAATATTCAGTACCTTGAGATCTGTATGCCTTAATGACATATTCTCTTGCTCTCGACATTGGTTCACATCATTGACCTTTGATCAATAGAATCAACTGGGTGTTCGACATCAGGACATCTATTCACACTCAGTAGATTGTACTAGGGTGCCTTGGGAATCATTGACATTAATGGTGAACTCCCTCGCACTTGTTAACGGTTCACATCATTGGCTGGTAATCAAGTGGTTTCTACCATGTTCGACTTCAAATCATTGTAATCACATGGATAGAATCGTACTTTGTGGAAGACGAGACGAAGACCCTGGGTATCTGTTTAAAAGTGTTCATTGCTTTTCCCCAGGTTGTGATGGATTTTTGTATATATAGCATAGATCCACATTTGTATGGTCATGGCTATGCTCAAATTTGCATCTGTATGACATAGATCTGCATTGTATGTCTAGTAGCTATGTCCAAGTTTGAGTCCTCTATCACATGGATCTATGTTGTATTCTACTAGCCATGCTTGTTTATTCCACTCATGGATCTGCCTTGTATTGGTCTGCAGCTATGAGTTTGGTTACTTATGTCTATGATTCAACATACTGATGTACTATAGATGCCTACTTGACTACATGCTCCGAACGAGCCAACATTTTTGTCTCCTGGCAACGATTTGTTCTCAAATCTCTCGTTTATCGTATCACTCTAAGACTCATGCTTTGGGGGGCATCCTGTTATACCAAAATCCTATCACCATCGTGTGATAAGACCTTTGACATACCTACTTGCCCTGAAATCCTAGCTTCTAGAGTGAAGACTAAATGGTTTCTTGTCAGTCTATCATACAAATTCCTAGCACCGCTCATCGTCCCTTATCCAGGAGCGGTACCCCTGTTCGCACCACTTTTCATCGGTTGTCCACAAGCACTGCCACCGCCTGTCACCCTTGGTCCATAGGCAATTATTACCAGAACCGCTCTGTCAAAGAAGGAGAAGTGCGGTACCATGGGTAAAAGGGTAAAAAGAGAAGCTTCTCGAGGCTTCTAGATGATAAGCCTCGAGATATCTCCTATCCCTACTACTGTGGGTTGGTTGAGCTCGAGATCCATCATCCTAGGATCTTAGAGGCCACCTCACCCACTAATTTCTCGACCATCTCTATCCATTAAAGTACTATATATATGAGCTCATAGCCATGGTTGAGTAGGGAACATTGAAGGTATTGTTATGCTGTTGGACTGATTCTTGGCCCAAGATCATTTGGAGAGAGCATAGAGAGCTAGAGTCAGAGATTTTGGGGATGAAGAGATGGTTTCATGGAGATGCATGTCAACACTATGGCTTGGTTGTAAACTTCTTCATATTTCTAATGCAAGTTGATTTTCTATCCCATATGTATTGTTGATGTTTGATTTCAGATATATATTGCTAGATTCCTTAGTCACTAGCATAGATTAGTAGATCATATTTTGGTTGCTTTGATCTGTTTCATGTTGAACTCTTTTGTAGGTACACAGGTGAACTATCAAGGCCTTGAATTCCATATATCTACAGCGTCTAGGGGGAGTTATCAACTTCTATGATCTATTTGTTCTAGATCTGAACCATTCAGGCCAGCAGATCACCTTTTTGTTTGCAGGAGGTGAAATATTATGATTAACATGGTGAGGCACCCGTTGTGGAGACAGGAGTACCTATCATGCGTACCTCCATCACCCATATCTCTTCACACCCACACTTGTGATCATTCCTGGGAAACCAACTCTAAAAAAATGACCTTGTCTCAAGGATGCCACCTTCCAAGCAACCTATGTAGCTTCATCCACCTCCTACATAGAGATTAGCAAAGTGATAAACCTACAAGATAACTCAAGAACTCACCTTCACATTCTGCTTCGTTGTGCACCCAAGTCTTTATGCTCCACACATTTTCATACTCACTTCCCTAGTGAAACCTGCTCTGATACCATCGGTCACGGGAAAACTCACACTTGACTAACTTACCCATCCCAAGGGTCCATGCGACACTACCTGGTGCCTTTCCAGGGGTGTGGCTAGCCGAGTAGGAAACTAACAGACTATTCCTAACTCTTTTTATCCCTTGCAGAAGCTTCACACTTAATTTCACACTCACTACTTTGTTACACTTATATTTTGTTAATACTTATCCATATTTGCAACTAACCATAACAAGCATGCATGCCAAAAGAAAAAGTGACACAAGAAGTAGGATTTGGTTCCCAAATTGGATTTCCCTTCACTTTTATGTATAAAATTTTTGATTACAATACAAGGTGAAGGGCGTCATAGTCTTCCCAAGAAGTGTGCTCACTGAGCTAGGTGGCACCTCCCTTGCAGCGATATGCTCTTGCGGATGGTTGCACCTCACCTCATCTCTTCTTGGTCTGAATTCCACTTAGTCTCTTCCATATTGGATGATTCCAGCTGCCTCTTGCTAAAGATATTGTGCCTTACTTATATGCCTCCAAGGCTTAAGGGCACACCCAAGGATTTTCCTTGTGGCACCCCTTAGCTGACTCACCAAGTGTTCCTACCTTCACTTCATCTGCATGCTATCCTCTTGCCATGATTCCATTTATTGTGCCACTTGGTCGCTATGTCTAGAACGTTCCCACTTTACATGCTCCAACCTGACCTTTGTTGCACTTGTCGATGCATTTCCTTGAGACATACCCAACCAACATGCTCACTTTCCTTGCCAACTTCTTGCCTTGCTTGCCAAGCTAAGGAGTCTGAGCCTCTAAACCATATCCTATGTGGATGATAAGGTGTGGTTATTTTCCCAACCTTGGCTTGTTGTCACCACACTCCCCCTTGGTTCATTTACAGAAACCTCACGTAATTGGCCACTTGTCCACATACACTTGCATGCTCACCCAATAGCTAAGTCAAGTGCACCCATGTGCATCGTGCTCTCAAGTTGTGTTTCCTTTTTTTGCACCACTTGGGCCTTTTTGGTTGAGCTTCTCATCAAGTTGTGTTTGAGTGGCTAGTGTTATCCACCTGAATGGCACCTCTCCGTCCGAGTGTCGACATCCCTCATGTTGGCACACAAAAGGACATCTATGGATTGATGGTTGCCCAAAACACTATAGATGGGCTTATTATGAACTACATTCATCATCCATCCAGCTGGTTATTTTTACCCTTTAGCCATGTAAAGTCATATATGCGACTCTTTATATATGAAACTCACGTGTTGTATGCGAGTCTCGGTTGTTGCATGTCGCGTACCAATGTATACACGGGTTACCCTTAGAGCAACTCGTGGGGTCATACACGAGTTTCCAGTATTGATACCCGCGTATACCTACCTTTGACATTAAAAATAAAAACACGTGATTACTTGAGATTAGTTAAGCAGTTAACCTTAATCTCCTTAACTGTCTCAACCTCCTCAACCTTCGAAACTGCCTTATTTCACCAAGTATAAATACAGGCCTTGGGGAGGGTGTTAATTACATATACTTGGAGAGAAAAGTTATGCTGGTGGAGTTTATACAGAAGTCTTTGGAGCAGTGGAACTCAGAATCCTTTGGTTGCAGAGGAGTCCTTGTCTCAGGCATTAGGTTGTAATCTGAACTCTTTCCATTATTGTTAATACAGAGAATCCTTCTTCCATATGTGTCTTGAATGTATCCCATGTATTGTGGTTTGATAAATACTTATGTTTCAGTATTTTGTATATGATTTATCTAACCTGTATATATATATGAATCATCTTGTATTTGGAAGATTGACTCTTGACAGGTGAAGGAGAAGCATCCCTGAAGACTTTGGACGAGAAGCAGAGCGAAAGAGGACAAGCTAGGATCAACCGTCGTGTATTCGAGTGAGTCTTTCCTATCCTCCTATTTCCTTTACTGGATTCTAGAGTCTATTGCCTGCAAGTTTCTTGAGTATGTTGGTAACCCCAAACCTTCGGTTATAAGGTTTTTATTCCTGTACAATAGAACTGGCAACTCTGCTAGGGAGCCCAGACTGCTGTAGGTTGTTTCTGTCACCCCTTACCAGTATTTGCTTTGAAGTTGGTGTGTGGTATTTTATCCTGGTTCATACTTGTTACAGTGTTTGAAAGTCTTGTGGATTTTTCTTAGTTTTTGAGAAAAAATTTGTACCTATACATGGGTTGCTCTTCTACACAGTCGCGTATAGAGGCCTGCATATGCGGGTTTTTCTCTTGGACAGTCGTGTACAGTACGCGATTTTCCCTTCTATACAGTCACGTATAAGCCTAGAAGTAGGGATTTTTTAGGATTGGGTTTGCTTCTCCCTCTCTTTGTGTA
This sequence comes from Pseudotsuga menziesii, assembly GCA_001517045.1. Lineage (NCBI taxonomy): Eukaryota > Viridiplantae > Streptophyta > Pinopsida > Pinales > Pinaceae > Pseudotsuga > Pseudotsuga menziesii. Next base: position 117,159 of record LPNX010559629.1, read on the forward strand.
ATCCCTGTCTGTTAATTGGATTTCCTTATAGATACTGTGCTGTTAGTTTGCAGACTTTGGTGACCACACTTTATGCTTTTTCAAAATCCCTTGGGTTTCTTTTGCTTGGATTATTTTCTGTTTACATGCTGAAGTAGCTTGGCCTGTTTGGGTTGTAAGGTGAAGTGTCTCTGTCCAGATCAATGATCAGGGTCTTCGCCATTGTTTTCCAGTCTGTTTTTTGATAGTAGTTGGTTATCACTTGCCTTTATGAGTTTACAATCATTAGAGGAATTTTGGGGTCTAAAATGGGCCTCCTAAGGAAAATAATAAAATAATATTGATTAATTTTGGAGGAAGAAAGAAAAAAACTACTTTTTGTGTTCATATTTTCAACATGTCTCCCTATGTTTTTACTCCACTTTCGATCATGAGAGCTCGTTGGATGGGGAATTTGATTTCGCATCCAACTAGTACCCACACTGCATACTTTTGACGAACCCCACTACCCCAAAAACAAGAAATACCTAAAAAAACGTGATGATGATGTCATCATCACATTTTTTCAGATATTTCTTGTTTTTGGGGTAGCGGGGTCCATCAAAAGTATGCAGTGTGGGTACTAGTTGGATGCAGAATCAAATTCTGCATCTAACGAGCTCTCCTGATCGAAATTTGAGTAAAAACACAATGAGATATGTCGAAAATACGAACAAAAAAAGTAGTTTTTTTTAATGACAAATATGTCAATTCAACCATTATGGTTGACTTATTTTTATTGAAATTCTATTGGTTCTTGAATTCCAACTCACAAAAACTTATTTTGGAACGTTTTCTTATAAGGCCCATTTTAGACCCCAAATTTCCTCTAATGGATTTTTGTCATTGTGTGCACCCAAGCTAGGGTTCCTAGCCTTCCTTTGTTGGTTGATTCTTGGTTTTTGTAGCCTGTTTTACTTCAGTTTGTTGGCTTTATACAGTTGATTAGATCCAAGTTTACTCAAGTTTAGTGCACTTTAGGTGCATGGTAGAGTTTGAGCATTTTTAAAAGTGAAAAGAAAACATTGTTAATCTTTTGCATTTTCCTTTTGCATAAGTAGTGTTTGTTTCAGTTTAAAAATATAATCTCAAAAGCTACAAAAAACATAGGCTTAGTTTCTTTTATCGTTTGCATTCAATTCATCAATATATATTTGCAAAAAAAAAAAAGAAGTTTGCTTTTATAGTGGTAATTTGCTTTGAAAAATACACCTTTACTTTTATTTATTTCTTATCGAGTCAAAAACACCATAAGTACATCACTCCATTTCCTTCTGAGTAAGAAACAGCCCTATAAAATGAACGCATAATTAAAATTTACTAGTAATTTTTGTTTTTAGGGGCCTTTCACCTACTAGCTTAGGATAGACTTGTGGGATAGGAAGTGTAAACTTCCCATAAGTTTTAAAACTCATACGTAGTGGACCTTTCTTTAGGTAAATCCGTGACTTTATTGATTGTATCTGGGAAGCTCCTCTCAAACGAGAGTTAAGCACGAGGCCGCGTGGAGGCTTGGACAGAGGAGATAACCCTCTGAATCCTTGTCAAAATGTAAATCAGGAATTTTACACATCTGGGGATTCTGTCCTAGACAGAGTTTCGGGCTCAGCTACCCTGCCCATGCATACGAGTCAGGCTTGCGATTGTCCCCCCAGACTGTTGGTATAGCTAAGGTAGCCTTTAGTCTCTTGTCTTTTAGGGTTCATACCTAGGTAAACCGGAAGGCTATTTCTGGTTCACCTTGAATGGGCTTGGAAGGTAACCCTTGTTGAAAGTGTAGTAGGGTGGTTGGGTGATTCCTCCGCTTGTGCCTAAGAACCACTTCAAGGACGCCAAGTAATCGTTCATCAGCTTTCTTCAGGAAAGTATATCTTTTACCCTTGTTTGATTGCTTGAGACTTTAGTATTTTTATAGTGTATGCTCTGTGGTTTTTCTTGTGTCTAGTTGGCCTTAAGGTGTGATTTGTTAAATTTTCAATCGTGGAGGACCAACCTTTTATAAGGTCAAGAAGGTTGAGAAACCTTCCTCCTCTCGTCACATTGGAGCCTCCACCTCCACCCCAAAGGCGAAGATTGGACATGGACGGTTCATTTGAACTGGTAGGAATAAGTGAAGTTCTTGGTGAACCAGAACTGATAACTAACCATTTTGATCTTGATACAGTTGAGATAAAATACTTGTAGACTGACGAGTTTGCAAGAAATTTTAACACCCCCTTGACTGATTTAAACTATCCTGTGATCGTTCAGGTTAGACCTTTTGATTCACCTGTATTAGGTGTCCCTGTGGGTAGGATCATGTCTTCTACAGAAGAAAGTCCTTTTGCGTTCACCTCAGCCGTTCCGGTTGAAGGGGTACTACCTCCCCTGGTAGGTGCCCCTAGATCTAGTTTACCTTCTACACCTTTGACTCCAGCGAGCCGGGTGGTTCAACCACCGGTTCACTCAAACCTAGCAGGTACTTCTGGTGACATGGTTACTGGGATCCCCGGTATACCTACTATTCCTTCTTCCTTTCCATATACTACCCAGAGTGGTCCGGTAGGATCCTCGGCGTTTGTCCAAGGATTTCCTTGGAATGGGGGGCACATTCCCCCATCCTCTCCATACGTAGGCCCATCATTTTCCTATGTAGGAGTGCAATTTGGGAACAACACCTCTTATGGGAAAAGTTTCCAAACTCTGATTTTGGTCCCGTTTACAAGCTCTCCCTTTTCGTTGTTTAGCGGAGGTATATCAGCTCCTATCTTTCAGACCCCTATTTCTATGGGGACGGCCCGAACTTCTTATACTGCACCTCCCACACACAATCCTATGGCTTACGGATGGAATCTGTTTTAGAGCAATCTTCCCACTTCGCAACCGATGGCAGGGGGAAACCCCACTTTTACCCATGGGCATTCGAGGGCAGGTCCCTCTAATCCCCAAGCTGGCACATTTAGTACCCCAGTTCGACCCAAACTTCCAATTTTGGCAACTTTAAACTTGCCAGATTTGTCAAAATTGATGAATGACCCAGTGAGGCATGACCCCTTGTGGCCATCTGTTCCCACCAAGTTGACGTCGGACATCCCTAAGTTCGAAGGCAAAGTTGGTGAAGATCCTGGGGCTCATGCCACCACTTTCCATTTACGGTGTTCTTCGAATTCATTGAATGAAGACTCAGTAAGCTTGAGGCTATTCTAGAGAACCTTAACAGGTATGGCGGCAAAATGGTATATCGAACTGCCTTCTGCTGCTTTCAGTAGTTTCCGAGACTTGGCTAGTGCTTTTCTTAGCCACTTTCAGCTTCCGGTATGATATGATTTCGGAACGGACTTGTTGTCTACTTTTAGGTAGAGCAAGGCTACCCACATCTTGGATCACATCCAAGAGTGGAGGAGGTGAAAGAGCCTTATAAAAGACACTATTCCTCCTGAGTTTCTTCTAGAGTGGTTCCTTAAATCACTGTTACCCTACATATCTAAGGACGTATCCACCTTAGGAGTGACAAATGAAGAAGAAGCCATTCTCAGGGCCCAACAACTGGATTTTATTTATTCACAATCTGGGATCTTATATGAGATCATCCCTGAGGCACCGAGGCCTTCGCACGATGCGGAGAAGCCTAAGCCTGGACCCCATGTCGATGGTGTGGTTGGGTTCGTTAACTCTCCCACCATAGAATCTTTGGCTAAGAAAATTCATCAGTTGTCCATCAAGCAGTCTACAGCGGAGGTAGCAAAGGCTGCCTCCTCCCCCCAGAGTGCAAATTTTTTTGCACAAACCTCTCAGAAGGGAAATCAGTAGCCCGACGGGAAGAAAAAGAAAGGCAAGAAGGGAGAGGGAAACCAAAACAAGCAAAAGCCTGCGAACAATGCTGATGGGGGCAAGAAAGAAAAGAAGAAGGTCAAGTTCCCGTGTAAGTTGTGCCATGAGGACCACCTTACTCACCTTTGTCCCCTTATATATCAAGCCCAGAAGCTGCTTAAAGCTCAACAACCGGCTGTCCTGAAGGATCCTTTTCCCCAAGGATAGAACTCTACTTTAGCTTCTAACGTAGCAGGGGGCACTCAAAATGCCCCTGACCCAAACTATATCAACACGGTTCGATCTTTGACTTTGTTGCAGACAAGGAACAAATATTATGAGAAAGAGACTCTTGAGAAGGGTAAAGCTGTAGATGAAACTTCCAACCCTCTCACAATAGAGAAGCCTGTTGAAATTATGTTGAAGATACCGAAAGGTGTCTTCAAGAAGACCTTGCATAACCCTAATTCTAGGGCTGCTTCAAACTACTCCATGGTTGAATACTTAGCTCAAACCCCGTGTGCAATGTCAGCTTTAGAGGTGTTACAGAGTTGTCCCGCTTAGCGGGATTCCCTCTTAGCATCTTTAGGTAGCATGGACTCTTCGAGTCTCATGGCGAAGTTTCATTTATCTGATGTTAAAATTCACCTTCCTTACCATGTAGCCTTATCAATAGATGTCGTCCATGGTGGTAAGACCATTGGAAGGGTAGTTGTTGATGAGGGGGATTCTACATGTGTTATGTCCTTGGCCTGTTGGAAAGCTCTTGGATCCCCAGAGCTGGTCCCATCAAACACTTCTCTTACTGCTTTTGATGGAATATCCTTCCATCCGCATGGTAGCCTGCCGGCTTTTGAAATTAAGTTGACAGGAAAAGCAGTGTCTGTTGAAGTAGAAGTGATTGATGCTCCTTTGGACTACAATCTGCTTCTGAGAAGGAACTGGACTTATGCGATGTCCGCTATTGCGTCGGCCATTTTTCGTGTAGTGGTTTTTCCACATGAGGGCAAGTTGGTTACTATTGACCAACTTGATTTTACCCGAAAAAGTCATTTAGAATCTAATGAGTCCACTGTGCCATTGGTTGATCAGGTCAAACCTACTGCACAGAGCTTGGGGGCTAGAATGTACACATCACTGATGGGCACATTTTATCTTCCAGCCCCGGTTAATTATATTGGTTATACTAGTGTGGGGAAGTCCATCGCTACGGTTGTCGATAGAACTGATCCTTGGGTTCTCCCAACCCCCCTTGAACCGGAAGTGCCCTTATCAACAGTGGAGGTAGCTTATCAAGCTATCACTTAAGCCACCATTGATCCCATTCCAAATCCTCTAACAATCTCAGATGATCTGGAAGAAGTCTATTTGCTCGCGTGGGAGGAAAACTCTTCGCATTCTATAGATTTCTTAGACATGGTTTTATCTTTCGATGAAGCTATTCTAGAAGCCATGAGTGGACGTGATAAGTTTTGTGAGGATCTTCATCATCGATCCTATTTTCTTCCATAACTAAGCAAAATAGAAAACCAAGAGTTTCGCTTGAGGAAGTCAGAAGATGTTGATATACCTATCAATCCCTTACCTAGGGAAGGAGTGTTTGCTGAGGGGAATATGGAAAACATTTCCGCCACTATACCTATTAACATCTCTGTAAACCCAGATGTCGTGGAAAACATATATATAGGTGCAAACTTCTCTCCTAAAGAGATTGCTATCTATACTACCCTTTTTAAGGAATTCCACGATTTCTTTGCCTGGTCATATGAGGAGATGTCAGGCATAGATCCATCGATTGTTGAACATGAAATCTGAACATATCCTGATGCCAAGCCGATTTGACAAAAGTTAAGACCTGTCAACCCGCGCAAAGCGGCGGCTGTGAAGGATGAAGTTGAAAAGCTGTTAAGGGCTGGTTTTATCTATCCCATAGCTTTGACTGAATGGGTATCCAACCCTGTTCCTGTTGATAAGAAGCAAGGGACTATCCGCATTTGTATAGACTTTAGAGACCTCAATAAATCCTGTCCTAAGGACAACTATACCACACCATTTATAGACCAAATCATAGATGCTTGTGAGGGAAGTGAGGTGTTTTCGTTTATCGATGGTTTCTCTGGATACAATCAAATTCAAATAAAACCGGAAGACCAACATAAAACTGCTTTCATTTGTCCTTGGGGTACCTTCGCGTATAAGAAAATGCCCTTTGGATTGAAAAATGCTGGGGCAACCTTTCAACGGGCTATGAACTTCGCTTTCCATGACATTAAAGCCATTGTCCAACCATACCTTGATGATCTGCCCACACATTCTCGTAAGAGGATCCAACATCCAGATCATTTACAGTTAATATTTGAAAGATGCAGACATTATAAAATCCGCTTGAATCCCCACAAGTGTGTATTCTGCATCGAGTCAGGAAGATTACTCGGGTTCATTGCCTCTAGTAGAGGCATCCAGGTGGATCCATTGAAAGTTGATGCCATTGTAAATCTTCCTCCTCCTCGTTCTCTCAGGAAAATTCAAAGCCTGCAAGGAAAGTCTAATTTTCTTCGACGTTTTATTGTTAATTATGCCAATATCACTAAGGGTTTCATGCACTTGCTCAAACAGGACACCCCATTTGTATGGGATGAAACCGCACAACTTGCGTTCGAGGCATTGAAAAAATCTTTGCTGTCGGCACCCTTATTACGTCCACCAGATTATTCTAGGGATTTTATATTATATCTGGCTGCGTCGTAGTCAACCATTGGGGTAGTACTAGTCTAGGAGGACGATAAGCTTATAGAGCATGTCGTTTATTATCTTAGTTGTGCTTTGGCCAGACCTGAACTTAGATACTCCCACGTTGAGAAATTAGCCTTAGCAGTTGTTTATGCTATGCAGAGGTTACGTCACTACATTTTACTGAGGACCACTACAGTAGTGGCGGATGTGAATCCGTTCCAATATGTTTTATCCCGACGGATTGTTGGGGGAAAATTTAACAAATGGATAGTCATTCTCCAAGATTTTGACTTGGATTTCCAGTCCGCTAAGTCTAAGAAGTCCTTAGTTTTTGTTGAACTTATAGCAGAATTTCCTACTGAAGAAGATGTAGTGGTTGAGGATGACTCATTCCCAGATGAGCACATCTTCTGATATCCACCTCTAATCCTTGGTATGGAGATATTCTTATATATCTCTAGACTTTGAAGTACCCTGCAGCTTCCTCAAGGGAGGAATGACGTAAATTACGCCTTCATGCCAAGAACTACCTCATTATAGGAGATACATTATATCAACGAGGGGTATATTCCATTTTTTGTCATTGCCTTACTCATGAGGAAGCGAAAATTGTCCTGAATGATTCCCATAGTGGAGCGTGTGGGGGTCATTTATCTGGGTTAGCAACGGCCCAGAATATATTGCGTGCCGGTTATTTCTGGCCCATGATCTTTAAAGATTGTGTGGAAGCAGTGAAGCGTTGTCATCCGTGTCAGCTTTACACCAGGAAAATGCGGTCACATCCTACTCCATTATTTCCTGTTGTCTCAGTAGGCCCCTTCATGAAATGGGGGATTGATTACATGACATGCAACCTAGCCTCGACTGGGGGGCATAAATACATCATTGTCGCTGTTGACTATTTTACAAAATGGGAAGAGGCAACACCTACTTTTAAAGCCGACGGGGAAACAACAGCTTTCTTTGTATTCAATCAAATTATCACGCGGTTTGGTATACCCAAAGTGATTGTCACTGACCATGGAATTCATTTTCAAAATGACATGATGACAGAACTGACTACCATGCTTGGATTCAAACAAGAACATTCTTCTCCATACTATTTGCAAGCAAACGGTTAGGTTGAGGCTGTCGACAAAACTTTAAAAACTATCCTTAAACATACAATTGATGCAGCCCGCTCTAACTAGCACATCATGTTATATCCTGCTCTTTGGGCCTACCGAACCAATGTAAAAACTGCTACTGGTTTCTCCCCTTTCCAACTAGTTCATGGAGTGGAAGCAGTTACTCCGATTGAATGCGAAATCCCATCTCCAAAGATAGCCATTCATGTGTTACCTAATACGACTTAGCTTGAGGAATGTCTGGTACATTTAGAACACCTTGATGAACAGCGTAGAGATGCGCTGACTGCTAACCAGACTCATAAAAATAGGGTTAAAACTCAATATGATAAATCGGTCAAACCTAGGGTTTTCTCTGAGGGGGAACTTGTCTTACTTTGGGACCAAGATAAAGAACCTCTAGGGGCAGGAAAATTCAAGGCAATGTGGTTAGGACCTTATGGCGTGTCGAAAGTATTGAGTAAGGGCGCATATGAGTTAGTTTATTTTGATGGGAATAAGCTGCCTGAGCCTAGAAATGGGCTCTACCTGAAGAAGTACTACGCTTAGGCTTAGCACTTTTTCTTGTATTTTTATTGTATGTATTTTTTATGTACAATAGGTTGTTAGTTTTGTTTTTTATACTATCTGCTGGTTGTTGCAGATGTCTTCTGAAAGGTATATAGGGTTCGCTGATGGCGCCAACCGTCATACTTGTAACCTAGCTTCGGCAGCATGGGTTATCTATTCTCCCTCAGGACAACTTGTTGCCGTGAGAGGCGCTTGTTTAGGTCCTGCTTCTAATAATGTTGCTGAGTATAGGGTTGTAATTGAGCTCCTATGGGATGCTTTGTCACATGGCATCACCCAGCTTGAGTTCTGTTTGGATTCTCAGTTGGTAGTTTCCCAGCTCAATCGAGCTTATCAGGTACGAAATCCTATTTTATTACGTCAATTCATGCAAATTCATTTATTGGAAAGACATTTTGAGGTTATTACTTTCAATCATATTCCACGAAATCAGAATTCATTGACTGATGCATATGCTAATTACATTTTATATTGGCATCTCACACACATTGTATAAAGATATATAGCAAACATATGAAAAACATTTGTAAATAAACTAACAACCAACACCAATATATATATATATATATATATATATATATATATATATATGTAAAATATCTGTCTGTAGATAGGTCAAGTCTGATCCTCAGATCCCGTCATATACAAAATGTACAAAATGTGGATCATAGTCCATCAAAATTCCCTAGGTCTAAGCTGGACCGCCCTGGTCACTAGGACCACCTTGGTCCCCATGATCTCTATGCACTCTGGCTTCCTCCGCCTCCTCGGCTTCAGCAGCCTCCACCGCCTCTATATATACGAGCACTGCTCTAACCACTCATCTGAAAAGATGTACCGGTGGAACTCCAACTACGAACTTCTGCATGGCAGTCGGGATATGGTCTATCCGTAAGGTCGGTACTCGTTGGGTCAGCCTGGCCAGCTTCCCCTCTAGCACCCTGATCAATCTTGGATCCTTGCCTATGACAGGATGAACGAACATGTGAGGGTGCCCTTCAGGGCGGACCGGTCCAATATCTGCATTTTGACACATGAATAGGATTAAGACTTGTACATATGTATATATCTATCATTTGAAAAATTCCATAAAAATTTGAAAATGATAAAAATTTAAAAAATTACTTACCTAGCTCTCCCCATGCTCCTCCTGGAGGAAGGATAAGGTCGGGGTCACCTCGAAAGTCCATCCCGGCATATGGAAACTGCTCCAGTGCTGGTAGCTGTCATTCCCACCAGGTATAAAAATCATCATCATATACGCTATGTACTATGTCTCCTCCTCCTTGACAGAGGAAGATGTCTCCCCACCTGCTCAACCTCGGCTGACATGGAGATCTGACCTGTAGAGGTATGGCAGGGCTCAATGCTAGCACTCTCTCTCGAAGAAGGCCACTAATATGATCGCATAGCCAAAAAATTTCCGTCTTCCTCTCTTACAATCGGATAGTTGCCTCTTCATGATAGGGACAACTCTCGAGCACCAATCATAGAGAGCACCGCAAGAACAGTCAACTGCCAGCCTCATTTGGTTCCTTGTGGCCAAATGTAAAGAGGAGGATCATGATATCCTCACGATGGTGCTAGCAAGTACCTGTAGAGTAAAGTCTTGGATATGTATAACGGGAATGCAGGTCCCTCTCTTTTGAGTACCCGGTGTACATAACACATCTATATAGTTTTGGACACTTAAGGGGTCACCGCCCCTGCCAGTGCCCTCTAGGTTCATCGGTGCCCCTCGTCATGACAAACCGGTTATGAAATATATGTCTTCAGTGGTAATCTCCAAGGTTTCACCCTGTAGGTTGAACATCCCCAACTCATGATCCCAATAATTGACCATGAACTCAAGTATGCGGACATTGGCCCGCATGGGCGATGTACAAAAGAATTTTAGTAGCCCGCTTGTGCACAATGCATGTATAGTGGGCGCACTTTGGAGCACCGCTTGGTCCATTATTTCGTGCTCCCTTTCCCTCCATTCCAAAACCATCTTTTACCTAGCAAAAACAAGTAATTTGAATCAGTATTTCCATACCAAAATTCAAAAATTGTTGGCCATTTTAAGGCTTTTATCCTTTGTGTAGCATACGTGACTGTCTAGTTAGATATGTCGCGTACTATACGTGACTGTCTAATTAGGAAACTCATGTATAGAACGCGTATACACGAGTTTTCATATAGGCAACCCACGTATGCATCGTGCTACAGTTCAGGATGCTTTTAAATATGGAATTCGGACTCAAACTTCATAATTGCTTGGATCAAAATGAAGAGCTCAGGGTGTAGGCTTACCTGCAACTGGCGGATTTCGATTTCGTTGGTTCAATTGTCCACAATGATCATCAAAGGTAGAAGGCCAAACTTGCTTTTTATGGCTCAAAATTTCAAATGGTTAGTTTTGTTTGATTTTTCAACTATTTATAGAAATTATATTTCTTTAAGTGGGTCTTTTTCTATAGTTTGAAAATCCAATAAACTAATACCATATTTCTTTATGCTTTGAAATAGGTTTGTCACTTTTACAAAGTGTTGTTGCTCCCATAGGGTGGTTTTGTCATTTCCAATACATTTTGGTATCTTTATTCATTCCACATTAACCTTAGCATTCAACATTTTGCCATGGACTATGGTATTCTAAGCCATTAGTTCCCTGTTTTTACCATTGTTCTTCTGTGGATAGGACCCTTTTTCATGATTATTCTTCTTATATGCCTATGTCATCCTTTGGTCCTCATGCCGCAACTGTTTCAGGTTCAGGGGTATCCTCTTAGCTATTTTTCACACCAAATAGAGCTTCTTTTGAATCTCTTTTTACAAGCTATCCATTTATAGGACTCCTTGCCCTTATGGAGTTTCTTTAGGCCCAGGTCTGACTCCTTCAAAACAAACTTGACTACCGAGTTAACTCATCTGTTCAAGCTCGTTAAGAATATGTGAGCGGGCATCCGCATTGGTGGTAGGTTATCTCTTTCTCAGACCATGCGGAATAATACAAGAAAGGATCTCTCTCTTTTCTTTTGAATTGAGAAGAGTATTCTCAGGTATAGGTTTATCACTTTTCCGGACTTGAGGGACTAAATTTACGGAAAAGGAACACCCGGTTTGAGCTTAGTTTTCTCTTTTTTGTGCTCTGGACCTAAACATGAAAAATATTCTGAGTCTACTTTGTGACTTTGTCATGCTCGTTAAACACTTAAGAACAAAGCAACGAGTTTATTGTTGTAAGCCCCATTTCTCGTAACCAAATGTATCTTTCCGAGTGATCTTGCTTTCCTTCACACTCGTAAAACTCAAGCTATTTTATGTTGTTCTGGAAGGGGCATTGGGTAGGTGGTAATTTAACCTTTTTCGGACCTCCCTGACTAAGTACGAAAAAGGTTCACCTTTTCTTCTACGAAAGTTAAGAGAGTTCTTCTGTGATATGTTTTATACTTTTTCGGCCTCAGGAGACTAAATTGGACGAAAAAGGACCCCCCTGGAGTCTTCTTTTGGATTTTTCAGACTCTCTAAATGTGAAAACACCAAATGAGCATGTACTAGTTCGGGCTCATTAAATCCACAAATCAGTGACACTATCAAGCATTATTTTCCCATCTCTTCAAGCTTGTTAAAAAATGAAGAGGGAACCGAGTTAACTTTCCTGGACTCGTTAAAATTTAACAGGGAAGGTAAGGAAGAAGTTTTCTCTTGTTTTCAGTAGTGGCAGCATGTCATCCTTGAACATAGCACTCCTTGTTTTTTCTGATATCCATGTTTCAGTGGTCACTTTTCGTTCAGCTATTACTTTGAGTTTCTTACTCCTCCTCTTGTCCATTATACCTGGGGAATCTGATCATGTCTCCTACATGACAAATAATTCTAGTTGTTCTATCTATAAGTTATACGCTGCCTTGGGTCATCTCTATGTCGTGCTTATTGTTCAAGGACTCTACCCAATGTCTGATCTATAGCCTGATGCCATCATTGTTATATCTGTTATCTATTGTGTCTCCCTTCTTTTGCCCAGTTCCTAGTCACTCTTGTGATCCGCTGGAGGATCTATTGCCTTCCTTATCACAGCATGGTTCCATTTCAGTACTTCCTGATGACGAATACCTAGAGTTTTGACGTTTGTACCTCAGGATTCACTTTCATCATTGGTGAATTCCTTTGCTTCAATTGTCAATTATCACCTATTGATTGACAAACTGTTGAATCCTTTCCATGTTTGACTTCAGCTTACCCCTATTCACATGGCTTGGATTGTACTGGTTCCTTGGGATTATTTATGAAGACCTTAGTTCCTCACTTATGGACTAAGTTGCGCAAGATTATGTTCTATTCATATACACAGCTTCCAGATCTTTGAAGACTCATCATTATTGTATATTGTGGCTTTGATCCACCTTTGTAATATACATGGTTTTATACCCGTATCATATGATGTACTCAAATATAGTAAAGGAGCTAGTGTTGCAGTAAATTGAACATAGCATCCTGAGATGTAACTTTGTATATGACATTACTATGTATTTGTTTCAGGTACTCTCTTTGCTCCATTGGATTTCTGAGTTCTCCAAAGATAAAGATTATAATGTATTTCGGCCATAGTTTCCCTCTGACCTCACACATTAGGGGGCATCTGTTATCCACCTGAATGGCACCTCTCCATCCGAGTGCCGCCATCCCTCATGTTGGCACACAAAAGGACATATATGGATTGAGGGTTGCCCAAAACACTATAGATGGGCTTATTATGAACTACATTCATCATCCATCTAGCTGGTTATTTTTACCCTTTAGCCATGTCAAGTCATATACGCGACTCTTTATATATGCAACTCGTGTGTTGTACGCGAGTCTCGGTTGTTGCATGTCGCATACCGATGTATACGCGGGTACCCTTAGAGAAACTCGCGGGTCATACACGAGTTTCCAGTATTGATACCCACGTAGACCTACCTTTGACATTAAAAATAAAAACACGCGATTACTTGAGATTATTTAAGCACTTAACCTTAATCTCCTTAACTGTCTCAACCTCCTCAACCTTCGAAACTGCCTTATTTCACCAAGTATAAATACAGGCCTTGGGGAGGGTGTTAATTACATATACTTGGAGAGCAAAGTTATGCTGGTGGAGTTTATACAAAAGTATTTGGAGCAGTGGAACTCAGAATCCTTTGGTTGCATAGGAGTCCTTGTCTCGGGCGTTAGGTTGTAATCTGAACTCTTTCCATTATTGTTAATAAAGAGAATCCTTCTTCCATATGTGTCTTGAATGTATCTCATGTATTGTGGTTTGATAAATACTTATGTTTCAGTATTCTGTATATGATTTATCTAACCTGTTTATATATATGAATCATCTTGTATTTGGAAGATTGACTCTTGACAGGTGAAGGAGAAGCATTCCTGAAGACTTTGGAGGAGAAGCAGAGTGGAAGAGGACAAGCTAAGATCAACCGTCGTGTATTCGGGTGAGTCTTTCTTATCCTCCTATTTCCTTTATTGCATTCTAGAGTCGATTGCCTGCAAGTTTCTTGAGTATGCTAGTAACCTCAGACCTTCGGTTATAAGGTGTTTATTCATGTACAACAGCTAGGTGGTTGCACCGAGCCATGACAGTTTGGCTCAATCATATGCAAGGTTATTGATGTATTCTTTATTGTTCAACAACGAAATATAAGATGCATTTTCAAAAAAATAAATATTTATCAAGGCATTTCAGATTGAAACCAAGGCAGAAAAAAAATGTAGTACAGGTATGTCAAGGCATCTCTTATGGGTTGTTGTTTTAATTTATGAATGTCAACAATTAAATAGAGAGTATGACACAACCTCTTTCCAGAAGAGATGAAACTTCAACCTTATTTATAGAGAGAACTTAGGGATAACATATAGAAGACCGAGTATAGTGAATGAATGAAGATACATACACAAAGACCAATGCAAAGGACCTTCAAGAATATTGTATATTTAAAGAAAAATTAGAATTGTATAGTATCTTACTCTCTGATAAAATTTGCATGCTAGTCAACAACTGTTGATTGCACTTATTTGACATTCTAATTTGGAAGTTGTTGTCCCTATTGTTGTTGCAAAGGATATTTTATCTGCTTAATAAAGTTCATAATAGCTTGAATATAGTTCACAAAAGCATCAACCTTGTTCTCTTTAAACCCTAGTGGAATGCTGCTCTTTTGTACTTGAAAAAATGTTATCATGCGTTGCAATGTATTTTTTTTGTGCTTAATCTTTTTGAGTTGATCAGATGCCATGGTCTGATAAAACAACAATTCTATGAGCATTGAATCTAAAATTAACTAAAATACCAAACTTCCATAACCATTAATATTCATTTTGAATACATGACAACAATATTATCACCATTAATGTTTGCTACTTGGATTGCATTGTCAAAACAACTACAGCCTACTCTTGCAATCTCATTTAAGCATACTTCACTCTATTCTTTCAAGTTTTCACATCTCACTTGTAATGCATTCATAATGCCACCATGCCATTTTATCAATTAGATAGATGTAAATGTAGTTAGAAATTTAAAAAAAAAACACACCTATGGACATTTCATTGAAAGCTTTGTAATAATTCTTTCATCTCTAGATAATAAATATCCTTCATATTTTGTTGCTGCAAAAAGAACATAACAATTTCTATAAATTTTTATGTTCTTAAGACACCAAAGATTTTCCGATTACTCAAGGCATCCAATCTCAAGAGAATCTAAATAAAAAATATATAGACTTTTTTAACTCTTAAGATTGGAGCTAAGGAGATATGTTGTCTCCCCTAGCTTATGTAGGGAATATTAGTCTATATTATCATAGTTTGGCTCAGTGATGCAAGGATATTGATGTATTCTTTATTGTTCAATAAGGAAATATAAGATGCATTTTCAAAAAACTATTTATCAAGGCATTTCAGATTGAAAGAGGGAAAAAGAAAGGACACATGTATTACACGTATGTCAAGGGATATTTTTTGGGTTTTTGTAATCATTCACTATTAAGAACATCTGAATCGAGAATATGACATGACATCTTTCCATAAAAAATGAAAATTCAACATAACATTCTTTAATACAGAAAGAGCACTTAGGCTAACATATAGAAGGCTGATTATTGTGAATGAATGAAGATACATACGCAAAGGAAAATACAAAGGATCTTCAAGCATATTGTAGATTTGAAGAAAAAATAGAAATTTATAACATCTTACTCTCTGATAAACCTTTTTCCTGCCAGTCAACAATAGTTGATTGCACCTAGATGAGATTCTGATTTAGAAGTTTTTTATTACTGATGTTGTTGTTGAGAAGATTTTATCTTCTTAAACGAATTCAGAATGGCTTGAATTCGGTTCTCAAAAGCCTCAACCTTGTCCTCTTTAAACCCGAGTGGAATACCACTTCACTCTTTTGTACTTGAAAATTTGTTAGTATACGTTGCAATGTATTTATATACTGCTTAATATTTTTGAGTTGATCAAATTCCATGGGTTGATAGAACAACAATTCTATGAGCATTCCATCCAAAATTAACTTAAAAACCAAACTGTCATAACCATTGATATCATTTTGGATACATGAAAACAATCTTATCACTAATAATGGTGGCTACTTGGATTGCGTTCTCAAAAAAACTATAGCCTAATCTTGCAATCTCGTAAGCATACTTCACTCTATGCTTTGAAGTTTTCACATCTCACTCTTAATATATTAGTAATGCCACCGTGCCATTTTATCAATTAGACAATGGTCAAAATAGTTAGGAAGAAACAGAAGCAACTGTTGACATTCCATTGAAACCTTTGTAAATAATTCTTTCATCTATGGATAGTACATACCCTTCATACTTTGTAGCTACAAAAAGAACAAAACAATTTCTATCACTTTTTATGTTCTTGAGACACCAAATTTTTGTCAAGGACTCAAGGCATCCAATCTCAAGATAATCTACATCATAAAAAATGTAGAATCTCTTGACTCTTGAAATTGGACCAAAGTTTTGTCAAGGACTCAAGGAATCCGATCTCAAGATAATCTACATCATAAAAATGTATAATCTCTTGAATATTGAGATTGGAGTCAAAGATATATGTTGTCTCCACTCACTTATGTAGGGAAGAGTAGTCTATATTATCATAGATTGGATCAATTATGCAAGGTTAATGATGTATTATTTACTATTTAACAAAGAAATATAATATGCATTTCCAAAAACAAAAGGAGTTATGAAGGCATTTCAGAAAGAAACACAGGGAAAAAAACAGGCATGTACAGGTATGTCAGGCATCTCTTATGGGTTGCTTATTCATTCATGATTGTGAACCAATAAATAGTGAATATCACATGACAAACGTTAACATTCTCTATGGAAAGAACACTTACGATAACATATAAAACCTTGATATAATCATGATGAGAATCAATCAAGGGATAAAGAGAGGTAAAAACAAAATTTATCCATCTTGTAACACTTCACAATTTCCAATTTGCCTTGGGTTAGCAACAATCGGTGATAGGATCGAGGATGCAGGTGCTCTACTTGAGTCTGATATCACCAAGATGCAACACTTGAGGACCCACAAGAAGACAATAGGTCAGGATGCGTTGAAGCCACTAGAATATTGACTAGACAATGCATCAATGGCCGAGGGAGGAGGAGGAGGATCTAATCCTCCTCCAGTGATCCTAGAGACCCATGCACTTCAGGAAATTAATGAATTCGGGAAGCTGGTAGCAGTTAATGGAAAGAAATCCATGTCTCCAAGGAAACAAAATTTTATCAAAAATCTTATAGATATCTCCTCAGTATCTCCCCATGGATAAATCTTGTAAGACAGCCATACACCTTGCCGAAAAATTATTGATCAGACAGTTCATAATCATGTGGACATCGCCAAGGGAAATAGAATGCTGGACTAAAAGGAACTGGAAACCATTGATCAAGGAGGAAGTAAGCAACTTCTTCATGGGGAAGTCTTATTCACATTCATCTTCAAAATCAAGGAAGACAAAGAACTCATTTTTAGAAATGGGCCATACTTCATAGGGCCACAAGGCCTATACCTCAACAAATGGACCCTGGACTTTGATATGTCATAAGACATCCCTTCTGTAGTCCCGATCTGGGTGAAATTTCCACACCTTCCCCTACGTTGTTGGAGCCAGGAATCCTTGGAGGCAATAGGAAACACCCTGGGAAAGTTCATAGATGTAGCAGAAAGGCAGTATCAATACTCTTGTTCCCGGATCTGTGTAGAGGTAGATCTAGAAGTAGGACTTTTGGAGTCCATCAACCTCACTACAGCAGACCGATCCCATATCCAAGAGCTCGATTATGATCAACTCCCATTCAAATGCTGACACTGCCGAGAATATGGGTACTTCACAAGACACTGAAAAAATAAGGAAGAAGAACTAATGGAGACTAGGAAAGAATCCCATTGGAAAACAAACCAAAAGAAAAAAAGGGAGAAAATCCAAACCCAAGTCTAAAGTGAAATAAGGACAACAATATCCTACAAGCTCAAGACCTCAATATAACCCAAGCCCCTCAAATATTCTGCAAATATCATCAAAAGTAACATAAAATCCCTTCAACCTCTTGGATAATGATGAAGAATACCATGAAGAAGAGGAAAATCAAGAAGGAAAGGAGGAGGTAGAAATACCCAAGGAACCATCCGGAAAATATCAAGAGGTACTACCAGAACCCCATCACTTTTGCACTCAAAGTCTCCCACTAGAATCCAGGTCTCATCCCCTTCTTACGCCAAAATGGCCAAGAGAAGAACACGGGAAGTGATATCCACCTTAGAAGAAGAACCCTTTGAAAAATATGCTAAGAGACAAGGGAGGAAATCCAATAGAGAGTGAAGGGAAGAAGAAGTTGAAAGCCAAAAAATGAAAGGAAACCAATCCACCCTGGAAATATCCTTCACAAAGAATCCCAGGATGAGAAACAACAAGGGAGGACCCTCCTACCAAAACCAGAGTAAATAATGAAGTTGGTCTCTTGGAATTCCAAAGGAATAGGTAGTCCAAACAAAGTGAAAGCGGTCAAATATATGTTAAAAATGGAACCTACTGATATCCTCCTAGTCTAAGAGACCAAAATGGAGGAAGAATATCTTCTCGCTCTCAGCAGAGAGAATTGGAAAAAAAATGAGGATATGTTGTCAGCGCCAGAGGAGCTTCTAGTGTACTGGGCATCCTCTGGAACAAGAATGAATTTACCCTCCTCAACTCCTTCTCAACCCAGCATTGGATCTTCACAGAGCTACAACACCTTCCATTCAAGCTTAGTATCACTCTCTTCAACCTTTACGTACCTATGCATTACCTAGAAAAAAATAATGTTGGAACTCTCTAAAGGATTTATCAATATCTATTCCCCCCTCCCCAACATTATACTAGTCAGGGACTTGAATTTGGTAAGGTTCTCAGAGGAAAAAAAAAGGGGGGGGGATTCTTTGGGAGGGACTGCTTAAGAGATTAGCTTGAAGACCTCATCCTTCAATGGGACCTCATGGACATCAAACCCAAGAAAGGACATTACACCTAGATGAACAAAAGAGTGGGAGTGAAGCATAGTGGTTTTCGGCTGGACCGATTCTTAGCCCAAAGCTCTCTCCTATTGGAAGGGAAGATACTGCACTCCCAAATTATGGTTAACCTCACATATGGCCATAAACCCATCCTTCTCTCTATCCAAAATGTTGAAAATTTAGGGCCAATCCCCTTCAAGTACAGCCCTTAGTGGATCTCTAATCCTAGCTTCTATGATACTGTGGGAAAGTCCTAGGGACAACCATTTTCCGACTCCCCAAGTTTTGCTTTGGAACAAAAGATAGAAAATACCAAGGTTTCTATGAAGGAATGGGTGAAATCTAAAAACTAGAACCCAACCAAGGAAAGAAAATAAACGATCTCTTCCCTCCTAGAAGCTCAAATGGATATGGAAAGCGAGACCGTAGAGTCTCATGATCTAGAACACTAAGTAATAATACAATCTAAGACATATCAATATTTCCACAAAGAAGAATAGTACTGGAGAATCAAATCCGGCAGAACCTGGTTAAAATCTAGGGACAAGATGTAACGTCCCCGACCCTCTGACCAGCGAAGAGGACGCTACCATGGCGTTAACCATCTGGGAAACCAGCCCCATGAACATGTGAATTCATAAAATGTTGAAATGCTGAAACAAATGCTTGAACTAGAACATGCACACATGAACATTTATCATACATAGTGGAAGCCAACATACGTTCAAACAAGCATTCAACATGTTCATCACATTCATTAACAGAAAATATGATTGCAGAAGTAAAATGGACAAGATCACTTATCTTATGAAGAAATCGTTCCACAACCAGCTACATCGCTGCAACGTTCCACCCAACCATAGGCCAGTGTGCTCATCAATCACTCAGCAACACTGCCACCCCCGAGCTGGGCATGATTCTCCAAGGAATAAGGAACAAGCAGGCTTACACATAGCCAAGGGTACACAAATCACAGCTAAGCCAACACAGTTGGGTTTATCATTCCATCAACAAGACAGCCAAGCCAACGTGGTTAGGTTTATCAGGCCATCCAGGAGTTGGGAAAGGCTAAATGCTAAGCTGGTGAGCTCATTACAGATCCAAGAACACCTACACCAGAACTAGCCTGGCTTCTAAGACACCCACACACACCACACACAAGGAATCAGTCCCTTCTCTGCTACACAGTCCCTCAGGCCCTGCATTCCCTTCCAGTGCTATTCAGGGGTTGTGGAGAAGAAATCCATCCCTCTAGATCTATCTGTGTGGTTTCCATCCACCAGGTTTATCAAGCAAACCAAGCCCCCATCCCTTCTCCCAACACAGTCCGAAGACCAACCATTGCACACATGCAATTAATCAACTATTACAGCTTAAATAGGGAAGATGACTCCAAACAATCCGCAACAGCCTCAAAGCGTAACAGCAAACACAACTCATAGCATGGGGAAAACAACAGTCCCGAAACGTATCAGTGAGCACAGCTCACAACATGGGGAAAACTATAGCCCGTCCTAGGCAACGAAGCCACCAGGGAGACTTACCCAGACCACACTGGGGAAGAAATACAATCTCCTGACCTGTGCGTGACATGAACAGACTCTCGTCCCCAAAATATAAAGAAGACCACAACAATCACAACAAATATTGAGGAGAACAACGATGACCGTAACTCATGGGAAGAAAAATAGTTCCAATCTCAATCATTAAAATGACGGGGAGATTACACGGCCATACCAGTCTGTAAGGAGAACATACAGCTGAAAACGAGGATGGCCCTTCACAAGAAAACCGTGGATGAAAGAGCACGGCTCCCAGCTCGCTGCGTCAGTTGAAAACCAGGAAAAATCCTGTGCGTGAGAATGAACAAGAATTTCGCTCCTGTGTGAGGGTGAACAGCCAAGGAAAAGAGTGGCGCCATGGAGAGAACGTCGTGTCTGCTAGAGTGATGGCAGTGGTTTTCTTTTTCCAATGTGAAGTCAACCACAGGTGGAGTGTGCATGTGGGCAAGGACTGAAAGTCCTGCCACACTCCACTCCTAGCCACAACTTCCCCAACTACTAGCAGCAATTCTTAATGGAGGTGGTTGGGTAAGACAAGGTGGTGACACATGGGTTTTTCCCTCATGGCTCAAGGTTTGACAATTTCCCCACCCTTATCCTTGTGAAAATCATGGCCCTTCTCAATTTAGATGCCGCGAACGTAGCTGGTTGGATTCTTTAATTAAAGATGCATATTTACATGATGCTAAAACTTAACATGTATGCTGCATGCCCCGATATACCATCGGTGACAAATTTAAATCCAAAACATAGCATAACCAATCAATGGTGGGGCCTTGGCCTTTAGCTCTGCACCATGATCATTTACAACATATACATCATATACATCTAATGCAATGGGGTCAAAACTGGGGTGTTACACAAGAACACTGCCTACTTCCATAGATAATCTAAGGCTCAAAAATCTCATAACCATATCGAACAAATTCGATTGGAAAATAGACATATTTTGAAAGGACAAGACCATTTAAAAGAGGAAGCGCACAACCATTTTAAAATACTCTTCCTTGAGGAAGGAGAAGTGGATGAGGAAAACACCAGGGATATCCTGGAGAAAATCCCAGATCTGATAATTCCATCAAAGAACAAGAATCTCCTAAATCCCTTTTTAGAAGCAGAGATCGCATCCGTGATATGGGGCATGGAACCGAATAAGGAACTAGGGTCACACGGGTTCTCTAGTCACTTATATAGAGCCTGCTAGAACATTATAAAAAAGGATCTGACTAGAATGATAAAAATTTTCCAACAAAAACCCAAAATTTGGGGAGGAGTGAACTCTACGTTCTTGGCTTTACTCCCCAAGGAGACCAACCTAGACACGTTTGCTTGGTTCAGGACGATCTCATTTTATAACGTTTGCTATAAAATATGCTCCAAGTTGATGGAAAACAGACTTAAAACTCTCCTTCATAAGTTAATATCCCATAACCAAGGAGGATTCATTAAAGGATGACATATCTTGGATAATGCCATCCTCGTCCAAGAAATGATCCATTACATCAAGGCACGAAAGGAGAAAGGCATGATAATAAAATTTGATATGGAAAACGCATTCGACAGAGTCAAACACTCATTTTTGTATAGATTTCTGGAGAAATTTGGTTTCAACATCCAATTTATAAGAAAAATTAAAGCTTGCATTGGGGAACCATGGATAGCTCCCCTGGACAATGGAAGGCCTGCCAGATTCTTCCAAGTGACATGAGGTATTAGGCAAGGATTCCCCCTCTCCCTGTTCCTCTTTATACTGATTGATGAATCACTAAGAAGGAAATTGCAGATGGAAATGGTGGCAGGTAACCTTCCAGGGACAAAAACGGCCAAGGGAGTCGATCCCATAAACCAAGCATTCTTTGTTGATGACTCCCTCTTCCTTGGAGGAGAATCTAGAAACATTAAAAAATATTTCAAAACAAGCCTCCATTCCTTCTACGCAACCTCGGGTGGGAAAATCAACTTTAAAAAAAAGTTCCATATATGGATGGAATGTGGATCAGATGGATCTCACAAGGATTTCATGTATGATGGGAATGTAA
Organism: Pseudotsuga menziesii; assembly: GCA_001517045.1. NCBI lineage: Eukaryota > Viridiplantae > Streptophyta > Pinopsida > Pinales > Pinaceae > Pseudotsuga > Pseudotsuga menziesii. The sequence goes on from LPNX010559629.1 coordinate 139,554, forward strand.
GGATTTGACAATTCAAGAAGCTTCAAATACCTAGGTCTCCCTATCTCATACGGTGAATATAAAGAAAATTACTAGCAGGAAGTGGTCAGTAAAATAAAATCCAATCTCAGCAACTGGGGAGGACGATGGTTGAACCACTCCAAGAATCTGGTGGTAATAAAATATTCTCTCTCCTCCCTCCCTACATACCAGGTGTTCATACTACTAGCTCCAAAATCCTTTACAGAAAAAATCTCTAAGTATCTGAAAAGTTTTCTGTGGAGAGGGGGGAAAGGGAAACAAAAAAAGTTTCGCCTTGTCAACTGGAATGTGGTTAGAATACCCAACAAAGAGGGAGGCCTACATATTCAAGACCCCCATTTAGAAAACCTGGCAATGGGTGGAAAAAATCTTCAGCAAACTCTTTCCCAAAAAAACCACTGGGTCAACCAAACTATCTGAAAAATATACATTTCCAACACTGGATGAAGATGCTTGGACACATAGCCCTTCAAAAAGGAACTCCCTTATGGAATCTGTGCAAAAAAGGAATGGATTTCTTCCAACCCCAACTCCACTGGATCCCAAGAAATGGGAAGAAGATCCTGATATGGATGAAAATCATTCTTGGTCACCCCCCCTCAACAACATCATAGAGCTAGATGGAATATAAGATTGGACTAGTGGGGAAAACCTTAAAACCTTATATGACATCTCAAGCTGGTCAGTGGATGAAATTTGGGAGAACTAGATCATCTCGGAGGTCCCATCAACCCTCTAGAAATCCAAGAAAACCCTCATAAACCACCTCTTAGGTTGCACCCCAATTCAAATATCTTACCCAAACAAGAGTGGGTGGGGGAAGACTAGAGAATATACTGCTAGCTTGGGTTATAAGATTTTTCAATCTGAAAGAGACCCCAAATCCCACCATAAGTTTTGGAAAATGCTTTGGTTCCTTGGACATAAAAAAATATTGACAGGGGAAAATATGGCCAAAAGAGGCATCCATGGCTCTCATATATGCCCTCTTTGTTGCAAAGCCTTGGAAACCATCGACCATATTTTTTTGGAGTGCAATTTCTCCTTGCAAGTCTAGAATCTACTCCTCAAATACCTTCAAATTACAGCTCCCAACAACACTAATATCCCTCAACTCTTCACTTCTTGGAAGAAAAGGTACCCTTCCCCTCTAAGAGACAAGCCAGTGTGGAAACAAATACGGCTGGCGCTTCTAAAGTAAATATGCTGAAAGATTTGGTTAGCCAGGAACTGAGCTATCTTCAAGAACATCTTTCCCAGCCTAGTCCAAGTAGTTGGACAGGTCAAAGGCCTTCTTTTGGAGACTCTAAAAGCTTCAGGAAAGAACCTTGATTCCACTACCACCGAGAAGGAAAGGAAGTGGATAGGGGATCTCCCCCTTCTAGACAATGCCAACCTTACAAGGCACCCAAAAGACTACCAGAAGGGGAAAATAAGACTGTCTAGAATCGACTTTGAGAAATGGAGAAAAAAACATAGTTGCCTATTCTTTGATGGAGCCTCTAGAGGAAACCTGGGAGAAGCAGGTGTGGGAGGGGTGCTCTACTACCATGATGAAAATATCGAATTTAGATACAGTTGGTGGTTTGGGACCAAATACAACAACCAAGAAGAAGCTTTGGCTCTCTTAAAAGGATGCCAGATAGCCTTAATTTTGGATTACAGGGTGATACTCATTTTTGGAGACTCTTTGATACTCATCAACTCTATAATTCATGGACATGCTTTGCGTAATGTCAATTTAAACTCCTTACTGGAGAGAATTCAGACTCTTCTATCCAAATTTGACTCTATAAAATTATGCCACATTCTAAGAAATCTGAATGAGGATGTGAACCAAGTTGCAAATCACGGAGCCAATCTCCTTTTTGGAATGCTCAACACCACATCCTGGGGAAAGGAAATGCAGCCAGCTCCATAGCCTCAGTCAACAAAGGAATCAAAGCTAACGCAGGCTTCATGGGATTGTATGGCAATGATGGACAAGGGAAACAATGGCTGGGAGTTGAGGGAACACATGGTGAAGTTGAGGAGCTCACCGGGTTGAGGAGATGGAATAGTTGGGGTGTTGATTGCATAGGCATTAGCTGTTGTATGTTCTTCACAACCCCTTGAGCCACTACAAATTGTAGTTACCATATTAAGAATATGTGAGTCTGTGCAAGCTACATGCATCGGTCTTCTTCTAAATTGTGCATAGAAATGTCTTCTGGAAGCCATTTCAACACCGTAGCAACAAGCTCAACATGTATTGGACTCTGAATATTTAATAATAATCCTTCCATAGAGGAAGCCCTTCAAATGTTGTAGTCTGAATATAATTACAAACCTTTTGCAACCACGCTAGATGCTGTATAATTTTTTAAGACCAAATCACGATCGTCCCCTGAATTTCAACTTGACAGCATTCATTATTGGGGACTACCGTAACCTCGTGATGCATGTAATGTTCATAGCATGGGAGAGCTCTAAAACATGATTCATGAAAACATTCATGGTTCACGATTCATGATTCATGACAGCATCCATGATTCATGACTGGAAGCATTCATGATTCATGATGCATGTAATGTTCACATCATGGGATAGATTGGGGACTATAGTAATCTTGCCTTGTTTAATTTACCGAACTTTATTGCTGGTGATTGAGTGGTCTAAATTGATTTAAATTCCAACTCGGTGTAGCTAGAAAACAACAAGAATCCACATATAGAGATGAAACCTTACGAAGGGATGATCTCCATCAGCTTCTTGAATCCTCAAGGATAGGAGAATTTGTGTAAAGAGCCAGATTTGACATTAAGCCACTGCCTATTCTTTTTTAATAAAAAAATATTTAACCATTTTCATATATATATATTAACCCATGACTAAATTAGTCGTTTAAGTTATACGTTTTTAGTTGGTTCACTCAAAATTTCTCAAATTTGGTAGTAAATCACTTGAAAAGACTGTGGTGACTAACTTTTTTAGTCACATAGTCACTAATTTCTCATTTTATAATAGCGTTGGTCTACGGAAGTTGTGGTTTATTAACAATTTTTCACTAGGAGACAGACTGTGTATTGCATGTACAACAACAAATATTGACTCTTTCATTTTCATAAAGAACTCCTGGTCATTGAAGTGTTCCTCAAATGAACAATTTGTAGAAAATAAATAGCACATAGAACTATTTATGAACCCTAAAATATTCCAATGAGTGCATGGATGACCATCTATATATAATAGGTTCTTCCTGTTAAAGTTTCCAGAAACATAACCATTCATGCACATACTATACATGGAAATTATATGCTTGTATTTAACAATATTTAAGTAATTAAACCAACAATAGATAGGACCACAAAGTGGAATAAGTGCTACCGATTGTTTGGGAGGAACAATTAAATGTGAAAGGATAAACAACCCGAGATTTGCAGCATCAATATTAGACTTTACAATCATAAAACGATTACCACAAAAGGAGAATTTGAACATCAGGAACAGGTAGAGAAGACGTCCAAGTGCCATACAAAGAGATATTGTAAGAAGTTTGATATTTACTTTTCTAATTCACAAGAAGGGAGAAATCATCACTACCCTCAAACAATTGGACGAACATCGGTGTGTACTTAGACAGTTTCTCTCTCAACTCATGCAACTTTTTTGGATATTCTAGTAGAGATGGGTTGGGTGACATTTACATCATACTTTGGATCACTAGAAATTTCTATTGGTTGAACATAAGAAGAGGGGTTCATTAATTTAGGATGAGACATAGTTTTTTTATATTCCAACGTTTTCAAAAAAGAGCATAAGGAAGAGTCCATGGATGCCTTTTCCATATCACCTATTGGATTCTTTATTGCAGTATGGGGTATTAAACCATCAACAATGGGTAATATATCATTGGTGTAATGGTTGAGCATGACATGCTGAGGGTTCTCCTTCAACCCTTGACATTTTGAACAACCACAAACTATTGGGGTGTCATAAAAAAGTTGTATCTCATGAGGACTACCGTTGATGAACCCTAATTGCGACTTGAATATGGCATGTTACAATTTGTGGGGTCAAGCAGCTTCCCATTTTCATCTACAAACTACTTGTGGTATCTTGCTCCTGGTAAGAGCTTACAACATTTTGGAACTGTTGGAATGTCTTATGCATCTGAACTCGAACCTGAATTGGGATCCTCCAATGGAAGATAAATTGATATAATTTCATATTCACATGGATAAGTAACATTAATTCAAATAAATAGTCAAAATATAAATAAAAATCAACTTACTAGGGATGGGAAGGGAGAACTCGTTGAACTTTGAACATGATGGAATGAGTTGGAATCTAAAAAATTGGCCATTTGATACTACAAAATTGTATCCCTACATTTGAGCCAAATAAACAATCAAAATACATCTCTATAATCCTAAAAAAAATTCAAGAACTATATTCCAATCTAACTTTCAATATAGTTTAGAAACCATTATGTTTGAACAAGGTGAGTTTAAGCAACATATATATACTATGGAATATTGTAATTGTTGTCATTGAATAATAGAAGAAAACTTTAGATGTATATAGTTTTAGGTGGAAACAAAAAAACCCAGCGTTAATTTTTTTTAGCAGTGCGTCTATTTAAATATGCACGCACTGGTTCCTTTCAACTTCATAAATGCACTAGTGTGCAACAACTTTAAACTCACCATGAAAATAATCTTCACAAAAAATCCCTCGGGAGAAAATATCTGCTACATTTGGTAGCGGATATTTATACATGCATTATGCGTAGTTATTTCTACCGGTATGTTCCATAAATATGTACTCACCGGTGTGTTACTTGTAGAGGTGCACCAATAAATGAGAATTTTATTCCTCCGCAAAATCTCTCGCAGTAGAAAATATCCGCTACATTTGGTAGTGGATATTTATACATGCATTTTTATAGCTATTTGCATTCTAGTGCGTTTTTTAAATAAAACTGCACCGATGCACGCAATGAGTATACACACACCATCCTATTTTTGAAGCTATGAGATATCAGTGTGTATTACATAGTGACACATCGATGCGTTATAGACGAGCGCACCAAAATATCGAAAATTGAAAATTAAAAAAAAAATCACACAAACTATTTCATCCCGAAAAATGAAAAATGGAGGGAATTTTAAGTTCGAAAAAGTAATTCAAAAATATGTTTAAAAGCAACAAACCTAAATATTAATTCATTCTTTTGCCGAAAATTTCAAGGTAATGCCTTCAAACAGGGACTTACGCAAGAGGTATTTGGAGAAACTGGATTACTCTAAAAATCGAAATTTGTCAGGTATGTTGAATGAGACAGAACCCTGCGTAGTAAAAAGTTCATGTAAATAATATTGTAGATGTTATTATCTTATTTAGAAATCAAGTAGATTTAGAAAAAAAAACTTCATATGTATCTTCAATGTTGCAACCCTTCTCTTCTCTATGATTCTTTTCATTCCTTATGGCTGCAAATTTTAGATTAGGGTTTAAATCCCTCCATTGTTTCGCAAAATTACTATTTCACCTTTTAGGGAGTTTAGACTTGTTGAATTTATGAATATATATATATATATATATATATATTAGGGAAATATGGGTTCATTATTTGGATCGAAACTATAACAAGTAGACCCCCATTTTTTTTTGTTATTTCAAAAAAAATGCATCAAATTCAAAGTGTTTTTTTCTCAATGCATCGATGCACGTGTCATAATGGTGCACCATTGTCGAGATACGTCACAACATTTTTTTGTTTTTTTGTTTATGGTTGTCTATAATCGGTGCATTTATACAAACTAACATTGATAACAGAGGAACGATGTACATGGTGTAGTTCTATTGGTATAACGCATTGGTGTATGACTAAAAAATTGATTCAAGGACAAAGTACGCAACCGATGTTGCTATGTTTTATAAACGTATCGGTGCGTTTATGTGTTTAAACACACCGATGCATCTATATATGTACACGCACCGATGCTCTTGAATTTATAAAACACACTATTTTTCAGAGTTGTTTTCTATTTTTGAAGGTCTATAATTTGTTTGGATAATATTTTGATAGCTTATGTATTTAATTGTCTAGGTTGTTTATTGATAAAAATCCATGGTATGAGTTCAATGAACAAAAAATTCCAGTCAACATGGTGGAACCACATCCAGGATTATGAAGAAAGAAAGTGGTTCTAATTAATTTTTGTATTGAAATTAATTTATTTGAATTATTTGTAAATTTCACTAATATGTATTTTTTAATGTGTGAAATATAGAGCCAAAAAATGAGGAAGCTAGATAATATTCTTACAAATCTAAGTCTACAAGAGCGTAAAACTTTGATGGAAAGGTTACAAATGGATGAATCAGGTGAAGAAAAAATAAGTGAATATGACGTATTTCTTTAAATTTGAGTAGTAATATAGTTATGATTATTCACTAATATGCTTCAAATAATCTAGTACATGTATGTTGAATGTTATGCAAGGACTAAAACCAACAAAAGTTAATTTCATCATAAGAAAAACAAATCATGGAAGATGCAAATGATGATCAATTGGTCTTTAGCTCATTTGGAGTGGTGTTAGAAGTTAATAGAAGGGGTAAAGAATTTTATAATACTACCAGCATAGATCCAAATCCTAGGCTCTATCAAGCGTCGAGAGGGATCAAATATTTGGAGGTACAAACCTCTTCTTAATTATTGCACTCAACTATCAACTTTGGTGTGATTGAGCCCAAAAGACACATCTTTTTATTTAACGTCAGCATATAATATTTTTATTATTAATATTTAATACTATTTATGGCCAAGATATAATATTTTTTATTATTTTTTATTTTGTTAGGAAAGAACATTACAGCATCTCCCCCATACATGGTTTTAAAACCATTTGCAAGGCCCTCCTAAACCATATACAATAAAACCATGGGTTGTTTAGGAGGCCTTGCACAAGGTTTTAAAACCATGTGCATAACCAACATTTTCTTTACGGATATTTCAATTTTATTTTTTATTATTTGGTTAAGTAGGAACATTACAACATCTCCCCCATTTGTGTTGTTTTTTTTACCGACATTTTTTTTTGCCGATAATTAATTTTTTTATTTTTTATTGTTTTGTTAGGTAGGAACATTATAACATCTCCCCCATATTAGGTTTTTTTGTGGCCGGCAATTATTTTGGAGGATAATTAAAATTTTTAATTTTTATGGCTGACATTTACAAGAGGAACATTACATGAGGACACTACAACAAAAACATGTGATTAGCATCTCTTTTAGATTCCTTTTTAGCGTCCACTGTCACTTTTAGTGTATTTTCATCATTTTTTGGATGAAGTGGGCGCGTTTCCATGGGGTGGCATTTTTGCATCCCTTTTTAAAAGTTGGCACTATTTTGGATGCTAATTAGCATCCCAATTAGAGTCCCAAATATCGTCCCAATTAGCATCCTAGTCAGCATCCCAATTAGCGTTCCTTTTTAAAATTTGGTGCTATTTTGGATGCTAATTAGCATCCCAATTAACGTCCCAATTAGTGTTCCAATTAGCATCCCAATTAGAATCCCAATTAGCATCCTAACATCCCAATTAGCATCCCATTTTAAAAGTTGGTCGTATTTTGGATGCTAATTAGTATACCAATTAACGTCCCAATTAGAATCCCAATTAGCATCCCAATTAGAATCCCAATTAGCTTCACAATCAACGTCCCAATTAGCATCCCAATTATCACCCATTTTTAAAAGTTGGCGCTTTTGGATGCTAATTAGCATCCCAATTAACGTCCCAATTTACATCACAATTATCATCCCTATTAGCATCCCAATTAGAATCCCAATTAATGTCCCAATTAGCGTCCACAAAAGCATCCCATATAACGCCAAGAATAGCCTCCAAAAAAATGTCATGAATAACATAGCACCATATATTAATACAGGGTTAGCAATAGGAATTGCACTGTGGATTTCGGTAGGAAAAACATCCAACATAGCACCAAGTATAGATCTAGGAATTGCACCTAGAAAACATACAACATAGCGCCAGGTATAGATCCAGGTATAGCACCTGGAATAATGCCATAAAGTTTTGAAAGGAACCGTGCTAGGAATTGCACTAGGTTTAGAGCTAGGAATTGTGTCCGGAAAACGTCTGACATAACATCAGATATATCAATGTTAATGTCAATGATTATGATTCATGTGATAGTACTTTTGGATCTTGATTTATCATAGTGGAACCTAAATTATAGTAATCATGGCACTATTGGATCATGATTAATCCTAATGAGGGGTAAATTACCTTAATGTCACCTAAATTGCGCTTATGGCATTTTAGTGTCCCCAACGATATTTGATAGACCCTAATGGCATATGATTGTCCCTAACAGCTTGACGATGATGCATTACGATAATTATGATGGAGCATATGGATATGATTTGATAAGTATAAGAGTATATCATCCATTCTTGTGAGGTAGTATGGCTCCTTGCTCATTATTATCACGATTATATTGATGATGACTATGATGAGGACAATGATGTTGATTTATTGTATGATGATGATGACGATATGGATGTCAAGGATGATTATGCATGTCGTATCACTTTTGGAACCTAATTGATTCTAATGGAACCTAAATGTCAGTAATGACATCTAAATAAACCTATTATCATCAAAATGACTGTAACGACATATAAATGACCTTAACAATTACATGACATGAATCCTAATGTTGATGAGTGATTAAGAACACTAATGGCATATGCGTGACCATAATGACAATGATGATAGATTTATAATCATCCACAATGTTGTTAGTATTCCATACACATTAACCAAGTATTCAACCAAACTCAAAGAAGTGAAAAATTTATGCTCTGATTTGGTTAGGGACATTACAAAGTATGTGAGGCAAATAGAGGAGGAATGTATATGTAGGTTGATTGTAATGTTTAGTGTCCTTCTAGAAGGTTCTTTTTTCTTTTTTTTTGGGTTGATTGGGGAATGGCCTAAACAGTGATGAAATCAACTACTTTGGCCCAAGATAGCCAGGTGGAGTTGTCCATGCCTGGGTTTGGCCACTTTTAGCACAAAATAATTCAAAAACAGTTGAAACAACTGGTCGAGACAGGTTTGAGTGAAAAAAGGTCAGAACTGGCATTTTCTGATAACATTTCTATATGCACCATCTTTCATTTCCTTGTTAGATGTAGAATAATGTTGTTTTATTTTTTGGTATAGTTATTTACGTTGCAATATATGATAAGATGATATTAACAACAAAAGAAAATAGACATTTTGGCTATTGAAATTTAGAACATTTTCTTAGTACATACATATAAGGCCTAGCCAAATTTTGAATCTATACCAATACTAAAATATTTTGAGGGAAGAATCAGAAACATAAGTATAATTCACTAATTTACCCAGTATTATATTTAAACCTAACATATGTTTTTTATGGGCATGATTAGGATGGTTACAAGCCTTCCACCCATTCGTATGGCAATTTAAATAAGTATTAATTTTTATAATATTTAGAGAGATCTAAAAACACAACATAAATGTCTTGAATATGATTGGTTAGAAATTTAATTAGTTCATCTTCTTGGTTTTCAATGTGAAATCACTCAATGGCGGGTCCAGACAAACATATTTTCATTCTAGTAGTAATTGGATGCTAGAAAAGTACAGAGTATTATGTAAAACATCTTAAATTGCAGAAAGATAAGATTTGTCTCATGTTTTTTTCATAGATCTTAACTCGTCTATTGTTGAATAAATATTTTAGGATTATAGGGTGCATAGGGATGAAATTCATTCAAATAAGGAGAGATTAATAGTCATCTTCATGTATTGTCACAAATTATTGAGAGATAGAATCAGCCAGAAGATAATGATACTCAAGATACTCAGTTTGCACGAGCTCTAAAGAAGGTGATATTCTCCTGTTGTTTGATTAATAGCTTTTTTCATTTGAAGTTGCATTTGGAAATTCATTGTCAAAAGTATCTTGAACTGGAATCTTTAGTTAATCCACTCGATTTCTTGTTCTCATGAATGTACATGCACATGCACATATGAGGTCGTGTTTGCTATCACAGCCACAATCATCTCCACGTCAACGTTGAAGTGTCCCAAGTCTGTTTGAATTCCGCAGCTTATTACAAAACTAAAATAAAACCAAGTGATTTAAACTAATGTTATGGTCATGTAGTTTCCTTTCCTTGTATGGTCAAGTTTCAACCCAGAAAATTATTGTGAGCTTAACTTGAACGTTTTCAGCCCTTGGGACTAAGCTAAAACTGAGTCATATTGGTTGAAGTATTCATGTTCTAGTGGAAGACCAAGGTAATTATATTTATAATTAATGTGGTTAAGTTCTCAAATGGAAATGGGTGGGTGAGTGGAATACACATGAGTCTCTTAGCAATGGATTCCATACTTGTTGTGTTAATCATGATCAGGCATGGAGGGAATGGCATGATATGTTGTAGGTGACTATAGGCAAGGATGTAAACTCATATAGTTTATCTTATACATTTGCAAGGCTTGTACCCTCAAAGTACAAGACATGACACAAGCTTTGATACACTACATCAAAACATTTGGATCAACAGGAAGGTTAGTCAATTATTTAGTTTAAATGGTTTTAAGTTTGAGAACCTTTTGCATTGGCTTACAAATACAGTCAAGCTGAGAATAATATTATACTACAACTATAGTGAATCTGATTAGAAGTTTATTTATTTTTCTACATGATTTATGTTAGTTTGCAGTAAAAAATCTCTTTTTGTATAAAAAAAAAAATTTAAAAAATTGCTTTGTAGGTCAATTGTACTCTTTGAAATATGCCCTTCAACATGTAACCATGGATCCTATTATCTCCCCAAAATATTTAGATATTATGAATACAATCAAATAGAGGGCCTTTTAGCTAGAGCTAAAACTTTACCGTAGGAATATTTTGCATCGTCTTCTAATCAAAGGCTGTTTCTGAAGTACTTCAGCAAATTATGTTGATTGGTAGTTAAGGGAAAGAAATAGAAGGTAAGATAATTTAATTTCTAGATTTCGAAGAAGCAGCCTCTCACTTTAGTATTCATGTTCCTAGGAACACATTGGATTCCATTCAACTCAGTTTCAACTGCTTTTTCAAGACCTCCAACTTTGATTTCTATCAAAGAATCCGACAAATTTCCCACTTTCACTTGGAAATCCTTTGGTAGTCTTGTTTCCACTATCAAGGATTTGGATTAACACCTTTGCTTGTTGCCTTTGGGGGTGTCATTTATCTTATATGAGAAACCTTTTTTGGAAGAGTAGCTACTATTTTTGGATGTGGGTGAGTAAATATGGTTGTGCTCACTTTAAAATGTTATAGCCACATTTGGATTCACACTAAAGTGAGTGACTGAGCCATTGTCACTAAATTCACTTCCTTTTAATTATCGAGTGTGATGAGCTTCATGTCTCTAACTAACCAGCCAAAGACTTTGCTTGATATGAAACACATTTACCAAAGATATCCTGTATATTTGGTAGTTGAATAGTAACCACCCAAACTAAGCATAGATTTTCATTGCCTTCACCACAAGGTTCTCATCTTTCTCCATCAAATATTCCTTTAATTATTAAATCTGGCTTATTTTCAATTCTCTTGTTGACTAGGAAATACATGAGTTTGTTTAAATTCCCTAAACATGATTGACACTAGCCTTTTCAAACAAGTCAAGGATGTGATTAGTCTTCGGTATCTAGTCATTCATTTTTAAGTGGCAGTTGTTTCAGTTCATTTTAACCACCTTTGTTAAGGATTGAAATAACTGCATTTCTCAACTTTGTAAATCAACATTTTCTATACTTAATAAATATTAGGATCACATAGTACCGTGCAAAGAGTAAAATGTTAATGACTCATAAATGTCGAAAACATTCCTTGAGATCACTTGAGATTAGCACATTGTGGTGAAACATTAATCCTTCAAACATTACTGTAATAAAAACAAATATCAAATCAATTCCAATGTTGTATCATTTATAAGTGTCAAAATTTTCTGAGAGTCAAGTGCTGATATAAAATTTCTGTGTCAAAATCATACACAACAATCATTTCTAGCACTTTACAAGTCCTATTTTTGCTTGAAAATAAAGGTATTTATGAACTGGGGTTTCTTACAATCATTTTTTCCAAGCTTTAGCATCATTATATAGTGTGTTGATGACTTAAAATTACAGTAGTACCCACTTATTGCAACATGGTGTAAACAATGGTTATTTTGCTTGAATATCATTGTATTGGCATTTAAGGATGTGTCTTCATGTCCTCTTATCATGGGTCTCTTAATGGAGTATGATTAAATATAAAACCTTAAACAAGCATAATGGTTGCTAGGGAATAGTGATTTTTTCAATCCCATTAAAGCAAATTTCTTGAGTTTTGTTCAAAATTCCTAGAAAAGGTTTATGGATTTCATTACCTACTTGATCATATATTGTGAACTTATACAATCTATCATCCTTTTCCGACCATTACATACTCAAAGTTGTTTATTGATCTTTTTTACTATTATAGAGGACTCTGTAAGTTAGGTTCCCAGATTCTTAAAGGGTGCTAGCTCAATGGAAGAGAGTATGCCTTACAAGCAGGAGGTTGGTGGTTTTATTCCTTCATGCCCTAATGATATTATAATATCGGTTAAAAACAACTAAATTAGTAGCCAAAAAATAAGAGATAAGTGACCAAACAATGAGAGATAAGTGACCAAACAAAATGACCGAAATTCGTATATAAAATTACTAAAAACGACTAAATTAATGACCAAAAAATGAGAGATGTGAAACTATGAATTAAAAAGGATGCAACACGTGGTGCTAATGATGAAGCCAAACATGGCGTTGATAAGGTAGAAAAATAAGACACGAAACTAGGCATTAAAAATGATGCAACACGTGGCACTAATAATGAATCCAAACATGTCGTTGATATGATAGAAAAATAAGACATTACTTTGGATGCAAAACATGACACTAAATAGAAAGGAAAATATGGTGCAACAATAGAAGAAATATTTGGCGTCATTTTGGTAGCAAAACACGATGCAAAAAAGGAAGCAAAAATTGGTGCAAATTTGGAAGGGAAAATTGGTGCATATTTGGAATTAAAACATGGTGCAAAATGGGATGCTAAAGTGGTCGCAAAAATGGATGAAATATTGGATGCTAATTTGGATGCTTACATGGTTCTATTAAGGATGCAAATATGATGCTAATGGGGATGTCATTTAAGAAGCAAAAGTGGACACTCTCTAAGAAGCAAAATAGGGCATTATTTAGGAAGCAAACCTCGCCGTTTTTTAGGAAGCAAAGTTAGACGTTATTCTGGAAGCAAAAAAATAGACGCTATTTTGGATGTCATAAAGGATGTTATCTAGGAATCAAAAAAAAACTTTTTTTGAGACACTTTAAGTTTTGTCCATGACGCATCCCATTTAGCGTCTAGTTTGACCACTCAATGTAAAAAAAATTACACTAAAAAGGGACGGTAATTCCAAGATTTGGTGTAGTGGGAATGTTACATAACTTTACATAATATTACAAGATCTCTCCCATACTTGGTTGTAGAGCGCCTCTCGACGCAATGATGGATATAGTGGAAAGAATGTATAGATGTACTTTTCACTTACAACACAAAAACCAATCAAATGATTCAAAAAATCATATCATATGTAAACTACAAGAGGCGTCCCAGAGCAACGGTCAATGAGACCTGTTGGACTTGCAATAGAAAAAACTTACAACAACAAAAAGTAATTATTGAAAATGCAATATTCTCATACATGTTTATGTTGAAATTATTTGTTTATATGACTACTACAAAGGGTCATTCCTTTAATAATTTTAGTTCTACTACATTATTTATTTTTCATATCAACATAAAATTGATTAATGTAGTCATTTTACATTTCCAGGAAGATTATGAAAATCTGAAAGGATAAACGAGGTGATATGTGAAATGTGCCAGTAGGGGTGTCCAAAAAAGTGTACAAGGAGATGGTCAAGGAAATAGACATAATTGCATCGCAAGAGGAGCCATCTCAATAGCAACATGCTTCAAATGCATGCAATCATTGTTTCTTAGGATATTGTAAATCTCATTAATTAATTCATCATTAAATATTCATTTTCAATTGTTATGTTAATGTAGAAAAGAAAAGAAAATGTAACCCAATCAACACACAAGACAAGACGGTAGGGAAGAAAGGGGTTGATAGAAAAGTTTGTGAGTATTTGTGATTTCCTTATAAAAACTAATATTTTGTAGTGGTTGTGATTTGTATATTTGATTTATTTTGTTTTCACTGCCAATCCTTGTATGTCTTCAAAGAGCTGTTAACATATAGAGAAGAACCATCAAATTAAATATTGGTTGACATTGGGTTAAACAAGGGTTGTGAGTATATGTTGGTGTATCAAAAATTAATTGTGGATTTTGTAAGTATCTATATTTTTTAACTTTTGCCATTTTATAATTAATAAAAATAATTTATATTAAATATATGATTAATTAATGTGATGGGGCATAAAACTTACAGGAAACAAAGTACAGAGTGGATCCAACAGGAGACTTGTTGATGGAATGCATCAGACATGGTTTTAAAGGAATGTGTATCATTCATGACTCATTTATTTATATGCAAGTACGTCACTTTTCAATTTACATTCATGTATACTATCTATTTTATTTCTCATTATTCTCAACAATGCAGATACACTTAGTACACTTTATTTTTATGTTTGGAGATGGAAGCTAAACTAGAAGAGGAAAACAATCGATCCAATCAACAAAACATTCAGAAAAACAACCCAAGTGATGCAAGTGGCTTCGAGCATCGATATAAGTTCCAGTGAAGAATGATGATCCATATTAATTTTTTATGTTAATTCAAGTTGATCATATGTGGTGATTTTGATAACTAATGTTTCTCTATTACCTCTACCCGAACACTAATAAAACTCACAAACGCAATCATTGAAATTGATATATTTGGTTGCAATGTTAGCCAATGTTCAAAAAATCATATTCGGTGTGATTGGTAATAGGAGATGCATCTGTGTGTCTACCATAATTAGGAGCACTGGTGCACATATTATTATTAGGATCACCGAGGCATCTACCATAATAATTAGGAGCGTCTATGTGGTTATGTTAATATTACACACAATTGAATTTTAAAATAAAGATTTTTACTTGTCCAACTGTGTCATGGGTGTGTTTATATTTTTTTTAAGGACCGATGCGTATAATTGGTTAATACGCACTTGTGTGTATCATTGGTTAATATGCACTGATACGATCATATCAAATGATCACATGGTAAAATACACAATTTTTTTACGGTGCGCGCGATGTGGCTAATAGGGTCAGTGTGTTTATTGTGTTTAAAAGAATTGGTGTGTATAATTGATACACAAGCACTGGTGCATCATTTAAATTATGAAAATTATGGTGTTATTTATCTTTTAATGTACCGTTGCAGATATAGTACAATGTACAACAAAGATGCATTTTGTTAGAAAACGCATCGATGCGCTTGTTTTTTTTAAAACACACCGATGCAAAAAATTCCGCTAAAACATCCGACCACCAAGTTTTTCATGTTATTATTTTTATCTGTTACAACCTCCGTTAAAAAATACGCTACCAGTGGTCGAGGTTGTAGCGGAGTTTATTTTATTTTATTTTTTCAATCTTGTAACACTAAAATCCTACTCTATGACCTTCGCTACAGGGGATTTTACTTGTACTGCTAGTAGATCCTTCATTTCATATTCTGCTGCAAGATCCCTATTGTACTTATCTATGAGCTTCACATCCCCTATAAGAAAAAATTCATCTACATACATTAGCAATATCATTGGCTGTCCATCCACAACCTTGTAGTACAGGTTGGGATCAACTTTAGTTTTGCTAAAATCCAAGCTCATAAGAAATCCATATATCTTGGCATACCATGCATTGGGTTATTTCTTAATCCCATACAGATATTTCTTCAATTTACACACATGTGATTCTATGTCGTGGGTCTCAAATCCTAGAGGTTGATCGGTATACACTTCTTCTTCAATTACACCACACATATTTCATTAAATTTAGTATTAAACAATAGATCTAGAATTCCAAAATAACTAAAAATCAATTTTAGTGTTGTCCCTAGAGTAAAATGTTTCCAATTTTAATGAAATATGTGTTCGGGCCCGACCCATTAAAGAAGGTGGTATTGACATCCATTTGGTGTAATTTCTATCCCATCATGGAAACTATGGAGATAATAACTTTAATAGAAGTGTGTCTGGGAACTGGAGAGAACATCTCGTCATAATCTATTCCCTCTTTATGAGAGAATCCTCTAACCACAGATATTGATTTATACTTCTCTATGCTTCCATCTGCAGCATGTTTGATCTTGTAGATCCACTTGGAAGTTACTTATGAATTCCCTTCTAGTATCGGAACCACCTCCCATACATCTTTCTTCATGATTAACTAGTACTCCTCCATTATGGCTTCCTTCCATACTTGTCGATCTGTAACTTCTATTAATTCTTGCACATGATCTAGGAACTAGGAATCAAAATCATCAAAGAATAATTAACAAATACTCATGAATTGGAAAATAATTGGAACCAGAATGGTTTCCTCTCTATATATTTAATAAACAATAAAGGGTTACAATTCCAATGCTGAGCAATGGCTTAACTCTATGAATAATTCGAATACCTAAGGAGACAATTCAAATTTAGTGAGTGAGTCTAGCTTAACTGACTCTCAACCATTCAATCTCACTCAGTTAACCACTTGACCAAAGCCCTAATTGACTCACCAAACCCTAACTGAATTTGGAGTGCAATAAATGACTTAATCTCAAATGAAGGAGATCAAACACATGTCATAGCAATCCAACCATCAAGTGCTAGTGTTCCATGACTCCAATGAACCCCGATGAGGTTAAATAAAGCTGAACTGACCATCAGAAGTTGGTGGAGGCGCCTTGTTGACTCCATTTCATTAAATAATAATAAATAATCATTAAATAATATATTTAATTACTGGAGGCACCTTAACTGACTGTAAATGACTAGTTGAACTGATTGTAACCACATGTTAGCAATTAGGTGCATTAATGTCACATAGATCACCCCCGGAGTGCTCCAGTTAGCCTCCTTGACTGTAGGAGAAGGATAAGTTAGCCTCCTTGATTGTAGGAAGGTGTGGGTGTGACTGGATGATGGCAATTAATGCTCCACTGATGTCAATTAAACTTAGGATAGTGGTTTAACTAGGCCAATTTGACCAAAAGAGTGTGTATGATGGTAAATGTCTCCAACACCCCCCCTTAAGCTATACTCAGGAAGAGTTAGAAAACATAGATGCATAAAAATGCTAGGGCCCTGGAAACAAAGGCCATAGGTCACCCTGTACAATTAAGTAACTGCTTAATATAACCAAGGAAATGGAGAAAACCTCATGGGAAAAATACCCCCCCTCAAACTAAGCAGTAAATCAAGAATTGGTTCTTCTGTGCAACAGCATCCTGAGACTGTGCATGTGAACCTATGAATCCAAACTAAATGAATATGTCTGGAGGAATCTTCCACTTTGGAAGAAGAACAATGCACTCAACTGAATCAGAAATATAAACAGTTGCACGGTGAAAACTGGACCCATGTAGAGTAGCTGAAATCATCTGAAGAGAGAGCAAAGGTTCTCGAGGATTCAAACCATGTGTGGAACACTCAAGAAACTGATATGTTGCATATTTTAACAGCAAACCATGAGTGGTAAAATCATCCCCAAATATTAGGAGCAAGTGTCCAAGCGTATGCAGAATGTCTTCCTCTTTACTTGTTCTGTGAGGAGATGAGCTTGTGACTAAAGGTAGAGAATCCCTGGGACTCTGGAGAGCGAATTCTTGAGCTCCATAATCTGATATAGATTATGAAATATCTAATGAATCACAAAATAAAATATCAGCAACCTCATAAGAGGAAACTAACACCAAATCCCCATCAGCAAAATTGAAGAAGAACTGCGGTACTTGATTTTTCACACCGAAATTGGTGAGAGCAACTACAAGCATGACTGAAAGCTTTTGGATTTTAAAATATGAACCAAATAATATCATATCAGAATGTAAATCATATCTAAATAATTTCACAACAGATCCAAAACTATGAAATGAAATCAGATCCCCAGCAACAGTTTTGTAGGAGACTTGCGGTACTTGTTTCTTCACACCGTTGATGAGAACAGCTACAAGCAGTACTGAAGGTTTATGAACCTGAAATTTTGAACCAAGAAATATCAGATCAGATCCAAATAATATCATATGATATCCAATAAGGTTCATATCAGATCCAAAATTATGGTCAACCGAGACGGCGGGTGCACAGTTGTCTTTTTCTTCAAAATTCTGAATTTTGGTGCATGCAATCCTGCAGGATTTTGCTGGAAGATCTAGATCATGGGGAGCGAATGGATCACTCTGGTAATATAATATTTCTTCCAAAATATCCAATATATCACATATTTTCACACCAGCAGCAACATTAAAGGAATAAAATTCAAATTTCTCCTCACTTTCGGAAGCAATTACTGGTAAATTTTGCACAGAATTCAAAGGAAAATCACCGGTGAATGTTTGCATGGAAGTGCAGCAATGTTTTTCTTCAATATCAGAGATTCGAATGTCTTCTTCTGTTTCATCAATATGAGAATATGAGATATCAGATATCTCATGAACTTCCGGAGCATCAGGAGAAGGAGTCACTTCATGGAGACTTTCTTCAATTCGAATTGAATGTGTAGAAGATTATGCTTCATCTTCATCTTGAACAACTTCATCAGAGAGAGTAGAGGCTGAGAATTTTGAGTGAAGAACTCTTGTGGTGCTGGCTGTTATCTCCAAAGTACTATTATGATCCTCATTTTGCTTGCCAAAGGTTTTGTCCAATTTTGTCCAGAGATCCTTTGGGTATTCAGCAAAATCAATAAGGTAGTACAAGCTATCAGAAAGGGCCAGACATATTGCTCCAAAAGATTTGTCACCATAATTTAGCCAGTCATTCTCATTCTCATAATACTCTTTTCCAAGTCCAATAGACACCTCATAGAGACCTCATCTCTTCAGATATGCAATCATCTTCAACTTCCATTCCGAATAGCTTGTGAATGGGGTGAGAAGAGGGATTGATGAGTCCATTCGAAGTTGTACCTGATAAAACCTGCAAATCAAAACAAAAGGGGCACCATAAGGTTGGAAATCCTGCACATTCTAGGCTTTCATCACACCCAGCATAGTCAATCAAGCAATCTTGATCAACAAGTTCTTTACTTGGGATATTGAGTGGTAAGCCTTGGCTTCTGGTGCAGTGCTGGATTTTTGAACTATTGCTCAAATTTCATGGAGAAATCTGTCAAAAAGCTTGTTTTTGAGAGATTGATCTTCGTCCCACCGTAAGCTCTGATACCATATTAATTATTGCACATGATCTAGGAACTAGGAATCAAAATCATCAAAGAATAATTAACAAATACTCATGAATTGGAAAATAATCGGAACCAGAATGGTTTCCTCTCTGTATATTTAATAAACAATAAAGGGTTACAATTCCAATGCTGATCAATGGCTTAAATCTATGAAGAATTCAAATACCTAAGGAGACAATTTGAATTCAGTGAGTGAGTCTAGCTTAACTGACTCTCAACCATTCAATCTCACTCAGTTAACCACTCGACCAAAACCCTAATTGACTCACCAAACCCTAACTGAAGTCGGAGTGCAATAAATGACTGAATCTCAAATGAAGGAGATCAAACACATGTCATAGCAATCCAACCATCAAGTGCTAGTGCTCCATGACTCCAATGAACCCCGATGAGGTTAACTGAAGCTGAACTGACCATCAGAAGTTGGTGGAGGCACCTTGTTGACTCCAGTTCATTAAATAATATATTTAATGAATAGAGGCACCTTAACTGACTGTAACTGGCTGGTTGAACTGATTGTAACCACATGTTAGCAATTAGGTGCATTAATGTCACACAGATCACCCCCGGAGTGCTCCAGTTAGCCTCCTTGACTGTAGGAGAAGGCTAAGTTAGCCTCCTTGATTGTAGGAAGGCGTGGGTGTGACTGGATGATGGAAATTAATGCTCCACTGATGTCAATTAAACTTAGGATAGTGGTTTAACTAGGCCAATTTGACCAAAAGAGTGTGTATGATGGTAAATGTCTCCAACAACTTCTT
The DNA here is from genome assembly GCA_001517045.1 of Pseudotsuga menziesii. Taxonomy (NCBI): domain Eukaryota; kingdom Viridiplantae; phylum Streptophyta; class Pinopsida; order Pinales; family Pinaceae; genus Pseudotsuga; species Pseudotsuga menziesii. The sequence goes on from LPNX010559629.1 coordinate 159,893, forward strand.
CATAACTATATGTTTTTGTATCAATGATATCACTAATTAGCGCCATGTACCTAGAGTATTGATGAGCTATTTTTCTTTATCTAAAAGACCAAGTAGGAGAACCATAGTTTTCTTCATCCTGGATCGTGCTTAGGAACCATGATGATCTATTCTTTTAGATGTGTCTAGGTGGATATACCAGTTCCTTTAGCTCTACTATCTCATCATGATATTCTAGAATAGTAATGCCAAAGTAGAGTCTTCTTCACATGTTTTCTTTGGAGCTTCATTCTCATCACAGTCTTCACCCATATGAGACTTCCTCTATTTGTTGAAGGATGTATCTTCATCAAATGTCACATCCCTACTAATTTCAATATGTTTCTATCATGGGATGTAAATTCTATATGCCTTTGAAGTCTTACTATAACCGACAAAGATTCCCTTTATTCCTGAGGGTTCCAACTTCGTCCTCGTATTCTTGGGGACATGTATATACACTACACAACCAAATATCCTTAAGTGGCTGAGTTATGGATTCTTTCTAGTAAATGATTCATATGGTGTCTTGTTTCCCAATATTCAATGAGGACTCCTATTGTTCATATACGCAAATGTCCTAGCTTCTTATTCCCATAGATGTATGAGTAAATCTTGGACATGAATCAATTCCTCTTTTGCTTCCACTATGGTTCAGTTTTTATTTCCGTGAATCCATTCTTCTGTGGATTATAGGGAGTAGTTATCTCCCTCTTAATCCATGATTCCTTGTAGAAATCATTGAATTCATTTGAGGTGAATTATCCTGCATTATCTGACCTCAAAACTTTAATATTTCTTCTGGAAATATTTTTTACAAGAGCTTTGAATTCCTTGAATTTACTTAAGACTTCATCTTATGTTTTCAAGAAATATATTCATCTATTTCATGAGAAATCATTAAAAAAAAGTTAAATAGTACGAATAGTTATCGACATCTGTCTGCATACAAATGAATGTAGTATTTCCAAGATTCCTTCTGCTCCAGTGTCAGTGCTTGAAAACATTCGTTTGACATTGTTTCCAAGTGCACATCCTCTACACACACCTTCATGTTCCACCTGGATGTTTGGTAGTTCAGTAACCATGTTATTAATAATTGGTAGATATTTGAAGTGAATATGAGTGAATCTTCTATGTCATAGCTCACTTGAGCTAACATTGTCATGCACCAAGGCTTGATCTAAGTGTCCCTTCAATTTGTATAAGCCTCCCTCTCTAACATCAATCATAGTAGTGGAATCAATACTTGAAAATTTTGACCACATTAGAACTTGACCATATAATATAAATTATACTATGAAGCATCGATCTTCTAAAGTCGATATAGAGATATCTTGGGTGTGGAGCGTTATTATTATTTCAGCCATGTTCAGACAATGGAAGCAAAGTATGTTTTTGCTACAAAGGCTAGTAAAGAGATGATTTGGCTACAAAGGTTCATGGAGGAATTCGGTAAGAAGTAGGAGAATAGCAGGTGGTACAGTGACATCCAAATTTCCATTCATCTTGCAAAGAACTCAACTTTCCGTTCTAATACTAAACATATACAACTCAAGTACCATTTCATACGATTTGTTTTGGAAGATGAACAGTTGAAGTTGGAAAAGATACATACTAGCTAGAATCCTATAGACATGTTGACAAAGGTAGTAACCAGAGAGGAACTAAGTTCCTGCTCAGTTTTAGTTGGCCTTCAAGCATGAAGTTGAAGATGAGAAATTTCCAGGTCCAAGGTCGAGAGCATAGTACACCAAGTGCAACAGTGGTAGATTTGTTGTGATCAGTCTCCAAGTGGGAGATTCTTGGGTGTGGAGCTTGATTATTATTTCAGCCATGTTAAACTCCCAACCGAGCTAGAGGGGCCATGTTGTTTTTTTGTTTTTTTTCCATTGAAATGTGGTGAAAATTACCTTGTAAAATGTTGTGATTTTCGTTTTCAATCTGAGTTGTTCATTAAATATCTGATCTAACGATAAAAATTATGTTAGGGATTTTAGCCATAGAAGGAAACCCTCTTTTGTATGAGTAATTGCATCATGGCTATTTATTGTATTGTGAAATACAATACTATTAGAGAGAGTGAAGAAGAATTTGCAGTGGATGTGCTACAGATTATATCCCTTCTTTTCACTAGACAAATTAATATAAAGGACTAGCAATTTTTATGTGGACGTATCCCATCTTTGGTGAACCATTTTATATTGGTGTCTATGTTTTATTGTGTTTATGTGCTTTATTTATGCATATTTTTTTATGTTATTGTTCTTCAATCTTTTCTTTCTAACAAGAGAAGAGTCTTCTTTAAAGCTGGTACAAATAATACATCCTTCATCTTCATGGATTTTTCGAAGTCCAACAGCTACGAGGCTTCTCCTACTCCTTCAATTGCATAATTAGAGTTGTCTCCAAGATCCACGTCATAGGATGAATCCTTATAAAGTAAATTTATAAGTAAATATTTGTAATTATTCATGTTCTTGGATGCACCAATACTATCTACTAACCAGATATTACTTCCATGAGTAACATAACATGTTAATGTTGAGATCATTACAAATTCATCATCTGATGCTTCCTTTGGATTCTTGTATGAATTAGGATCATCATCATCTATTGTATGAGCATGATGCTTTCTCTTTCCTCTTGTATTCTCTTGAGTACAATTTCTTGCATAGTGTCCCATCTTGTTACAGTTGTAGCAATTGATCTTGGAGATATCCTTCTTATTTTTTGCATATTGATCTACTATCGGTATTCTTGGTAAACTTCCTACCTTTTCCTTTCCTTGCATGAGCTGCAGGTTCTTGTTTATCTTCATCATTTTCCTTCTACATCTAATTGTAGATTAACCTTACCTCTTCTTGAGTATAATATTCCCATAACTTGTTAAATTCGGGTAGCTTTATCCTTGCATAAATACCTTGAACAAACAAAACCCAATAAGAGGGAAAACCATTCATGTTTGTCATCACGATTTCTGCATCCTCTATATTTTCTCCAATAGCTTCTAGTTGATCCTTGATCTAAGAATATTTTGTAAAGTATAAGGATGTTATCTCTGACTTGTTCATCATCACATTCCTTAACTGGTGTACTCTTAAAAATAGATTTATGCTAGTATTCTTTATTTAATATAATTTGTCAAGGCCTCAAACATTTCCTTAGGATTCTTCAATTCTAACACATGAGGGATCAAGTGATCCTTTATTGGGTTAGAGATACCTCTTTATGCTTTGAGTGTATTATTCGTGTACTTTGCTTTAGCCTCCTCTTCTTATGGTTCCAGGGTAGCTACTTCGACATAATATAAGAGATAATTTTCTTCTAGATTGTGAATTATTCTATGCTTCCAATATCCAAAGTTGTCTTCTCCATCCAATCTATCCTCAACTCTTAGATTGGTTGTCATTTTTTCAAAGCTGAGATTTGACCTAGAAACTCTAGCAAAGGGTAGGTCAAAAATGAAGTTTATTGAAAAGTGAGATATGAATCCAAATATATACTGGACCTCCTAGGGATATTTTAAGGATGCTAATATTTAACCTAATATGTGTATATAATGGATTAAAAGTATAATCCCTAATCCTTGACCCCTACTTGAAATTAGGTCAAAATTGAATATTTTATCAAACTAAAAATTGCTTCCATAAAAAAGTGTTCCTTACTAGGGCGAGTTCCAATATATTGTTTTGAAGTCCAATCTATGTATAAATATTCCCAAACTTGAAAGCCCTAGTTTCCATCTTTTCACTGGTAATGGATTATATTCAGTCCTGCTTTGATGCCATGTTGTTTTTTCTTAGCGGTTATATTTTTTAACATTTTTATGACTTATCTGTCACATAAAGATAAACTACATGCATATAAAGGATCACTAAAAGAAACACATTCATAGTAGACACAATATTTACCCTAGGAAAACCCTCTCATGAGAAAAAGCCAACAGACTTCTCTAGATAAGATTCTTCAACAAGATACAATGTATAACCTAGTGCCCAACACCAATTACACAAACAAAATAATGATATACAAGAAATATACAAAATAACCTTTGATACCTTATGAGAATGAAGTAGATATAGAAATATGATAAACCCAAAAATATTGTCTTCTTGATGCCTCTTGAACCCTTGACTATGCCTCCTTGCATCTGTAGAATTTTCTCCTTGCTTGAGTGAATTAGTGTGTCACAAATGAGGCAACTTAAATTGTATTTATACTAGAAAAATCACTTTTATGTACCAAGCCAAATTGAACTATTTGAATGGGTCATTTCCACCTTAACTGGGTTGTCTTGACCTTTAGGCTGGGTCATTTTATTGGGGCGACTTGTTTTAGTGCTTCTTATTATTCTTTCGTGTGGATCTGACATCAAAATATCTCTCGATGCTACTAGAAACATAAATAGAAATGAGGTTCATAATTTTTTTAAATGAATGGTATTTCTAGGGATTTAATAAGTACTAATATTGAAACCACCTCTAAAAAAAACTCAAAAGAAGGAGAAAACCATCACATCGTTCAATTATTATAGGTGTTGTTTGAAGAAAAGTACGATCGTTTCACTTTAAAGTTTTAGCTTTATATTTATGTCAAAATAGTAAATGAATTGAATACATTTTGACCTTAATTTTAGTATAAACATTCACTATAAATATTAACTTGATAAGAATTAGATTGAGTGTTGCAATTAACCACATAGTAGCAGAACACATAAGAAAGGATGAGGGAAAATATCATTGGAAAATAATTACAAATGAAATATGTAAAATAAATGGATTCTTGATTACATCTATAATATTAACACATTGCATGGTATGTACAAATTTTAGACTTGGAATAAGTTGAAAAAACAAAAGAAACCACTAAAACTAATAATGAACATTGATAGGAGATAGCTAAATATGATTATTTTGGATTTTTGTTTGATTAATTCCCTCTTCTTTGTAATGCATTGTCATCATTGGGGTGTGGTGACCTAGTTCTCACATAACTCTTGGTACAACAACTTGCAATTTAAATTCCTTATATATAATTTTAATGCTAACAATCAATAGCATACACTCTTGCATAGATCTAGGACACTGGTGTCCATAAATAATAAAGTATTGTGAGTTTGAAATATCAATATTTATATCTTTTATAGAATATTGGATATCATATCCACCCTTTCCTTGGCTTTGGGACAAATCCCACCTATTTAGCTCACCATTGTTCAACTCGCCTACTTTACTCTTAAGTAATTATTCTCTTGATTGTTCATCTTCCAAATCTTTGTTTGCTTCTTGGAGTCTATGTCTTCTACCTACATTTTCTAATTTATCTATGTCTTCAACTTATTTTGCATTGTTCTTCTCCGCACTATCTTCCTTCTCTACTACTTTGTGTACTACACACATTAATTTGCACATTAATATCTATATCCACATTGATTCCATTTGACTTGTCTTAAAGCATGCACCTAATTCTCATTCATGTCTTCTCAATACCTCCCACATTTGGAGTGTGCTCTCTCCATTGTTTTGTTTACTTCCAAAACTATGTGTTGCATCGAATTGGTGTTCATCCAAGCTCTATGGAACCCCATGTACCTCTTGTTGACTATATTATGTTATATGTCATTGTCTTATTTCTTCTTCTTGGCATGATCTTCTCAAGCTCATACTCAAATTTTTCACATGGTCACCTACATCAACTTTCCCGCGAACGAAAAACGTGTGCATCATCACACTGACTCCACATCATCCTCACAACTTTTCTCCCCATGATATTTATATTACCATGCTTTAAAAAATCATTCTTCATTTGATATGTCTTTCCACTTCTCTAAATCTATTGTTTCCTCAATATACCTATAATCTAGAAGAACTTGACTTCCAAAACTCACTGTATTTGTTTTAGTTTCTTACTCAACATCAATTTCCTCTAATCTATTCAACTCTCTTATGAGTCATTATATGTGATAGTTTCTCCTCGTATTTGTACAAATCAACTACTTTTAAATGGGGAAATATTAGATTTTTTGGGGAACTCTATGTCATATCAATTGTGTCCATCCTTTAGTAAAATATTGCATACATAGATCATTTTTATGTTTATCTTATTGTATACATCTCTTATATAACTCTCCTTTCTCAAGTGGGTCATCACTTATCTCCAATTTTTAATAGTTTAAACCTTTTGTGCACATCCACACTTTCCTTATACCATGTGTTATTATTATGGCCTTGTGCATATATTTGCTCCATCTTCTTTGCATGATCACTTATCTTTACATTTTTCCTCGAAATCACTCATTGTTACATATACAAGAAAACATGTTGATTCTATTACTCCCTTATAATTGCTATTTACTCTCCTCCCCCATGCCCATTTTACATAGAGAAAATCCCACCAATCTATTCATTGAACTATTGCATAAAAACTCTATTTGCACTAGCAACCTATCCCACTACTCCAAGTTGTGTCCAAATAAATATATTAGAATGTTTTAGTAAATTTAGTGCACCATATTCATGTGTGTGTCTACTCAAGAATGATACCTTGAACTAAAGCACAATCTAATTCCAATCTTTGCTACAACATTTGAAAATTTGACTTAAAAAAATCCCATATCCATATCTAAGATTATCATCTTTAGAAGTCCTTAACCATCGGCTACATTTATTCCTTTTAATGGAATATAAAAGAATCCTCAAATACATAAACATGATGGGAGTTGGAATTACCATTTCCAAAAAAAACTATTGTTAAAGCATTTATCTTAAAAAAAAGAAAATTTTTGGTAGTTTTTATGTAACAAATTCTTAAGATAACATTATAAAACGAAGTGCACACCATGCACAACAATTTTAAATGTGGAGTACAACTAAAAAGTAGATAAGAGATGTAGATTACACAATAAATCCTTAAATAATATGAAAACCTCCTCAAAATACCATAGTACATTCATACATACAATTCACATCTTTATTAATAATGAATACACACCCTCTATATGTATACCTATTCATTCATTGCACATGTGAGACCTTCATTAGATCGAATTTTATTGAATATACATTTAACACCATATACTCCCCCCTTGGGGTAAATACCATATACATTTAACCCCATATATGCCTCCATTGAGTCATAACATAATACCCTCCTTCAAAATCCTTTGTCCTCAATGATTCACAATTAAGGGCTTTACATGTGATGAAACCAAGTAATAAAATCCCCATATAGTCCCAATTTTTTATTGCGACTGATGATGATCCATCCATCCAAATATGATTATTTTCTGCCTTAATCCTTGATATCTAGTTTTCATATAATTATATTTCCTTTTATTCCATGTGTTATCATTGTGTCTTCTCCAATTTGTTGTAGTTTTTGGTCTCCGATAATATCTTGTTGAATAATGGTTTTTTGATGACATGTTCCATGAATAATGTTAATTATTCCATCTTCTTTCTTGGTAGTTTCCATGTAGATATTCTTGTATTTCTTGGAAACTTTCTTAGTAATGAGGGTGTCTATATAGTTTCAACGTTGATGGTTCTCTTCATTCTGCATACCCATATCATCAATATTCTTTTCAAAGACAATGTCATCTTCTATCCTATGTACTTGTTCTTTGATCAATCTATCCTTTGAGATAATACCTTCATATTTGAAATGTACATCCTCAACTTAGAGCTCAACCTCTTTAAGTATTTTTTAGTGACCTTATTGAATATTTTCTTCCTTCTCTTTTTGAAGTTGCGATATGATTACATCCATAAAATTATTGCATCCTTCATTCTAAATTGAATTTGTAATTTGCCTCATATGTATCTAAGGATTACTCAACATTCTTGCAAATTTCCTCTTCAAATCGTTTAGTAGTCTCTTCATCCAAGAACTTTGTTTTTTCTTGATTTTAACAATTTTTATTTTCTTCTTTCAATCTCTTGATCTCATCAAGTAGTTTCTTTTATTATGGTTTAATAATCTACATATTTATTCATCTTTCTTGCAATTACTCATATTTTATTGTTTTAAGTTCTTTACCAACTTAATGAGTGATTCATTAAGGGATTTCATCTTAGACAATTGATTTCCCTTCTTCTTAATTTCTTCTTTTAATTCCTCAATATCTTCTTGTAATTTGGAAAGTCCTTATCTAACTTTCTTGAAATCATCTTTAATTGTATGCATTTCTTTCATTTTTTCCCATTGAATCTGTCTATTTGAAAATGTTATTTCAAACTCATCTCAAGTGGCATTTGTCTAACCTTTATCTATACTCATCTACCACTTAGAAGTTTCACCATTAAAACAAAAACTTGCCAAAAAATTATTTGTTTTATCTTCCCTTGTGAACGTCAACCATTCTGAATGACCAATTTCACATTTATCGTATCTCTTATAGATATAGGCATTGCCATTTTTTTATAACTAAGGTCTAACAAAAACCCTTAGCTTCCAATATCAATGTATTAATGATAATGATTCCAAATATTTATTAAGGATTTCCAAATATATTATGACATGTTTCATTTTTCTAGTGGATTTTGAATCACCTAAATTATACTTTTCAATCAAAATTTATGTTAATTTCAAGATATCATACCTTTTCAAAACATTATTTGGAGATTGTCTTGTTGATCGACATTCCACTTGGTGTAACTTTGAAATTGGCACCTATAAGTTGTATCTTTTGTCTGTTAGAAGCTTGATATGTCTTCTCTGAAATTCTATAGGTTTGACCAAATCATGATGAACCCAAAGAAAATTATGGTTACTATTATAGGGGTAACATGATAACCGAAATACATTATATCCATCCCATAAGTGGAGTAATGAAGACCCAGGTGGAAGAACCAGCCACTCATCAGTACAATACAATGATAAATAGCAGCATGTGACTGCAAATATACATGTAGCAGTCTCGGATACATAAGAGTAAAATGGCCATGAATAGGCATGATATACAAATGTCATGTGTGGTCATTTCCACATACAATGTACAATGGACAATATCTTCATAGTTGATGAATATATATGATAATATACTGGAATATGGTCATGATAATTGACATCTCATGAATACTAGCACAATTAAAGAGGTAGCATATGTGGAACGCCACCAATATTGGAGGTCTTCTATGCAAACCACTAGGAGTACATGTCCCGTCATGAAAATAAAGGTGTCAAGGTTGAACATGATGGTCCATCGTTTGATTACCGGTCATTGATGTATACCCTTAACAGACGCGAGATATCCCACCGGTAATCATAATGGAAATCAAGGTACAGAGTGCAATATAACAAGTGTGAATAGATGTGTTGAGGTTGAACACTTGAAAGAATCCATCGATCAGGGGACATTGATGTATTCCCAAAACTGTCAATGGTGAGAGAACCTACCACTGATGACTGCAAGTCCCAAGGCACTCAATGGAATCTAGACTCCTATTCTAGAATAAATGATCTGAATTCGATGGAATGGAATCTTCTGGAAGGAGGGAGTTAAGGCATCCCCTATCAACGAACACGAGGTACTCAGCAACGTTGGATAATTTGGAATAAATTAGACAAACAAGATGTGTATGAACCAATAACTATATTGGGAATGACCGACATGCAAAGACAAATAACTGAGGAATGGATGACTCAAGTTAATACTTCCTTTGAACAAGAGCATAAGGAAAATGGTGACTGAACATAGGCAGCATAGACTCAACATGCAAACTGGGACAACTCTGCGACATAGGAGGCATCTACAGAGGCTCCATAGGGACTAGAACCATAACCAGTCGGTGGAAAAAACTCAGAGTAATGAGTACAACTCCTAAAGTCATACTAATAGCCCAGACAATGGATGTGATATGCAGTGCTCTGTTTGAAGGTGACACGAATCAACAGCTACCAAAAGTAATATCATTTACCCTCTGAATTTTTATGTTTTTTATTTTTTTTGGACTTTTTCATATTAGAAATATTGAAAAAGAATAAAAGTGCTTATAGTATACAATTAGGAGGATATGATTGTCACGGGAAAACAAACTAGTTCCAAGCAGTGGAACATACCTATGCTCAATGCAAGGAAGCATGTGTGGGATAAGGACACTCAGGGGAAGGTATCCTCCCAGTAAGGCATAATAAAGCTGCAAAGGATATATAAAAGGCTCTGCTTGGCTAGGATTGAGATGAGCTCGTGCTACATGTCTTATAACTCTGAAGTGAGGATCCGACATAAAGTTCAATAAGGAAACAAAAATGCATGAAATGTAATTACAACTTGATATACAAGGGATTCCATGTGGGAGATGGCCAACATAAAGTTCAAGAGGGATATGAGGCTCTTGCTCAGGGACATGGAAGGACTATAAGGGACATCCAAACCTAGTGGAGAAATCTCGGCATGGGTACCAAACTCCAAAGTGGGATATAACCAAGGCACCCATGAATAAGAAGTCTTTGTCACTTACATAATGCCACTTCTAATATCAGTGTGAAGGTTTTGTGACATTATGAAGTGGGTTCGTACCTATATTCAAGGCGACATGGTCACAAGGTGATGCATAATGCAAGCAGATGTGTGATCCCAACCTATATGCTTGTTCAAAATTATACCTGTCATGGGCACGAACGGGTCAAAGCCTTAGTGAGAGTGTACAAAAATGGACACTACATGACAATAATATTAGTCCAAAACAACTGGAAACAGTCAGTAAAGAGTCTAAACTATAGGATATAGGGAGGATTGATCATGACAACTATATTCAAAGGAAATAGTGCGGTGGACGATTGGACATAAGGATGAATGTAAGGTGGAGATCCAACGTTCACGTATCCACTACCACCCCCATGAGAATGAACACGGGTGTTAAGACCGGGAACCCCAATATAACGAATGCTCAGGAGGACGGCCGCAGACCGGATATACCATATGGGAAGGGTAACAAAGATTGAAGCTCGAAAGCACCAAAGGTACCTCAAAATCCCCCAGATAGGAATAAGATCCTGGAAATATCTTCGACGTTGCACAAAGAGTGGTAAGGGGATATGCCCACCACAAACGTGTATGTTGCCTCGTGCTTAACTCCTATGTAAGAGGAGCCTCTTGAGAACACTAATTATACCAAGGGTTTCACTCTCTCACCTGGACATACACCTAAAGTGTTTTGTTTAGTATTCTTGGAGAAATTTACTCACAAAAACCTCTTCCAATAGTACTCTAAAACCTAAGCTTGTTGATGTACCCTATCAAATAAAAATTTGTAATTCATTTTAAATTAAGCATTGATTTTAGGGGTTGTGATTACTCAAATGAAATGATCATGCAACTAATGATGTTATGACTCTGCAGTGAAAGTAAATATGCACACCTAACAAACAATTCCAAATGCAATTTTGTCTTTAAATATGAAGAAAGGGGTATGCCACTACATTAAAGGAAAAATATTCATTTCTTTCCACATTCCAATATTCATTTCTTTCCACATTAAAGGAAAAATATTCATTTCTTTCCACATTAAAGGAAAAATATTCATTTATTTTACGGAGATAAAATTCCTATGGCTTGGGGTAGACCACAACATACTGAATGACACCAAAAATCAATACATTCCAATATGCAAGATAAACAAATTAATCTAACACTAAGGGATATGAAGCGTACCTTATTATCGAAGGTTGAAGTAGATCCCAGTTGAGATTTTCCAACAAGCTTGCATTTACAATTCACTATCAACAACGGCAAACAAGACAAGCATACTATATATCAAAGTGTTAGGCCTACTATAGCATATATAAAACCATCATGTATAAACAAATATAACTATATTCATGGACAAAATATTCATAGTTATACACATGTAATGGATGAGAAATGGATATTTCTATTAATAATAAACAGAGATAGAACAGTGACAAACTCTATCCGCACTTCATCGAAATGGATAAACCGATTCCTCCGCCACTTCAATCCTCCATCTCAATGGAAAGCTTGGGAAGAGCAGCAATGTGTGCTCCAAAGGGACAAAGGGATGCAGACTCAAGCATAAACAAGTGAGGCAACGATGAAATATAGTTTCCTTGCTCTCCAAAATTCTCCTCCTTCAATGCATCCAAGAGGCTCAATATATAGCCCTCCAATGGACAATGGAGGATCAATTCAGAGCATTTTCCAGGAATATGGAAGGCCAAGAGTCAATATATTCGGGATTCGTTGAGGAAAACTCCAAAAAAAATTGTTGTTATGCACTTTTCCCGATGTACATGGGTATTGGCTCAAAATTTGTGTGTACACGCGGGTATTGGATTAAAAGTTGAATATACAAATAAACAGGTGTTTTAGGGATTTCTTGTATCATCAAAGCATAAATTGAGAAAGGGGAGTCTAAGGATTCTGCAGAGGGACATGGAAGGCCATAAAAGTGTGATCTACCAAGTGTTGTAAAATCAGATATAACAGTAACTTTACCATAGCTTATTGATTTTGTCCCTTGGGATCATATCATATTCATTTAACCCCATATATTCCCCCCTTAGGTCATAACAAAGTTTGAACTTTGAACCTAAGGAAAGAAAAAAAACGTTTTTAAGCATATGTGATTGATGGAAATGTAAAACACAAGAAGAAAGCCAAGATATATTGAGCATCTCATTCTTATGTCGCGTGAGGGATTCCTTGAGGAAGATATTAATAGGATCTCTTGGTCCATTTCTCTCTTTTCCTTGCACCCATGTACTTATTGTGGTTGAAATGATGTATTGGACTATGTTTGTGATATGGAATAATGGAGGCGCCCCTTTTTTCCAAGTTATTTGTTGTCTACGTTATTCATACAAGTGGTGTGTTAGTACTACTAATTATTACTATTATAGTAGATATGTTTTTTTCACATGAATGAATGATATAAAGTTTCATAACAATTATAGGGTTTCAATTGTGCATGCATATTAGAGAAGAATGGTTATACTTTCATCCCACTACCTTTTTAAATATCAATAGTTATTCAAGTGAGAACTTCACCACATAATGATGCAAAAAATCCAACACAATTAGGCTACAACTAAACCTTTGTTCAACACCCATGGGAACCCTAGTCTCCAAAAAGAGCCAACAAATAATTCCATTATTTAGACTTATTGTAATAGAGGTATTTTGATAGGATGAAAACAAGGTCTTTAAGTGAAGGATATACAATTTGTTTGATTATAAATTTAAGGGTTTCCACGGACAAGAAGCAGAGTTATGAGGATGGAGTTTTGAGAAGTCATTAAGAGATAGTCTTATATGGTACTGCTAGTAGATATAGACATGAGTATGGGGTTTTGAGAAGTATTGGGAGATAGTATTATATGGTAGCACTAGTAGATATAGATATGAAGTGTTGTGGGTTGAGTTTCTAGTGAATCTACATAGATGGTTGAATATGCTAAAAAGGGGAAGAAGGTGATAAAATGAATTAAAATATAGAACTTCCTTGTGCTTCAACAAGTATATTGCCAACTACTAATGTATTTAATTCATGGGCCAACACTACTATAAAAGGGTACACAATTTAATTTCAAGCCATAGCATATCAATCATTCTTAAAAGTGGAGGGGTTCAAAAGATGAATGTGTTGGAGGTTGATACAGGAAATCCCTACATAAAACAAAATGATACTTCTAGAAGAATGTATAGTACCCTTTGAACCAATTAGTATGGTTGAGTAAAAATATTATGACAAAGGGGTGGCTGAAAGGGTGATGGTGATGCTAAATGGATATAAGAATCAATACTATGGGGAGTATAGAAAATAAAACCAAGGATGAATGAGATTTAAAAAGGGAAGAAATTACATATCAATGGTGGGTAAATCAAATAAGTTTTGTAAGGAGTGAACAATTGTAGAATGGTATTATTGAGGATTAAAATAGTGAAGCATGGTTGCAGGTGTTACAGAAGATGAAGCAAAAGGGAGATCTAGATGCTAGCTGAAGGAATTTTAGTGAGAGGAATTGGTGGTGAAGGAATGTGGATAGGGTTTAATGGTCAAGCCTAGAAAGGGTTGTAGATGAATGTTGAAGTCTAGATTGATGGGGTAAATATGCCTCTTAGAAAACTTGCACTTGATCCTAGTTCTAAAGAACTGGAGAATGGAGGAATATAAGACGATTCGTAAACAAAGGATGTGTTGATATAAATATTACGTATGTTCTAAGAAGAGTAATCCTTCCAAAAAAAAGGTGGTACTTTCTATTGTTAGAAACGTTGACATAATAGCAACCACATCCTAGGTGCTATTGAAAAATCAGGTACATCCGTCAATTTTTTTTCATTCTAGTTTCCATTCATACAATAATCAATTAGGATTAGGAGGATATAGTATTCAACATATTGGTAGTAGTGGTACATATAAATCAATAAATCAATCGAGTGGTAATGCATCATAGCTTAAAAATCAGGGTGTAGTAACATAACCAAGACCTAGAGGATTTATAATTCTAATAGGATTTTCTTCTCGTACTATGGTAGGAACACATGGAGGTCTTCCTTGAGGATACCTGATTTCTCAAAAAAGGGTGAGGAATATGTGGAATAACATAGGTTTCTTTGTGAATCCATGTAGATTGTTAAGGAAAATATCCCAACTACTAAATTTGTAGAGTTTCAGATAACTCTAATGAGATAGGAATATCCAATGGTACATGAATGTTATAATTGTATGAAAGGTGGAGTAGGTACAGCATTGGTCGATGAAGTCATATAATAGTTTGTGCCTAAATTTTAGCAGTAAAAATATTATTGGAAAGGAATTTTTGAATTAAAATATAACAATAGATGGTAGGTGAAACAACATGGTAGCGTGACTAGAGATTTCATAATCCAATGAACAATGTGACTTTTTAGACCCATTATGCACAACTCAAGGAATGGTTTATTGGTGGTTTGATTCCCTTGACCAAAATCTATTTTATACAATAGAGGATCACAACTCAAAGAGAATAATTGGAACATGAAATACAAAAAGAGTTTATGGTAGTATATCCCGGGAATACTCAAGTGTTGGTGATTGGAGAAACCCCTAAGATGTCTCAATTTCATTCCACTCACTAAAAAAATACAAGAGCTATTTAAATCCCAATTTAGAAGGGAATATATATGGTGTACGAAGTGTAAAGTGGAGTGGCATCATGCTAATTAGTGCACTTTTATCCAAGGTGGAATGGTGCAGGATTCTTCCATTGATTGTGGTTGTTAAAAAAATTCCAAGAGAGAATCAATTGTTGGTGCTTTTAATGGCTTTCTATTCATGGAGTAATAGAAAAAGTAAAATCAGTGCTTGCAAGTATTCATGTGTACTGGATTTCATTGGTTCATGTATTGAAAAACATATTTGGAAAAATTTGAAGACAATGTTTTAGCTTCTTGTGGTCTGGAAAAATCAGAAAGAGAGTGTCTCATTGGTAAACTAGAAATCCCTCACAAAACCAAAAAGGGATGGGGTTTGAGGGATGAAGAATATTTTTTATTATGCCAAGATTTAGTACGTAAGAGTTTATGGATATTATTCTTTGATGAGGAGATATGGGGAACCTTAATGAATTCTAGATACTTTGAATCCTTACCTATAGAATAATGGATCATAATGGATCCAAAATATATCAAAGGGGCATTGAACATATGGAAAGGATTAGTTCATGCATTTTTGGTCTTTAGCCGTTAGGTGTCCTAGAATATTTGAAGGGTGGATTGAGTTAGATTAGGGGGAGATTTGTGGGTTGGAGTGGGGTGATATTCATTATTGTCCTATGATATAAGAGTGATATTAAATTCCCATGGATTCAGAGAGTAAGCAGATGTTATGATATAGGGTTTCAAATTAACGGATTACAAGCTTGTATCTCGAAAGATGAGCTAGAATTGAATGAAGATTTGAAAGGTGAATGGAGGAATTTAAAACAAATCTTGGCACAAAATGTGGTGTCTCTAAGTGATGAAGATGACGAAATGGTATGGACTTGGAACAAGGATTATGAATCTCTTATGACCAAATTAGGTTATGAGGCATTTCCTAATTCGAGTGTAGTAGCAATAGATAAAAAATGGTGGTGAACTCTACTTTAAAAGTGGAAGTGTCCCCTAAAATCCTATATATTTTTGTGGCTAGTGATGGTCAACCAAGATTTGACATGGGATAATGGGTAAAAGAGGGGTTGGTATATTGGATTGAACAAATGTTTCCTTTGTAAATATGAAGAAGAATATATTAATCATATTTTTGTTTCTTGTTTATTTGTTGTGTAGGTATGGCATGAAGTTATTTTGAGATTGACTTATCTTGGCATGTGGAACTCTACTTCAATTGAGATATGCTTCTGAAATTGGTTGAGCAATCCATTATTAAAAATTCCATGGAACTACCAAGTTACACTACCTAGGGAATCTGACTGCAATACAGGAATTAGGTGTTGTTTGATGGGATTAATGGAGATCCAAGGACTATATCTCACAAAGTTCTAGATACCTTTAATGAATAAGTAAAGGTATCTAGAAGTAAATTTTCTAAACCCTATAGTGATATAGTTTTTAACTAGTTGATGACATGGAGATTTTTTCATGGTGCCAAATCAAGGGTCACTAGGTCAGTGTGAAGCTGTGATGTTTTATTTGTTTTTGCATATCATTTCTTCCATTTAAAGCTAGGTGTGGGTCTTTATTATAGTACTCTGGTTGATTTGATTTCTCTTTGGGCACTCTTACTATTTGCTAAAGACAAGGGTCGTTGTTATCTCCATATTTTGGGAGATTCCAAGGTAGTGTTCGATTGGTTTCAAGGAATTAGAAGGCATTTCGACAACCTCTTATTTGCACCATGGCAATGACGTATAAGAGGAGTTCATGAGTCTTATGACAATATTTCAGATAAACTCATTTACATGGAATATAATCATCAACTAGATGTTCTTTCAAATAAATATATTCCTATGGTGGAAGGACTCTTGGTAATAAAATAATTTATTGTTGGTGAAGCTCTGCAATAGGTTCCTCAATTGTTGTACTAAGGAAGCCTATTAGATAGAGATTCTGGAAGCTACACTGGTTCCTTATTATTTAATCCTTAGTATGTTGGACAATGCAAGACATATTTAGTTTTAATTATGGATCTTAGAAGTATGCCTCGAACAATCTATTGCTTGTTGTATGAAAATTCCTAATCAAGGTTTGGAATTCGGTCCTTCTTGGTTAGTGATCTAAGGGTTCTTTGGCACTCATACCTCTCAATGTATAATTTGATTCTCATGAATAATAAATATATATTTTGTGGGGGAATAAAGAAAAAAAGAAAGAATAATTACCCCTCAATATATATTTTGATTTTCATAAATGACAAAAATATCTTTTTTTCTTTGAAAAAAAAGAAAGAATAATTGAACCAACCATTATAACACTTAATAATAAAAAAATTATTATGATGAGTTAGTTTTGACAATATAAATGGTAAAAATTTAATTCTATTTAAGCCATATAAGTTTAGAATAAGCATAAATATCAATAAATATTTATTAGTTCTTGTTGGCCATTTGCAATTAATTTGATCACAACTCAACATAAAACATAATGTTTTTATGAAAATAATATTATTTTTTGGAAAATTTATTATGTTTTATCTAAAAAATTATTAGATAACAAATTCAGTTTTGAGAATCTTTATCAATAATTCTATTAACAAAAATTCCCAAAAATAAAAATTCATAAACATTAAACTTTATACAAATATTTATCTAACATTTATATCAATCAATTTAACAAAATCATTTTCTCTAAGCCTCACAAAGTCTATTTCCATGAACTTATCCTACATTAATTGTAGGCATATGAAAGAATATGTTACATCAATCAATCTACCAAAATAATTTTCACAAACATTTATATCAATCAATTTAACAAAATCATTTTCTCTAAGCCTAACAAAGTCCATTTCAGTAAACCCCCCTACACCCATACTTTGTAAGATGTAGTAGTGTTTTTTCCTATTTTGAAAATTCTATGAAGATTCATGGCAAGAAACTGGTAAAAACCAGTCGGAAACAGGGGAAAATCGCCCCCTATTTAGACAACTCGTTAACGGTAGGCATATGAAAGAATATGTTACATCAATCAATCTAAAAAAATAATTTTCTCAAGCCTGAGAAAGTCCATTTCCCTAAACTTCTATGGCATTAATTGTAGGTATATGAAAGAAGTATATAGAGATAAGGGATGTGCAAGCGAATTTTGAACCCTCTGTAGCATGACATATGAAAGAAGTAGGATGTGCAAGCGGATTTTGAACCCTCTGCGGCAGAGTATCTAAGAGTACAGATGATCTTTATGTTAAGGCTGCCCTTGGTGCACCGGACAAGCTTGGGTACTGCAAGAATTTTTTCCTCTCATTTTTCCTTTTTAGCACAAGGATTCAATTTGATGTTGTACTGTCGGTTTTCATCATCTTTTATTTTATCTCTTTTTGTCAAGCAATTCATCTTCTATCGATGCATTCCAGACATATTAAATGTATGAAGTGATGCCTAGTGTATTGAATCCATCTTTATGCAAATCGCTTTAGCTAGAGGACCAGAGGGTTTTGCTTAATCTTGACGAAAAATAGGTCACCTACAACATGAAGTTCATTGATATGCATAACAAACATGACTAGTAATCTAAGTAACATGACACTTCCAAATAGGACCTGTGTCATGTATTCCACATGTCGAACACGACACTTGCCATAATACGTGACACCAAAATTTTCGTGTCCCGAAATATGGACACTTTTGAGCACGTGCGAGGAACGTGTCATGATTTTTGGACATGTTTCCTATCAAAAAGGGTATATATGAGTGTTTATGCCTCAGTAGAGTGGGTGCTGGAATGGTATCCAAAGGAAAACATCAGGGGATGAAAACCCAACCAAAGGCTTTAGATAATCCTACGCAAGTATTACCCTATCCTCGAGTTGTTTGGTGTGGCTAACACCCATGGATATTCGGCATCCAATGGAACTCTTTGAGTTGGTGGGTTTGGATCCAAAAGGATCATCCTTCCTATGAAGGAAAACAATATATTGTATGTCTACAAAACAACAGATCTACCTAAAAGAAAATGTAAGCTAAGTTAGAACTATTATAAGAAGGTGGCTTGTGTATGTGCAGGTCAACTTGATGTAGAAATAGATAAGTGCATTTACCAACTTAACAAAAATGTTAAATGTTCAATTACTTATCTTCCCAAGTCACTATTAATCAATTAAAATTAATCAACAACACATTGAGGGTTACATGCATTCAAGATCAACCTATAACTGATATGTTAATTGAAAAATTAACATCAATTAAACTTTATTGTGAAACCATTTGCAAAAATAAATAATGTTTTAATTAAAAAAACTATTTCAAAACATCATGAACACACAGATCATTAGCAAAGATAAACCAGAACTATAGATCACTGTGTTTAATAAATTACAAAAGATTTGACAGCATTGATAAGCAATCTGGAGTTAAAATCAACATTCATCAAAGAAACTTGATCAATAGACAAAAGAAAATCTGAAAATAACTTTACTATATAATTGAAAGTCAGCAAGAAATTACAAGCTTCTAATCAAACAAAGTGTCTCCAGTCTCTTCTGTTGATTTTTCCTCCTTGGCAGCAGCGTCTCCTATTCTCTATCTACAAACAATTGAAAGTCAAAAAATTACAGATCTTTGAAAGAGAAATATTTAATAGCTCTGTTGAGCACTTCCTTCCTTTTCTCTGAATGTTGAGGTCAAATTTAAAGAATTGAAGAGTAGTGGGAAGGATAGAATCAAATCCCCGGATGTCCAGTTCGTTCGGCTATGCAAAAAACGACCGGAATGAATTTCTAGAAAATTCACCTATAATCGGTCATAAATTTCTCCCAAACTGTTGATATATTTGAAAACCTATCTATAGTTAGGGGTAAATAGGCCTATTTGGGAAGTGGGTTTTCAACCGTTTGAGCTAATTCCTCATGGTTTGATCACACTACTCCATGAAAAAATATGTCTTCTATAGGTGCGGGATCTATTTTTGAACTTCATCCTTCACGACAACAACAAATTAGGGTTTAGTGAAATACTTTGTATTAACATTGTAAAAAGTATGATATTAAAAGCCAATTATATAAATAAATTATTAATATTGTCTTTTAAAAATATATCGAATGTAATTTAAACAATACTAATAATCTTATCAACAAGCAAAGCTAATTATTCATTGTAAAATATAATATTTTGCTTAATGAAAAGTAATTGACTCTTTCCATTATTTGATGTACAACCTTTATTTCGCAAAATAAAATCTTAGCGCCTAATTCATTACAACTTAGTCGAATCAATGATTACTAATTCATGAGAGATTACAAGTGAAAATCATAATTTGAAAATCGAATCGCAGACAAAAAGAATGGAGAAGCTTAATGATCATTAAAAACACAAAACAATCCCAACCATTGGATCAAGATGAATCTACAGCAAAGATTTAAACTTGCAAGCCACGACAGGGATTCCTTTTAACCTTACTTCCGAGTTCTCTGGTCTCTGTTTACTGATCTAGATGCATATCTATATAGTGACTCAATTTACTAATGGGTAAGCAGCATCAGATGAATCTCTATGAGTCTGGGATGGAAACGGATTCTTAAAGATTTATATATAATATTTATGATTTGGAATCCCAAAACACCATAGATAGAGCCATTGTAGCCCGCAGGCATCCATAGCCTCGACAGGGACATATTTTAACCCATTTTCCATGATGGCTTATATCCCAAATAGCAAGTTTAAAGAAATCCGCAAACTATGTGTAATGTGCTAATCTCAATTTGATTTAGCCTAGTAAATGGGGGATCAGACTTAGAAACTCCTTAAGAGAAAGGATGGTGTAAGGAATCTATAGATTACTAATATTTACAGATTGAAAGTTCTTTCTTGAAACCGATTCCCTTAAAAGTAATTAAATTCAAACTCATATGCTCATGTTGAGTTAAAGATAAATTTCTAAGGATAATTATGGAAATATTCAAATACAATTATCAGCATAGTCTATTATTGATTTTTCACAATCAGAAATTAACTAATCAAAACATTTGATTTCTAGCAAGCAGAAAACATTTATAAAAAAATCCTTAATAGATAATACTTTAAGACTTCAAAAGAGTGATAAGCTCTTTTATTACCTTAAAAGCAAAAATCATAAAAAAACTAAAAACAAACTAGTAGGAATGATAACATCAAACCATATATACAAGTGGAACCAAAAGCAAATCAAAATCTCACAACTATATCACTCACTAAAAGAAAAAATAGTGATTAAGAATTTTTTTTTAACAGATCATGAGATATCAAATTTAAGTAGGTCTTTATTACAAACAAAAGAAGCCTAAATTAAAATGTAAAATAATTGCAAAAATAAGCCTTAAGAAATTGTCTCATGTGAACAAAAGAACGATTTGTTTGTCATGTTTATAGAATCGAAGGATTTTGTTATTGTAAAGAGAATAACTATATCAATTCATAGATGAAAATGTGTTGAATCTGTAAATTGAATTGATTATAATAAAACCCTTAAAATAAATCTATTATCTTTCAGTTGAAGAATTACGATCAACATTTGTTGCTTTGTATAAAGTTGTTTAGGACAATAAGGCCTCCTTTATCAAAAATTATGTGCAAAAAGAAACAAAACTAAATTGTGTCCAATTTGTAACAACAAAATATGTAAAAACCCCCCATTCAAGTAGATATCCAGGAAAGGTAAAAATTCGTGAAGATGTTCTGATTTTAATTACTTTACTTCTTATCAAAATTATTCTTGCTCTTAAAACTTGGAAGAGAACCAATTCAAAACATTTCATGACACTCATTGTAGTTTAAAACTAAAAACATAATTCTAACATGAATGCCTTGAACAAATGAAATAATAAATGAGAGCATGAATAATAGAAAGAAAAAGAGGATAAAAATACTTCCCTGGATGCATCTAGAGAAGCTTCATTTTAACTTGGACTTAGCTTGTCATCACAAATATTTAATCTAAGAAAAACCAAAACAGTCATCTAATTATTAAAGAAATTATCAAAACTAATCTATTCTACACCTAATCCTGCACTACTCTAAATGAAACAAAACTAAGTATAATCGAATTTCCAATGCAACCATGAAAGCATATGGAATCCTGCAAAAAGGAAGAAGTGAATAATCAGAAAGCATGATATGAATGCTTGCAAGTAAAAATGAAAAAAGAATTCATTAAAGCAAATAAGATGAAATTTATGTAAAAATAAAGAGAGTGGAACCTTACCATCTTTCTATACAAATAAGGAAAACAGAGTTTTACCATAATGATGAAATCTTGCTAAGAAAGATTTCTCAATCCAATCAGCAACCAAATCATGGTATGTACAATGAAAATCAAAAGTATGACATAAAGAGTTCAAAAGATTTATGTAATGAAATGGATTATTTGAAAGAGAATCAACATCAGTATTATAAGAATCCAAAGCTTCTTCTTTAACAATTATCTCCTTAGGAACGTTTTCTTGAATAAGATCAACAAAATCACATCCAATTTGTACCAACTTATTATTATAAAAATGATCATAAATTGGTTAATTAAATTGGAATTTCTCAAAGAGATTAAATTGTCTTTGATTATTTACTTGAGAAGAGTTAAAGATACAAGATGTTATATGTATAGAACTAGTCTCATTAACATCCTGGTAAGAATTTTCTCCATCAAGCAAATGATTGTAAGAAGAAAATGTTTCTTCATTGTATGATGAATCATAAAAGGAAGAATTCTGAAAATAATCATTAGAAATAGTATTCATTTCCAGCGAAGAAGAATGACAAGAAGACATGGATTGATGACAAGGATAAGAATCTTCTTGGTCTTCTTCATGCATTTCATGATTAACTTGTACCACTTTAAGACTTACCAATGGAGAATTAGAATCTGAAATGTATGATGTAATGCCATTGTTATCAAATAGATCATGGTACATAGAAAAATATGAAGAGGAAATAAGTACATGAAATTCATCTCTTTGTAGAATATTTTCATATCGAGATTCCTTAAGAGGGATTTTCTCTTCAAAAAATATATGTACGAATGGTTTCAAATCAGAATATTCTTCTTCTTCTAATGTAGTATCATCATCTCGTGAAATATGCTCTCCTATAAAATGATTTAGGTCATAAAATGGTAATTGGGAAAACATATCACAAATTGCAAAACAATTAGTTGATTCAAGATCTATTAAAGGATTAACAGATTCATAAATATCATAATCTTGAATCTCTTTACTTATTCTAGAAGAAGATGGTTCAATATTATGATTAGAACTATTCTCTTGTACTTTAGAAGAATCTTCTATAAAAAAATGATCTCCTTCATGATCAGTTAGACCTTGAATTTCATGTGAAATAGACATGGGCATATCAACATTTAATTCATATGAATCATCATATTGATTATGATCCATATCTAAGAAAGAGAAGAAAGTCACTTCTACAATTTGTCAATCCTTAGATTCTTCATACGAATCTAAACCAAGAGGTGGATGATTATCAATGTATAATTCAAATGTATCATCTACTAATTGGTCAAATTCATGTGTAATAGAACTAGTGTGTTGAAACCATTCATGTATCATAGGACGATCTGTTAGAGGGAATCTACAATAGAGATTAAAATTTCTAATTGCAAAATATTCTAATCATTCACCCTTATTTATAGTGAGTTGTTTCCATTCATTACATAATTTAACAAAGTCATCATTTCCAAAAGAAAGTATGAAAAGATCTAGAAAATGTTTAAAAGAATAGACAAAGGAAAAAGTTAAGGTTACAAACCACTCTTTGACCCATCCCTCGAATGTGAAGGCTAACAATCTGCACAAAAAATCTAGATACAGAATTTCGTTATCGAAACAGTTATAGGTAAATTAAAGAACATGTTCTTGTGCTAAAATTTCTCCCTCACCATCGAATTTTACTTCTATCAGGTTATTCAACAAATCTGTTTGAAAACAAAAACTAATTTGCCTAGAAAAACAACTAAATGCAGATTCATGAGCAGAAAATGAACTATATACATATTTTTGGGCTGGAGCCATTTTAAGATAATCTAATTAAGATAGATCAAATGACCTTACATGTCCGATGGCCCTCCTCCTAGTGCCATTTTTTGATTCCTCGGTTGTGTAGGTGTTGGAATTGTGTTTAAGGAAAACAACAAGGGATGAAAACCCAACCAAAGGTTTCAGATAATCCTATGCAAGTATTACCCTATCCTCGATTTGTTTGGTGTGGTTAACACCCACAAATATTTGGCCTCTGCTAGAACTCTTTGAGTTGGTAGGTTTTGATCCAAAATGATCAGTCTTCCTATGAAGGAAAACAAGATATTGTTTATCTAAGAAACAACAGATCTACCTAGAAGGAAATCTAAGATAAGTTAGAACTATTCTAAGAAGGTGGCTTGTGTATGTGCAGGTCAACTTGATGTAGAAATAGATAAGTGCATTTACCAACTTAGCAAAAATGTTAAAAAGGTCAATTAATTATTTTCCCAAGTCAATATTAATCAATTAAAATTAATCAACAGCAAATTGAGGGTTACATGCATTCAAGATCAACCTATAACTTATATGTTAATTGAAAAATCAACATCAATTAAACTTTACTATGAAACCATTTGTAGAAATAAATAATCTTTTAATTAAACAAACTCTTTCAAAACATAATGAGCTCACACATCATTAGAAAACATAAACCATAACTATAGACCACTGTGTTTAATAAATTGCAAAATATTTGACAGCATTGATATGCAATCTGGAGTTAAAATCAACATTCATCAAAGAAACTTGATCAATAGACAAAAGAAGATCTGAAAATAACTTTATTATATAATTGAAAGTCTGTAAGAAATTACAAGCTTCTCATCAAACAAAGTGTCTTCAGTGTCTTCTGCTGATTTTTCCTCTCTAGCGATAGCATCTCCTATTCTCTATCTTCAAAAAATTGAAATTCATAAAATTATAGAGCTATGTCAAGTGCTTCCTCCCTTTTATCTGAATGTTGAGGTCAAATTTATAGAAGTGAAGAGCAATGGAAAGGATAGCATCAAATCCCCATATGTGTGGTTCGTTCAGCTATGCAAAAAACATCAGAAATGAATTTATGGAAAATGCACCTCTATTCGGTCACAATTTTCTCCCAAACTGTTGATAGATTAGAAAAACTGTCTATTGTTTGGGGTAAACGGGTCTATTTGGGAAGTGGGTTCTTAACCATTTGAACTAATTCCCCACGGTTTGATCACAATATGCCTTGCAAAAACATGTCTTCTACATGTGCACGATCCGTTTTTAAACTTCATCCTTCATGGCAAAAACAAATTAGGGTTTAGTGAAATACTTTGTATTATCATTGTGAATAGTATGATATTAAAAGCCATTTATATAAATAAATTATTAGTATTGTCTTTTAAAAATATATAGAATGTAATTTAAACAATACTAGGGTGAAAACATGAAGTTGGGAAATACTTTTGCTTGTTTTTTGACAAAACAAATTGCAAAATTTTATGTTTTTCAACTTCAACCCCTTCAAACCGATATCTCTCTTAGGAATTTAACCTTGACGTAAACACAAATGTTTTAGAAAATTGAATTAGCTACGTACTCATATTTTGTTTTTAAATTATCGACATATAGTGGGGCAAATTCGGCGTGCACCAACGACATATACTTTAAAAGTTTAAGTATGAATAATGAGTGACCTTTGTGCACCACATTTTTCCTAGAGATAGTTATTTATTTTAGGGAAATGAAATGTATATTCATAATCTAAACTGATTGCAGTTGTGCATGGACTATATGTTGAGGATTTTCAAACTTATACGCTAATTTTTATTATTTATCGAAATAACATATGTACCAAAAACGATGCCTTATTGACACATGTTTTTGTCGTCTCATTTTCTTTCAAATGTGACTCTTATCAAAAAAAATAAAAGCACCCTTTTGAAGAGGACATTGCAAGGAACAACCTTGTGATTTTTTAATTTTTTTTGGCTTCGTCTTCGTGATGATATTGAATTTTCATTGTCACTAATTTTTAAGTCACTAATTTTTTTAAAGTTTAGAAAAAAAATAGTAAAAAATATAAATCCTAAATGAAATTAAAAAAAAACTTATATTTTGAGAAATTAGATTGAATCATGAATCTACTAGTATAAACTCCGACGGGCAATTCTCATTTTTTGTAGTCTTTCAACCTTGCTAAAGTGAGACATTTCTGAAAACTGCAAAAATGGTGATGGAAATGTTGACTAAAAACTCTCGGCTGAGACATTTAAAATATCTTGGGAGAGAGTTATTTTTGCTCAAAATCTAACCCATAGTTAAGAAAATCTCTCGGCCTAAATTTTTTTTAAACTCTCGAACGAAAACTTAAAAGATATCTCGGCTGAGAGTTTTGTCACATAATGCTTCAAGAATCTTTTCGGGGCTAACACATTAAACTCCCGTGATTCCGACGAGATTCCACAAATTCTCGGCTAAGAAGTGTATATATAGGCTCTCGTCTCAGATAATTTTCGTCAACCTCTCAATCGAGAATTTTTAATATCTTTTTCAGCCAAGAGTTTGCAGAGCGTTTTTCAGCCATGAGTTTGTAGAGAGTTTTTGAGACGAGAGTTTGCAGAGTGTTTATCAGCCGTGAATTTGCAGATCTTTTTTCAGCCGAGAGTTTTAATATCTATATTGCAGCCGAGAGTTCACCTAGATCATAGTTTGCATATCAGCAGAGATTTCGCATTATCCAAGTTCTTTAAACCACAAAAATGTTTTTTTTATCAAGGTATTTTCTTTAACCCCTGTTTTTCCAGGCTCTTATTTTTTTCATCAAACACCTTCTGTGAAAACTAATACTATGGGGAGATATCCTTCTTAACAAGATAGAGCATGTAGTTTCATATTATTTTTAACATTCACCCATTAGCTATGGAAAGCATTTTCTCAATACCACTTGAGCCAGTTTTCCAACACTTAGTCATTTTCGGGACTTTCTCCAAAGTTTATCCTGAAACCCTATTTTGGCAGATCCATAAATTCTTCCTCAAGCACTTTCAAGTCAATCGAAATATGTGGACAGGTAGAAAAAATACCCATATACATAATGACCATATGGTGCAATAATTTTCTTTAACCCACAAGCTATGGCGGGAATTTCCCTGAGGCCACTTATGCAGATTTGCTACTTTGGTTTAAAAGCAACTTGAACCCTTGTTTTGGCAAGCTGTTAATTTTGGCATTAAACACCTTCTGTGAAAACTAATACTATGGAGAGATATCCTTCTTAACAAGCTAGAGCATGGTAGTTTTGGATTATTTTTATCATTCACCCATTAGGTACGATGGGCATTTTCCCAAGGCCGACTGAGCCAGTTTTCCAACACTTAGTCATTTTCAGGACTTTCTCAAAAATTTATCCTGAAACCCTATTTTGGTAGATCCATAATTTTTTCATCAGACATGATTAATACAAACTCAGATCATGTTTAGTTAGAAAAATCAATAGAGTACAGCTTGACCATATGCTGCGGGTACTTACCTTAACCTATGATTTATGTCGGGCATTTTCTTGAGACTACTTAGGTAATTTTACTTTCTCTGGTGCAAAACCTTATTTTGGAAGACCTATAAGTTTTTCCTCAAAAGCGATTAAGGAAGCCTGAGACCATGAATATATATCCACTTCAACAAGCTATAGCATGGTATCAGGGTGTGGGAATGTTAATCAAACCCTTAATTATGGAGGGCATTCTCTTAGAGTACTTTTGACTCATTTTTCCATACTTAGTCAAATTCCAAAGTTTTGAGAAACTTGCAATTCTTCTTCTAGAATGATGTCAGGTTTCAACATTGGCTTAATGATAGCACCAGGACACAATCATGTGTCTTTCTAGCCTCATCACACATGCCACATCATCATACTTTCCATGTCATCAAGTTTCCCAAATGTCATTCAAATTTGTCTTTCACAGAGTTTTGCCCTGCCAAATCATGTCCTTGCTTATTCATTTTTCATTACTAAACTCCTTTGACGTCAATGAAAACCACATTCAAAAATTTGGTAAATTTTTCATACAATATTGCTTAGCATATTACTCTTGTTGGGTCTTATTGGTATCCTTTTTTCAATGTATGTATTTAACTCTCAATTCTCATATCTTTTCATGCATTGGATTTTAGGTTTTAATTCCTTCAACATGGGAAATCGAAGGAATCGCGAAAGAAAATATGATTGCACCAGAACAGATGAAGAGGAAAAGAAAGAGATAAAGCATGAAAACATGAGAAAGTTAAGAGAAAAAAGAGCAATGGAAAGAAATGTGGAGGCACTTAGCAGTGACAAAGAAATGCAAAATTTGAACCCCGCACATGGTGGTGATGAAGGAATGCATATTTTCAAGGAACACGTTGATGAAATAAATGAATACCATGGAGGTGACGAGGAAATGACAAATGTGGAGAAAACTATGGGTAGCGTCGATATTGAGACCGTGATTGGTGAGTAAATAAATTTTGATATGTTTATAATTTACTTTATAATATAAACTTATATATATATGATTTGAAAGTTCACAATTAGATAAATTTCTATTTATTTTTATGTGCATGGTCGACATCCAACATCCACCATCCTACCACACTTACCAATTCACAGATATTAATTAGAAGCTGCAACAATATCGTCATTGATGATACGTTTTTGGAGAATATGGATTCAAGTAAAATTGAAGAAATGGGACCTCCGATGCCTGATCATGCAGCTCGTTATGGAGTAAAAAAGATGGTCAAAGAATATTTTGAAGGTATTTCTATCATAGAACAAGCTCAATTGTTAAATAAATTGTTAAAGCGAAAATGTCTAAGAAATGCAATGACATTATTAGGCCTTCAAAATGTAAAAGAGGCTAAATCAAATGAGATTGTATCACAAAATCTAACATCGGTCCTTGCATCACTTGAAAAAAAGTGATCTCATAATTACATGGTTGCTTGTAAATCTATTCTAATAGGGGTGGTGGAAAAAAACATTGTAAACAGTCGTTTGTTGTCTGAGACTGCAAGAATGTTAAAAACATCAAGAAAAAGTTTATGGAAGCATAAAAACTTTAGGGTTCAATTAGATGAGGATGATGAAGTTGCATGTTGGGGCGTTATCTGTAGGCAACCTTATCAAGATAGACTTCTAGATAATGTGAGAGATAGGGTGAAAGAGTTTTGGCATTTAAACTCTCATGTCTTACCAAATGAAAAGGATGTTGTGCGACGTCATTTATCGAACGGAAACTATGAAACTCATGCCAAACACATAACAGAGATCACTCAAGTGGAAATGTTCAAAACTTTTATGGAGAGTAATGTTGATGTGAAGATTTCCCTTAGCACATTTGTGAAGATTAAAACATGATATGTCAGGCCCATTGTTGTTCATGACACATGTTGTTTTCAATACCATGTAGAATTTAGATCACATTATGAGACATTTCTAGATTTTGGCATGCAATGTTGGCCAAATAACCCCCCTCCTACGAGTGTTCGTGAATTTGTATCTGAAATATTATGTGTGCGAGCGAATGATCAAGTATTCTATAAGAAACAATGCATTGGAGGTAAAAAATGCGAGGAATGTTCTGATTTGGCCCTTTTTAATTCTAACTACCACATTGATGCAAATGATCCTCAATTATCAAATCGCATTGTGAAATGGAAGAGATATGAATATTTTGATTATACTCCTATTACAGATTCAACAGAAACATCAAGAAAGATTTATTTAGTTGAAATTGATATCTCTTTGACATATTTTATGAATTTGTTCAGCGATCAAATATATAAATATCTCGAGCACTCTCACTCAACAAGATGGCAGGACTTACAATTCAAGCAATCAAGAGATGTATTTGGAAAAGGAACAATATTATCCATTGTCAATTTTGCTGAAAATTACACTTTCACTACGCAAAAGGAGTTACAGAGTGAGTATTATCATTCAGATCAGGTATCTATACTTTTTCATATCTTGTATAGACATACAGAGCTTGATGCCGATGGTTTTGATAGCAATAAAAATAATTGTCAAGTGATTAAGGAGTATCATTTCTACATCAGTGATGATCGTACACATGATACATGTTTTGTCCAACATTGTTTTAGTATGTTTTATAAATAATTATCAAGACGAAAGGTCACTTTTAAAGAGCATTGGGTGTGGTCAGATGGTTGTGCTGGTCAGTTTAAATCAACGTGATCATTCTTACGGTTGTCTCGCCTTCATAGAAACATGGATGTTTGCCACACATGTAGTTTTTTTTTAATGAGACATGGAAAAGGAGAACATGATGGTGCTAGGGCATGCATGAAATGTGCACTTAGGAGATATCAAATTAATCACTCTGCTTCTCACCTTGCAAATTCAAAAGATGTTGTTAATTGGTGCAAACAAAATTTGAGCCATGAATTCAATGAAAGGATGGGTAATGTGAGAAGGTTTTTCTGGAATATTGCAATGGGTGACGTTGACAGATCAATGCCACATAATTGTACTGCAATTCCAAAAACAAGGGGCTTACACTCCATTAGGAGTAAGAAAATGACAAATATACATGCAATCGAGAAACGAAAGTACTCTTGCTTTTGTCTTGCATGTATTGGTGATGTAGAGTCTTTGGATGAGTGTCAAAACCAGACTAACAAATTTTTGAAACAATGGAAACACCAAGAATTGACACCATTGCCCCCATTTGGAAATATCAGCGATGTAGAGCACGACAAGGAAGCGCTTGCGATTGACAAAGATTATGATCGTGTTTCTGATTTAGTTAGAGAAGGTGATGTATTTGTTGTCATTGCACCGGTAGATAATCCAGAAAAAGTGCATTATTACTTATTGAGATGCACTAGGTCAAAAAGAACGTTGATGCAAGAATTTAAAGACCCGTCAAATTACACATATGATGTGGGTTCAATGGTTTTAATGGGACATTTCTTTGCAGAAGTAAGGAAATTTAAAGACCGTATTCTTTTTCAAGACTACGAATGAAATGTTGTATGTGCTCAATATATTCATCTGGTCATAGCAGCCCAGTTGCAGTTGAAGGCAATGAAGAGTAGGAAAAATTACAAGCATCGACAACGGAAATTATCAATAGAATATCATAATTCCATTCTTGATAATATGCCACTGGCACATTTCATATGAATCAAAAACACATCAAGGTTGACAATTTTTTGTTCTTTGATTCTAGGGTCGGTGCGTGGGAGGGGCCAAATGAGCTTCCACCTTCATGTGGTTGGCCCCGTCAGTAGAGAATATATACATAATTCTTGAAACTAAGAGAAGCTCTTTCTAACAATATTAATTTAAATATATTATGGTTTTTGTTAAATCTAGATTCATATATATGTTCTTGATGTTCTTGATGTTTTAATGGATTTAAATATAAATATTGAGTTAGTACATTACAGAACACCATTTCTATTTCTAGTGTTACATATATTTATAGCATAAGTAGGCACAATCTCATGATTTTGTATTAACTAATAAAGATAACTAATGAAGATATAATTCAACCTCAAGTTATCGCAAAGTTTAATATGGAACTTCATCAATCATCTAGAGTTTACATTTTAGAGCAATTCTACTCAGCGTTGTGGAGCTTTAGTACGATCTTCAACCTATGTTGTGTTTGGCACTCCCTAAGGGTTTCAACATTGTTTATTATTTGGAACCTTTGGCACAAATATATTCTTAAAAAATGAGATTAGTTCTCTTGATTCATTTTTTGAACTATGAAAAGATTAGGTGGGAATGCAAGTTTTAGCTAAAGGTTCTATGATAGTCAAAGAGGGTAAGGGATTAAAGCCACTTGTAATTTTTTCGTTGTTTTAGTCTCTTGAGAAAGAGGATGAAATATCTTTGTGGAATTTTTGTTTATTTTGGGATTAGGATGTGGTTGTTTATGTGCATACCCTCCTATTCTATTATATTTTTTCCTTAGTATTTATATTTAATTCAAATATAAGTATTTTTCAAAAAAGTATTATATTCAAATTTATATTAAATGTGATGGTATATGGAATACACATATCTATTTATGTAATAAATATCATTTAAAATATTAATAGTGAATATTGTTATAAAGAATAAATATTCAATACATAAGAGGCTTTATTCTTATGTAGCTATTATTATATATTGAAGTTTATAAACTACTATGTGACCTTGTTTTGAAAGAATGTGGGATTTTAATTTTCAGTATATAGAAGTATTTATGTAGAGTGTGATTTAAACCTGATATGAATTTGTCATTTGTTTTAATGTTGAAAATAACAAGAATTGGAATGAGCATTTTTTGTTTAAAATATATGGAATAATAGTTTTGATCTTATAGAATTACATATATCATATGTTAACATTGCACATTATAGTTGTAGTACAGGGATATTCAAGAATCTTCAATTCAATTTTCTATTAAAAACAATAATGTGATCACTCCAAAATTGCAAATTTGAAAAAGAAAGTGTCATTGAACTTAAAGTATTTTACTCATGTCTCCACCTAAACTTTCAACTTACCCTTCTAAGGAAAGGGTCATTGCACCTCAATGCATAATTGTATCAATATTTTTTTGCAGTTCTCAACAACAACTAGAACATGAGAATTTGTTGAAACAACTCATTCATTTCTTCTCAATGCAGGTTGAGACTATGGTCAACGATTGATGTGTAGCCTTTCCACCATGTGGATTTGCTATTTTTCTACCTAGAAGGATATGAGGCCATACTTATTCAGCAAGAAGCCAAGACATGGACATGCTCAAAACATTGCCTATAGTGAAATGATATATTTTCATTAATTGATTGTTTGTTCCCAAACCTTGTTTTCAACGCAATTTAGTCAAAAATACATTTACATATATCCTATCATGAAGATTCCAAAACAATTCCACTAACTTGGAATTAGTTTCATACTTGTCTCTTCATATATGAAAGTGCACAACAGCCTTTTCATTCAATGAAACATGAACATGAAGATGGAAAAACACCTTTCACCTAATATCCCTCATAGCATATGGAGGTCTATCTTCATATGGTTTCTTACAAAATTCACCCAAGAACAAATTTCATCATCTTCATCTAATTGAACCATAAATATTTTATGCTTACGCAATATCTTCACCAAGAACACACTCATTGACATTAAATGCTTGTAACGTTTACCTTGTTTTATTATTACAAACGGTCAAATTTACAAATACATATTAGCATTCAAATGTAACTGTTCACATTCAACAAATGAAAAATTACATATATGATCCGGTGCAACTATCATTCTAGATACCACAGTGCAGCCGTCATTCTCGATAATAACTGCAGTAAAGATGACCATAAGCTGTTGTACATGGTGCCAAAAAAACTGGATAATAAGCTACATAAAGATGATCATTAGTAGTTGTACATGGTGCCAAAAAAGTTTAAAATCAGATTACATGTAGATATTAAACATAAACAATAGTTGAACCTAAACTAAACCCAGAATTCAGCAAACCTAAACTATTGCAACGATTGAAAGGAATAAAAACAACTTCAGAAGAGAAAAGAAATAGAAAGAAAACACAAAAAAAATCAATTTTATCATCTCAACCCCTGGTTTTTGTTGTTCAATAATCAACAATTAGAAATAAATCAGAAATACAAAAAGCACACAGGCAGAATGTCAAAGAGAAAAGGATCCGACAAGAAGCAAGACGGGTAACATGATTTGAGCACAGAAAACGAAGGTGTAAATAATGAGAGTTCAAGCTGGCATATTTTCGAGAAGTCTTTACTAAGAGATGATGAGTCATCTGAAAAATAAATCCATGATTGACAACAATGATTATGTCCATCCAGTTGCAGAGGATGACAGTTAGCTCTAGAAGCTCAGCTTTGTGGGTATGAATGTAAGCCTATCGATGTGAAAAATGGGGGACATGGCCAAACAAAGAATATGAGGCCATACGAGAAGTTAGTCAAGGTTTTTTGTTGTATTTATAGTTTTATTATTGACTGAGAAAGGGAAGATTCATCAATTGTTGTATTATTTTCTCTATGTAATGTATTTGAATGTTTTGATGAATGTTAGTTAATGAAGAAGAGTTTTTACTGTGCATAACCCTAGCGAGAGAGAGCTATGATTTTGGTGGTTTTGTGGAGAATTTTGAGGGTTGTAACAGCAATAGTTTATTAGTAGCAAATTTTACCGGTGACTGTTGTGAAATAGTAGAGAAGTGTTCACCTTTATTGTTGTTTTATTTCATCTTGGCAGTCCCTCGATGGTGACCAGCAGTCTTCAACTGAAGTTGTGGATGTTCTAAGTTTGGAGTAGTAGCTGAGATAAGTTTATGTGGACAATAAGAACCAAAAACATTCTTGAATTCAAGTGGTATGAACAGATTCTTGAATTCCTGTATATGAGCAATCAGCAGTGCTTGACATAAGCAAAACCTTGATGACAAAACAGACCTATGATGAATTGGTTTGATGATAGGCTTGACAAGCGATATGACCTTGATGACAATGAATTTCTTGAAATCAACAGTATTGAAGTGATTTTTATGCACAGTGAAGAAGTGATCTCAGTCCAAGTCCAAAATCCTTGAAGCAGGGGTTAATTTTGACGGGCACTTGTGCCCATCAAAGATTTGTTTTTTTATGGTTTTGTTTTAAAACTGGCCTGCATATAACTTTCAATAAAAAAATTTACCCTTCTCATATTTACTATTGTGAGGGTTTTTCTTTCAAAACTAACCTGCATATAACTTTTAATAACTTTTTTTACCTTTCTCATCCTTAGTGTTTTGAGTTTATTGTTAAATATCCATTTACAAGCAACCTTTGTGAAAGGTTGAATAAATTTATGGAGAAGCATGGAGAAACTTATTGACCTATTTCCTAATATTTTAATTGAGATGTAATGAATAAAATTAAAGTTAGGAGAAATGAAAATAGAACTAAATATAGATTCCAATCCTGTTAAGGAAATACCCTACATATTGAATCCTAGAATAAAATAGAGGGTAAAGGAAGAAATAGATTAATATCCATTATTAGTCTCATCTTCCTACTAAAAGAATCATATTTCAATAGTCCAATTATGATTCAAGATAAGAATGTTGGAGACATTTACCACCATACACACTCTTTTTGGTCAAATTGACCTAGTTAAACCACTATCCTAAGTATAATTGACATTAATTGACATCAGTGGAGCATTAATTGACATCATCCAGTCACACACACGCCTACCTTCAGTTAAGAAGGCTAACTTAGCCTTCTCCTACATTTGGGGAGGCTAACTGGAGCACTCTGGGGGTGATCTAAGTGATATTAATGCACCTAATTGCTAACTGGTGGTTACAATCAGTTAAACAGGTCAGTTAAGGTGCCTCCTCTCATTAAATATATTATTTAATGAACTGGAGTCAACAGGGGCGCCTCCACCAACTTCTGATGTTCAGTTCAACTTCAGTTAACCTCATCGGGGTTCATTGAAGTCATTGAAGCACCAGAACTTGATGGTTGGCTTGCTATGACATGTGTCTAATCTCTTTCAATTGAGACTCAGTCATTTATTGCACTTCGACTTCAGTTAGGGTTTAGGTTAGTCAATTAGGGTTTTGATCAGTGGTTAACTGAATGTGAACCATGGCTTACAGTCAGTTAAGCTAGACTCACTCATTCAATTCGAATGACCTCCTTGAGGATTCAAATTGCTCATGCATTCATGCTTGTAGCATGACATTTTAATTGTAATCATTCATTCTTTATGTGAATACAGAGCAGCTACTATTCCTGTAGACCGATTACACCATTTCATGAGTTATTTGTTGATTAATCTTTGATGAGATTGATGATTTCTTCCTAGATCAATATACAAGATTAATATGGTATCAGAGCTTACGGCGGGACAAAGCTCTATCTCTCAAAAACAAGCTTTTTGACAGATTTTTGCATGAAATTTGAGCAATAGCTCAAAAATCTAGCACTGCACCAGAAGCCAAGGCTTACCACTTAATACCCCAAGTAAAGAACTTATTGATCAAGATTTCTTGATTGACTATGCTAGGTGTGATGAAAGCCTAAAATGTGCAGGTTTTCTGACCTTACATTGCCCTTTCTGTTTTGATTTTCAAGTTTCTACAGGTGAAGCATTCGCTCCAGCACATCCAGATGGCCTCCTCAATAGATCTCTTGACTCCATACAATTTCCACTCATGGAAAGGTGATATGGAGATTCAGCTGTGCTCCAAAGGAATTTTTAGAGTCACCATGGACACTAAAGATGAGCCTAGATCCCCCATAGAAAAATCAAGATTCTTGAACAAGAAGGATGAAGCCTTCGGTTTCTTGTGCCTCTCTATTTCCCGAGACCTTCTCTTCCATCTTGCGGGATTGAAGACTCTGAAATAAATATGGGACAAATTGGAGACTCTATATGGAAACCATGATGACTTGAGGGTTTACCAGCTCAAAAATTAACTCATGTCTCTCCAACCTCCAACTTCGAGACTCTGAATGATTTCTTCACAAAGTTCAAGCATACTGTTTTACTCTTAAAGCAATGCAAAGTGGATAAGGAGGATGATCATCTCATCCTCACCATACTCTCCAAACTTGGGGCTGATTATTCAGTTTTTGTTTCTACATTCCGTGCGAGGAAGCTCACAACCCCTGGATGGAAGATGCCTACACTCAATGCCTTCATTGAGTCCCTAACATGTGAACATGACAAGCTTGTCCAGATAGGGATCATCAGATCTTCCCATGATCAAGCCCTTGATGTCTTAGGGCCCAAATATCTGAAGGGTAAAGGAAAGTAGTAGAATAACCCAAAAACTAAATTTGATGCTCCTAAACCTAGAGTTGAAAATCAGCAGCATGATGAGTCTTCCGGCTCAAGGAAGAACAAAGGAAAAGGGCACCATGGCAAGGAAAAATTCAAGTGTTCGTATTGTGGGAAGGGATTCCACCCTGAACATTCCTGCATGAAGAAGAAGCTTAATGAAGCAACCTCTCTCCTTTAGAGGAATCACATCAATCTTCCGGATAGCTTTCGGAGGAGAGATCAGCAAGATCGGGAACCATAGCATGAAAAAGGTCATGCTCTCATGGCAAGCACTATTGATTGATTCTGGAGCTTCAAACCACATGATGGCTGAAAAAGACTCCTTTTCATCCTTGGAGACCGGCAAATCCATCCCCATCCACATAGGAGATGACTCCACCACCATTTTAGAAGGACAAGGTACTGTAGATCTTGAAAATGGTTTTTTCTCTAATGTTTTGTATGTACTGTCTCTGGAATCAAATATCCTTAGTTTCTATCAAATGACACATACAGGAGTTCCTAAGAGATTTTATTTTAGCCCAAATGATGTTGAGATAACAGAAATTGCATCTGGGAAACTCATTGCTAAAGGCCTTGCAAACTATCATGCAAAAGGCTATGAGTTCTCTCACTTTGTTGCGGATGCAAATCCCACCGCTCTGCTAACTCATGGAAATGAAGTTAGTAGGCTATGGAATGAGAGGCTTGGCCATCTTAATTTCAAATATTTGCAACAATTACATAAAAAATCCATGGTTGAAGGCCTCCCGGTCATCAAGGCAACCACGGAAATTTGCAAGGGCTGTGTGATTGGAAAACACCCTAAGCACAAGTTCGATCGGGGGAAGGCAAACCGAGCTACATGCATATTGGGGCTGATACATTCTGATATCAATGATCTAATGCCTATCACATCCATGAATGGATCAAGGTATCTCCTTACTTTTATTGATGATTTTTCAAGGTATACATGGGTTTTCTTTCTCAAAAAGAAATCAGAAGTATGTGAAAAAATTTCTGAATTGAAGGCCTTGATCGATAATGCCTCTGGGCTTAAGATCAAGATCTTGAGATCTGATAATGGAGGGGATTATTTCAGTAATTATTTTCTGTACATATGCTCCCAAATTGGTATTCAGGTCCAACATTCAATTCCCTACACTCCACAGCAGAACGGAGTAGCGAAAAGGAAGAATCGGTCTCTCAAGGAGATGACCACCTGTATGTTGGAATCCAAGAAGCTTGCTGAAAATTTGTGGGCTGAGGCCATGCATGCTGCAGAATAAATTCAGAATAGGGTGCCACACTCATACGTGAAAGGGAAGACCCCTTTTGAAGTATACTTCGGACACAAGCCGGATGTGTCGAACCTACAGGTGTTTGGGTCCACTGCATGGGTCCGGATTCTGCTTGATAAAAGAAGGGCTTTGCAACCGCAAAGCATAGAATGTCTGTTTATTGGGTATCCTGATGAATCTAAATGTTTCAATCTTCTAGATATCAAGACCAAACAGATCATCATTGAGAGAAGTGTCAAGTACAATGAGCCTCTTCAGGAGGTGGAACTAGTGAAGGAGAGCACTGCTGAATTTCCTTCCTATTCTACTGAATATTTGGATGATGAAATTGGGGGTGATGACCCTGATTTGGATCCTCTGATTTCTAATATCAATGTCCAGTAATCATCAGATGTTGAATCATAACATGAAGTGCAAAATCATCTTCCTACATGGGCCCAACAAACACTCTCCTCCGCAGGAGACAACATTGGAAATCTGGATGATCCAAGGAGAACCCTGTTGGAATATCTTTCAGAGTGGTGTGTTCTGAACTAGTAGATGGTAGCTAGTGCTTAGTATTAAAGTTTTAATGTATTGTCATTGATGGAAATATGCTATAAAGAGAAGGGGAACTGATGTCAAATGGATGTGGCAATCTACTGAAAAAGAGGTATGCACGCAGGTATCAATGGAGAAAATCGAACAATGGGAGGTGCTAGAAATTCAGACTAAATCGGAAATCGGAAAAACTCTTAATCCGGTTGAGCAGGTGGGAAAAACTCTTAATCGGAAATCAGAAGATATTTACATCGGAAGCTGAATGACTTGCCGCAACGGCGGAAAAGCAAAGGTTAAAGACATGCGACTAAAAGATTGATAAGCATCGGCAGTCGGAGCGCTTTTGACTTCGAACACGGAGTTGCTTTGGGAGCCGCAACGGCGGAAGCAACAAAGACAAGTCATCCAAAGCAATTGGAAGTTGGAAGATATTTACATCAGAAGCTGAATGACTTTCCCAGCCGCAATGGCGGAAAAGGAAAGGTTAAAGACGCGCGCGACTAAAATACTGATAAGCATCGGCAATCGGAACGCTTTGGACTTCGGACGCGTAGTTGCTTTGGGAGATGCAACGGCGGAAGCATAGCTTATTTCTCATCCACAATAGCGGAAGTCCACAACTCAATAATCAACCGACTAAGGCAAATACATCGGAGAAGAATACCGAGACTGAAGCCGATTAGCTTTCCGCAACGGCGGGGGTATAAGCAAGTAAACTTCCGATGAATTTAAGCAAGCAGCAGCTCAACTCCAGCATTGGACACGGTCTTTCTGAAGAATCATGAGATGTCTATCTTTCAAGCAATTGATGACCAAAATTGCAGAAGGAGATGAACAGCACAGATGGCTTAATGAGCAGAGGAAGTCTCCATATTCAGAATCGATCCCAGGGCTCTTTGAACTGGAAGCAGTGGAACATGAAGAGTCTAGCACAGTGGAATGCAGAGAGTCAGGAAAGCTGGGTATTCAAAGGGTCTTTCAGTTAGAGATGTTGAGAATCTATGGTATTCATGGAATGTGAATCGTTTTTGTACAGATCAGCGTTCGTCCGTAACCATTTCTGTAATGAACGGAGAGAATGAGAACCGAATGAAATATATATATATATATATATATATATATATATATATATTATAGCAAGCAGAAATGTGTGTGAGCTGTTTTTAGAGGAGAGTAATGGTGTGCAGAGAGGGCAGAGCAGCAGAGCAGAGGAACTAAAGAATGTGCTGAACAGTTGAACAGAACAAAGAAGCAGAGAGCCGATGTTGAACAGAGCAAAGTGGTTTGGTAAGTAGAGACATATCTGTATTGTTGCATTTTGATTCTATTGGAAAGTCTAGCAAATAAGGGAGGTAGGGAGGTGCTAGGGGAGACTTTATGTCTCTATCTGCAAGTGGGTGCTTGTAGTAATTGAAGATTGGTGTCTTCACCCAGTTGGCGCTGGGTCACAATGAGATTTGATGCTCTCAGCAAGTTGGTGCTTGCATTTAGAGGTTGCAGCCTCTTTGAGTCGGTGCTCAAATAAGAAGTGATGTACAGCCATTGAAGCCTTTGACATCATAAGAAGAAGAGGTTTTTCCCTTATGGGTTTCCTCGTGAAATATATGTGTATCATATATGTGATTAAATGTTGTGATTGAATGTTGTGTTTTTATGTTATCTGCTCTTATGTTTATAACTCTGAATTCATAGCAAAGATTGACTGCCATAAATATTATTGATTCTAAGTTAAAAGAAGTATATTGGTAACAAATCTTAACTAACTGATTCACCCCCCCTCTCAGTTAGTTTATACCTGTAACAATTGGTATTAGAGAAACGTTCCTTTTGGTTAAGGTAGATCCCGAAGAGTTAAAATGGCTAGTCAAGATGGATCAATAAACAAAGCACCCATATTTGATGGTAAAAATTTTGCTTTCTGGAAGGTTAGGATGAGAACATACTTAATGTCCCTAGGTGCCGATGTTTGGGAAGTAGTAGAGACTGGGTATGCAAAACCTGTTTTGCTGGCATCCAAAGATGATAAGCTAGAGTTTACTTTCAATGCAAAAGCAATGAATGCTATTCTGAGTGGTCTTGCTGAAACTGAATTTGTAAAAGTAATGCATCTTGATTCTGCCAAAGAAATGTGGGATAAGCTTATTAGCAGCTATGAAGGAAATGAGAAAGTTAAAGATGCCAAGTTGTAGACTCATAGGCTAATATTTGAACAACTGAAAATGAATGAAGATGAAAGTATTAGTAAATTTTTCCTGAGAGTCGATGAGTTATTAAATGCTACGAGAGATCTTGGTGAAAAAATAAGTGATGATGATACCTTCCTTGTTCATAAAATCCTGAGATCTCTGCCTGACAGATTCAACCCTAAAGTCTCAGCTATATAAGAAATGAGTGATCTTAAAACATTATCTCATGACCAATTACTAGGAATTCTGACATCCTATGAAATGAGGATTAGTAAAGACCAAAACACATCCAGAGAAGCCTCTTTTAAAGCTGAAAAGAGTACAAAGGCAGATGTGGATGAAATAGAAGTAAAATTTGTGAGAAGACTGAACACGGGGTCAGGGAAATACAAAGGCAAACTGCCTTTCAAATGTTTTAACTATGGTAAAACAGGACACTTTCCTGCTAAATGCCCTCATATGAGGAAAGAGCAGAGTTCTGCATATGAAGAGAAATTTCTAAAGAAGAGGTACAGTAAAGAAAACAAGTACAAGAAGAAAATTCTACGTGTGAATTATGATGAATCCACAGAAACTTCAGAAAGTGAATCCTCCCATGAAGACAAAGAGAATTATTTCATTCTTATGGCTGTAGAGGATCTAGAGATGAGTTGTACAGAGATGAATGATGAAGATGCCATTGTGGACATGGAGGGAGAGCTGATGAGTGCTCTAGAGGAGATTGATAGACTAAGAATAAAGAAAATAAAAGAAAAACAACTATTAATCCAGTATGAAACCAATGGAAAAGACATCTCTCTAATAAAGCTAGAGCTGGAAGAGGCAAAGAAAATTGAAGAGACTCTAAAACAACAGCTAGATGAAAGCAAAAGCAGATGTGAACATCTAGAGAAAGAAGTAGTAACTGTTAAGAAGGATTTAGAAAAATTTCAAGCTTTATATCATCAGAATATCTCTAGTATCAAAGCTTCAGAAGAGCTAAATAGCATTCTAAACAGACAGAGGTCACCTCATATTAAGTTTGGTCTAGGCTATGGTCAAGGAGCAAGTAGCAGTGATTCAGAAAGCAAAGAATCATCAAACTTGATTCACTTTCAGAATAGCAAGCAGGCAGAAATCCCCAGAATAATAAATGTTGAAGCATGTAAAGACAATAATGAAAATCGATCAAAGAGTGATAAAAAGCAAGAGAATACTGATCTAAATAGCAAATTGGTACAGTCAAGAGTTCATGAAAAAGAGCCATATAACAGAATCAAGTATGCAGATCAGAATTACAATTATGAGCATCGTAACTCAATACATTACTTTTCTAGAAATCCACCGAGAGATAGGTATGCTAATTTATTCAATGGTTATTGTTTCTGTTGTTCTAACTTTGGGCACAGAGCTGTCAATTGTTTTTACAATTTCAGAAACATTCAGAGAAGGATGTCAAATAACAAACAGATGATACATCAATCAGCATATAATCATATGGGTCGTGTATCTTAATCAACTATTAAAAGAAGAACGCAAAACAGAAATACTAACCCGTTTGATCTTCTATACAACGAAACAGAATGTTACATATGTCACAACTTTGGGCATAAAGCTACAGAATGTAACATAAAAGAAAACAAAACAGAACCAAAGATGAAATATACAGTTGAACGAAATGTATGGAGGAAGAAAGAGAGTTCTCATTGTAATCTCGTGCTCTCAGTTCAGAAACAGAAGAATCCTTGGTACATTGATAGTGGATGTTCAAAACATATGTCAGGAGATAAAGAGAAGTTTATTTCTATGTCAGAGTAGAAATCTGGGAACGTAACATTTGGAAACGATGCACCAGGAAAGATCAGAGGCAAGGGAATGGTTAGTCTTAGCAATGGTAAAGGAAAGGCTCAAGATGTGTTATTTGTAGATGGGTTGAAGCACAACCTTCTCAGTGTGAGTCAAATGTGTGACAAAGGGTGTGAAATCCTATTCACTACTAAAGATTTTAAAATTAAAAATGTTTCCTCAGGAAAATTGGTTGCCAAAGGAATAAGAACTGAGAATAATGTTTACATTTTAAAAGAAGAAAAAGAAGAGTGTTATCTCATTAAATATGATGAAAGTTGGCTATGGCACAGAAGACTAGGACATCTACATTTTGATCATCTAATAAAACTCAAAAATAGAGCAGCAGTAAGGGACTTTCCATAAATATCTAAACCACGTGATGAAGTGTGTAAACCTTGTCAGACGGGGAAGTTAACCAGAACATAGTTTAAGTCAAAGAGTGTTCCCTCCACAAATAAGCCTCTTCAACTAGTTCATCTGGATCTGTGTGGCCCATCAAGGAAAGAAGGTACAGGTAAGGAGAACTATTTCATGCTCGTGATTGATGACTATTCCAGACTAATATGGGTTGCATTCCTTAAAGAGAAGTCTGAAGCATTTTCTAAATTCAATATATTTAAAGCCCTGACTGAAAATCAGACTGGAAGAAATATTTAAGCTATCAGATCTGACAGAGGAGGAGAATTCAGTTCAAGACAGTTCAAAGAATTCTGTGATGAGCATGGCATTAGGAAAGAATATACAATGGCAGGAACTCCTCAGCAAAATGGAGTGGTAGAAAGACAAAACAGAACAGTCCAACAGATGGCCAGATCAATGATGAAGGAAAAGGATATTTCTCAAGGCTTCTGGGTGGAAGTTATCCATACAGCTGTGCACATTCTTAACAAAGCTCATTTGAGACCAAACAGTGACAAAACACCATATCATTTATGGTTTGGAAGACCTGCAACCATTAAAAATTTCAGAGTTTTTGGGAGTAAATGCTATATCAAGAATAATGATGAAAATTTGGGCAAGTATGATGACAGAGCAGATGAAGGA
Organism: Pseudotsuga menziesii; assembly: GCA_001517045.1. Lineage (NCBI taxonomy): Eukaryota > Viridiplantae > Streptophyta > Pinopsida > Pinales > Pinaceae > Pseudotsuga > Pseudotsuga menziesii. The sequence continues at coordinate 203,790 of LPNX010559629.1, forward strand.
ATCTTTTTAGGATATGCTACAGAAAGCAAAGGCTATAGGTGTTATAACAAGAGGCTGCGTAAAATAGTAGATTGCATAGTTGTGAAAGTAGATGAAGATTGTCATGGAAATATCAGTCAAAGGAGAGATGAAGATTCATGTTTGGAAGATACAAATGAAGAGACAGAAGAACAGGTCCAAGAATCCCAGAAGGAAGAATCTGAATCATCAGAGTATGAGAAAGCTAAACCTGAACAGCACACTATACAATCTTCTTCCAGAATGATTAGAAAAAATCACCCTGAAATCCAAATCATTGGTGATGAGAGTAAAGGTGTTCAGACTAGAAGAAATATTTTGCAGGAATCTGAACAGTCTCATATTGCTCTTCTCTCTACAATTGAGCCCCAATGTTTTAATGAAGCCAGCAAACACAAAGACTGGGTAGCAGCCATGAATGAAGAGCTGGATCAGATTGAGAAGAATAGCACTTGGGAACTTGTTCCTAGGCCATTAGACAAGAATGTGATTGGTTCCAAATGGGTATATAAGAAAAAATTAAATGAACAGGGACAGATTGTAAGGAATAAAGCAACACTAGTTTGTAAAGGTTATGCTCAGATTGAAGGACAAGATTTCGATGAAACATTTGCTCCAGTGGAAAGAATGGAGGCTATTAGAATGTTTCTAGCCTATGCTTGTTACAAATGATTTAGAGTATACCATATGGATGTCAAGTCAGCATTTCTCAATGGAAATTTAGAAGAAGAAGTGTATGTGGAGCAACCTGAAGTCTTTTCACTCACAGATAAATCTGACTATGTATGCAAACTGAAAAAGGCTTTCTATGGGTTGAAGCAAGCACCTAGAGCCTGGTATGCCAGACCCAGGACAAATATCTACAAGACAAAGGCTTCAAGAGAGGTTCTGTGGACAACAATTTATATATCAAAACTGAATGTGATGACTTACTGATTGTATTGGTTTATGTTGATGACATCATCTTTGGCTGTACTAATAATCTTTATGTTCAATGGTTTACTAACTCTATGAAATCTGAGTTCGAAATGTCAATGATTGGTGAGTTGTCCTATTTCCTTGGTCTTCAAATCTGTCAGAAACCTGAAGGTATGTTTCTTTCTCAAGAAAAGTATCTAAAGGAGATGTAAAAGAATTTTCGAATGGAAGACTCTACACCTGTGAGTACACCCATGGTCAGTGGATGCAAGTTGAGCAAAGATGATTCTTCACCTGAAGTGGATCAAAAGATGTACAGATCTATGATAGGAAGCCTATTATATATTACTGCATCAAGACCCGATATCATGCATGCTGTTGGGATGGTAGGAAGGTTTCAAGCTGCTCCTAAACAGAGTCATCTACTAGCTGTGAAACATATATTCAAATACCTGAAAGGTACGCTCTCTTATGGTCTGTGGTATCCCAGAAATTAGAACTTTCAGCTAATAACATATTCAGATGCAAATTGGGCTAATTGTGTAGATGAAAGAAAAAGTACAAGTGGCAGAGCATTCTTCTTGGGAGAGTCTTTGGTTGCCTGGCTAAGTAAAAATCAAAGTTCCATTTCTTTATCTACTACTGAAGTAGAGTACATAGCTGCTGCTACTTGCTGTAATCAAATTTTATGGATGGTTCAATCTCTTGCTGATCTAGACATAAAGTATTCTGAGCCTATTCCCATTCACTGTAACAATACTAGTGCTATCAGTGTTTCCAAGAATCCTGTTCTTCATTCCAAAACTAAACACATTCCCATAAAGTACCATTTCTTGCACGAACAAGTGGCTACTCAAGCAGTGTTGTTGCATTATATTCCTTCTACCGAACAGATTGCTGATATTTTTACTAAGTCTTTACCCACAGCTCGGTTTGAATATATGCGTCAGAAGCTGGGTGTTCAGTCCTTGCCTCAGTAACTCATGCATTGTGTTAGGGGGAGTCTGTGTTTATTGTATATCTTATTTTTGGTTACAGCATGGAATGGCAGTTCGTTTTCTTAGTGCATCTTATCAGGGGAAGACTAGTCATCAGACATACCGTATCTGCCCAGGTTTATCCTTTGTCCTTGATGTCAAAGGGGGAGAAATGTGACCAGTTGAATGAGATATTGCCATCAATGTCAAAGGGGGAGAAATGTGACCAGTTGAATGAGATATTGCCATCAATGTCAAAGGGGGAGATTGTTGGAATATCTTTCAGAGCGGTGTGTTCTGAACTAGTAGATGGTAGCTAGTGCTCAGTCTTAAAGTTTTAATGTATTGTCATTGATGGCAATCTGATATAAAGAGAAGGGGAACTGATGTCAAATGGATGTGGCAATCTACTGAAAAAGAGGCAGGCACGCAGGTATCAATGGAGAAAATCGAACAGTGGGAGGTGCTATAAATTCAGACTAAATCAGAAATCGAAAAAACTCTTAATCCGGTTGAGCAGGCGGGAAAAAAATCTTAATCGGAAATCGGAAGATATTTACATCGGAAGCTGAATGACTTGCAGCAACGGTGGAAAAGCAAAGGTTAAAGACGTGCGACTAAAAGACTGATAAGCATCGGCAGTCGGAGCGCTTTTGACTTCGAACACGGAGTTGCTTTGGGAGCCGCAACGGCGGAAGCAACAAAGACAAGTCGTCCAAAGCAATCGAAAGTTGGAAGATATTTACATCGGAAGTTGAATGACTTTCCTAGCCGCAACAGCGGAAAAGGAAAGGTTAAAGATGCATGCGACTAAAAGACTGATAAGCGTCGACAGTCGGAGCGCTTTGGACTTCAGACGTGTAGTTGCTTTGGGAGCCACAACGACAGAAGCATAGTGTATTTCTCATCCGCAACAGTGGAAGTCCACAACTCAATAATCAACCGACTAAGGAAAATACATCGGAGAAGAATACCGAGACTGAAGCCGATTAGCTTTCCGCAACGGCGGGGGTATAAGCAAGTAAACTTCCGATGAATTTAAACAAGCAGTGGCTCAACTCTAGCATTGGACACGGTCTTTCTGAAGAATCATGAGATGTCTATCTTTCAAGCAATTGATGACCAAAACCGCAGAAGGAGATGAATAGCACATATGGCTTAATGAGCAGAGGAAGTCTCCATATTCAGAATCGAGCCCAGGGCTCTTTGAACTGGAAGCAGTGGAACATGAAGAGTCTAGCACAGTGCAATGCAGAGAGTCAGGCAAGCTGGGTATTCAAAGGGTCTTTCAGTTAGAGATGTTGAGAATCTATGGTATTCATGGAATGTGAATCGTTTTTGTACAGATCAGCGTTCGTCCGTAACCGTTTCTGTAATGAACGGAGAGAATGAGAACCGACTAAAATTTATATATATATATATATATATATATATATATATTATAGCAAGCAGAAATGTGTGTGAGATGTTTTTAGAGGAGAGTAATGGTGTGCAGAGAGGGCAGAGCAGCAAAGCAGAGGAATTGAAGAATGTGCTGAACAGTTGAACAGAACAAAGAAGAAAAGAGTCAATGTTGAACAGAGCAGAGTGGTTTGGTAAGCAGAGACATATCTGTATTGTTGCATTTTGATTCTATTGGAAATTCTAGCAAATAAGGGAGGTAGAGAGGTGCTAGGGGAGACTTTATGTCTCTGTCTGCAAGTGGGTGCTTGTAGTAATTGAAGATTGGTGTCTTCACCCAGTTGATGTTGAGTCACAGTGAGAGTTGATTCTCTCAGCAAGTTGGTGCTTGCATTTAGAGGTTACAGCCTCTTTGATTCAATGCTCAAATAAGAAGTGATGTACAGCCATTGAAGCCTTTGACATCATAAGAAGAATAGGTTTTTCCCTTATGGGTTTCCTCGTGAAATATCTGTGTATCATATATGTGATTAAATGTTGTGATTGAATGCTGTGTTTTTATGTTATCTTCTCTTATGTTTATAACTCTGAATTCATAGCAAAGATTGACTACCATAAATATTATTGATTCTAAGTTAAAATAATTATATTGGTAACAAATCTTAACTAACTGATTCACCCCCCCTCTCAGTTAGTTTATACATGTAAGAAACCCGATCTGATTTCCAAAGAGCAGGTATTGCACTCTATTGTCCTGATAATTTGTTGTCTGAAACTTGCTATTTGATGATTAGTTCAGATCCAAAATCCTACTATCATGCTTGCAAGGATCCGAGATGGCAAGTTGCCATGGATGAAGAGATGAATTCTCTTAAGAAAAACACTACTTGGGAGCTAGTTTCTCTTCCTCCGGGAAGGAAATTGGCTCAATGCAAGTGGGTGTTTCAGACCAAGGTTGATGCTGATGGAAGCACCTACAAATATAATGCAAGGCTAGTGGCAAAAGTTTTCTCTCAGGTCCAAGAGTGGACTACCATGAGACGTTTGCACCGGTTGCAAAAATGGACTCCATCCACCTTGTTTTGGCAATTTCAGTATCCAAGCACTGGGAAGTGCATCACATGGATATTAAGTCAGCCTTTCTACATGGAGATCTTCATGAGGAGATATACATGAATCATCCTGAGGGCTACATCACTGATCCATCTTTGGTTTGCAAGCTAAAGAAGTCACTATACGGCTTAAAACAGGCCCCAAGAGAGTGGTATTCCAAGATGGATGCCTTCCTTCTCTTGCAAAACTTTCAGAAATGTAGACCAGATCCAAATGTATATTTACAGAAGTATGATGGTAATATAATTATCATTGTCTTATATTTTGATGACTTACTGATCACAGGTAGCACAGTTGCCTCCATTTCAGCCATCAAAACTGCTCTCCATAATGCCTTTGAAATGAGTGATTTGGGGCTTCTAAAACAATTTTTGGGGCTCGAAATTGAGCAAAATTCTGATGGGATTATGGTCACTCACTCCAAATAAATTTCAGACCTTTTATTCAATTTTAGCATGGCTTATTGTAGGCCTACACCATTCCCTTTCCTTTCAGGCATCAGCCTTGAAGAAGGAAAAAGCACACTTCCCATGGACTGCACTATCTATTGACAGCTGATTGGTAGCTTGTTGTACTTGACACATTCTCAGCCTAATATCTGTTATGCCATGAATGTTGTATCAAGATACATGCAGCATCCTCATGATATTCATTGGAAGGCAGCCAAGAGGATCCTCTAGTATATTCAGGGAACCGGGACCTACGACATTCACTATGCTGTAGACTCCGAGCTAGAGCTGGTTGGATACATAGATTCCGATTGGATGGGTGATTCTATTGATCGAAAGTCTACTTAGGGATATGTATTCATGTTTGGTGGTGGCCCCATTTTCTAGTCAAGCAAAAAGAAAGCTTCCATAGCACTATCTTCAGCAGAGGCCGAGTATCGAGGAGCGGTGAATGCTTGCATCCAAGCAGTTTGGTTGCAAGGAATTCTTTCAGAGTTTGATCATGGTAGTACTTTTTCCACTATCCTATTTTGTTACAATCAAAGTGCTATTAATATATCCAAGGATCCAGTTACTAGGTAGAGGACCAAGCATGTAGAGATCCACATGCACTACATCAGGGAGCTAGTGCATGACAGGACCATCATTCTGCAATACTGCCCGACTGATGAGCAGATTGGAGACATCTTCACCAAGAGATTTTTATAAAAGAAGTTCACTTACCTCGTTCACTATTGAGGGTGAGTTCATCAGGGTGATTCATACTACTTTCAATGTTCATCTTGAGGGGGGGGTTTTCCCACTGGGTTTTCCCTCTTTTTCTCACTTAGTTTGTTTTGAGCATTGTTTCAGTTTCAGCATTGTACAGGGTGACCTATGGCCTTAGTTTCCATGGCCCTAGCATTTTTATGCATTTTTTTTTCTAACTCCTCCTGAGTATAGCTTAAGGGGGGGTGTTGGAGACATTTACCACCATACACACTATTTTTGGTCAAATTGGCCTAGTTAAACCACTATCCTAAGTATAATTGACATTAATTGACATTAGTGGAGCATTAATTGACATCATCTAGTCACACCCACGCCTACCTTCATTCAAGGAGGCTAACTTAGCCTTCTCCTACATTTGGGGAGGCTAACTAGAGCACTCCAGGGGTGATCTAAGTGATATTAATGCACATAATTTCTAACTGGTGGTTACAATCAGTTAAATAGGTCAATTAAGGCACCTCCTCTCATTAAAGATATTATTTAATGAACTAGAGTCAACAGGGGCACCTCCACCAACTTTTCATGTTCAGTTCAGCTTCAGTTAACCTCATCGGGGTTCATTGAAGTGATTGAAGTGCTAGAACTTGATGGTTGGCTTGCTATGACATGTGTCTAATCTCTTTCAGTTGAGACTTAGTCATTTATTGCACTCCGACTTCAGTTAGGGTTTAGGTGAGTCAATTAGGGTTTTGATCAGTGGTTAACTAAGTGTGAACCATGGCTTACAGTCAGTTAATCTAGACTCACTCATTCAATTCGAATGACCTCCTTAAGGATTCAAATTGCTCATTCATTCATGCTTGTAGCATGACATTGTAATTGTAATCATTCATTCTTTTTGTGAATAGAGAGTGGCTACTATTCCTACAGATCGATTACACCATTTCATGAGTTATTTGTTGATTAATCTTTGATGAGATTGATGATCTATTCCTAGATCAATATACAAGATTAATAAAGAATTCATGATCACTAGAAATTCTAGTATCTGTTGATATGTAGACCTCAACCCTAATTATGACCACGATTAGTTCCCACCAGGGTTTAATTTTGATGGGCACGTGTTCCCATCAAATATTTTTTTTTACGATTTTGTTTTAAAACTGGCCTGCATATAAATTTTAATAAAAAAATGTACCCTTCTCACCTTTACTATTGTGAGGGTTCTGTTTTCAAAACTAACCTGAATATAACTTGTAAGAACTATAAGACTCTACAGCAGACTACAACTTCTTCTATTGACTTTATATGATGGTTGATTGACTTGTATGATTTTGGTCACTTTAGAGAGAAAAAAATACCAAGGATATAAGTACTTGACACAACTCCCTATCATGTTTGACTCATAGGGACACATTCATCTCCCTTCTTCCCTCAAACTCCTCCCTCGAGTTGAATCCAAAGAGTGAGGTCAGAGCAATAGGGTTCCAAGTATATTTTCTATTTCCCCCTGACCAAAGTAAGTAGGGTTGCATATAACTTTTAATAACTTTTTTTACCTTTCTCATCCTTAGTGTTTTGAGTTTATTGTTAAATATCCATTTACAAGAAACCTTTGTGAAAGGTTGAAGAAATTTATGGAGCAGCGTGGAAGAAATTTATGGAGCAGCTCTAGCACTATGTAGAGAAATCTTTTTTTTTTATTTTAGCAGTTGGACTCAAACAAACTGTGGTGGGGATTACAAGTCTTCCTGGGGACACACGTCTTAGAATTAGCCTTGGGATTTTTTCATGGGAAGACCTTTGAAAATGGTAAACCCTCTAATTTAATCTTGTTCTCAACTACCTATGCATTTACACCTTTTTTTTTTCTTTCTAGATAACCAAACAGAACTTTTGGCTTTCATCAAAAGGAAACAGGGAAAAAGGAACTAGAATGATCTAAAGAATTGTTCTGTACAGTCGGGTCTCATTTTCATTTTCATTTTCAGCCTAACAACCAAACAAACAAACTCATTGCAATCCAAGAGTTGGGACTTTGGATCATTAGGATTTAAATTAATCACTTTCAAAAGAAGTACCACTGCTAACTCTACTATTTCCTTATTTTATTGGAGAGCATACTTAGGATACATCATTTTCACTCTCTATTAGTGATGGAAACTAAATGATGTATGAAATCGAAAGAAATAAAAACGAATTTCAAAACTTACCAAGCAATTCTCTTCATAAGATGATGTAAGCAGAATCCTTTTTCCTACCGAATCTCTCAACAAAACTGAGGAAATGAATTGTTTATATGAAAACCTAAACAGTTTAAACCCTAAAAAATTTGAGGATTGTTTTGTAATGTTTAGGGTATATGGATTGGCATCGTGGGTTTGGGACTCCACATTAGTAATGTTTCATTCACTCCTTAATTCAAAAGGGTAGATTGTGGTATTACCAATCCAAATCAATCAATTTTTTTATATCAATATTTCCATCTGATTTTCCATGCACCCAAAAAATGATTGGAAAAATCCCACCCGCCATTTATCTGCCAGAAATTCAATTTTCAATGCAAATAAAGACAAGCAAATTCAAACTTATAGTTCATATCAAATTCCATTTTAAATGGAAGATTCCAATGGCAAGGTGGTGGATTAAACGCCAATGGCATGGTTTCAAAGTCAACTGCAAATGACTTGGATAATTTTAATTCAAAGTAAAAGCAGTCACTTATTGCAAAGAAGATTTCTTTACTTGTTAGTTAAAAATATTTCTGTGTTTTTTTTATTTTTCTATTGTGGTAGAGATCATTCAAATCATCATTACTTGCAAAGTTCTAGGAGAATTTTCCATGCAGTCCCATGACCAAAATAACAAGAAAACACAATAAGAATTAGTGTTATCCAGAATTTCAAGCAAACTGCCAAGAATGCACCAGATAAAACTTGAATCCATGCCCTTTTAGGTTTCAGGGATTGACCAAAATAGACAATAAAGAAATGAGGATTGAAGTCTCAACATTGTAAAATGTTGAAACATAACCATGACATTAAAACCAATGGTTAAAGGTTTTAATATGGATTATACTTTACATGAGCAATAACACGTGAATAAACCAAAGACTTGATAAAAAAGATCTATACTCAAATAAAACAATTTTGAAAAGAATAAATCCCTTTAACAAAAATACCAAATATATGAGAACAAAGATAGATTATGTAGCTCAAAATTTATGTTTGGCTCCAATTTCAAAACAAGTTCCACTACATGAAATTATAGATAGAACTCTTACCTCACAAATTTTGCAATTGTCTATCAAAAATGTATCAGAAATATATCTTTACTGTGGCTTGGGACAGTGCAAGTCCTGGATTATCAGTGATTAGTTAACCAACTAAAATAATAATTTCCAATTTTCATATAGCAAACAATAAAAGATACAATTTTTAAATTTAAGGGTTAGTGATGTTTTAATACAAGTAATAAACATAAGTGCATGAACATACAAAATTCAGATTCAGAATAGTGTTTCTAATAAAACTTTAAACTGTAATAAAGCAAGAACATAATTATCATCTCTTTCAACTTAATGCTCTGATGGTCACTGCATTAAGGTTGGTCATTAATATGTCATACCATATTTCATGTACAATAATGAATAAATAAAGTGCAGTAGATACTTGACATTAAGGAATCATAACCAATATTTGAATCCGCCTTATACTCAGATAATTTTGAGTTTGATCTTGTCACCAAAGGGACAAGTTAAACAGGGTAAACCATATACGTACCTTGAGAGAGGGTTAAAGAAGACCGAAACTGACCTTATACTCTTAGTCAACAGAAAGAGAGGTTTCAATCAAAAGCGCAGGCTTGAGTAATTCAGTCATGTCCAAAATAGTCATGCTAAGGACACAGTCACTTAGCACAAGAGACACTCAGTTATACGGATACCCTCTGACATTCATGTTGAGTAACTCACAGTCCACACTTGAAGAGTAACATCACAGTCACTCAGGGGATAGAACCCAGCACACAGGAAAAACCCATAAGAACTAACACTGAGAGAATTGTGAGGTAAGTGATTGAGAAAAACGCAGAGACTCACGCTGAGAAAAATCTTGAGGTAAGCAGCTGAGAAAGACACGGAGACTCACTTTACAAGACGAGACATAAATAAAGAAAATGTAGAGATCAAGCTCAGCCTGTGAAGAAAGAATAAATTATAGAGGTAAAACTTAGAGTGTGAATGAACGAATCATAGAGGTAGCATGTGAAATGAATAAGAGGCAGAGGTAAAATCGTGGAGTGAAATCGTAGAGGAAAACCCGAGAGACAAACCCACAGGAAAGAGGAGAAAATTAGATCCCAGAGGAGATAACCCGTGCTGGAGAAACCGACGATAGAAGAGATCCCAGTGAGATAACAGGCTGAGAACACGGTGAGATAACCCTCAGACCAAGTAAGAATAGGACCATGAGTCAACAACCACAAGATCAACGTGAACCGTAAAGGTGGACAAACATTCAATTAGGACCAACAAGACCGAAGAATTTTCTCTCTCTCAAGGTACATATTTTAATATATACTTTTGTCATCATTGTATAAGGGGAACATCCAACCAAACTTTACAAGATAGATCATCCATACATGTCTAAGGAAACCCACTCACAACTTAGGATAAAATAATTAATCATTATTTGATTAATTATTCACCCAATAGCTTAATTAGTTGGCACCTTAAAGTCAATGCATGCCATCTATATCCTAGGAATGATTTATTTCTGATTCTGGGTTCATCTAGAATTAGTATACAGGACCTTATAGCAGATTCTACTTTTTCTGCTTTTTCTTCTTTTTCCTGCTTTTCTATGGATAAGATAAAAGCTAGTCAACTAGGAAACTGGGAGCTTTTGTTTCCAACCCATCCTCCATTAGTTTTTCTCCATTTTCTAGTATTAGCATGTTATTTCCATCTCCTTGACAACTCACTCATGCTTTTTCCAACTCGTGAGGTCCTTGATAGATTTAGCAAGTGCTTTATCCACCTATGGGGGTTTGCTATATTTTGGTAAGTCATCCTTTTTGAGCTTTATGAGTTGTTTCCATACAATTTGACTTCCCCATGAGGGATGTACTATTTATGTACTCTATTATTCATAATTATTCAATGGAAGGATACACACCAATATTCATCTCTTCATTCATGTGATTCAGTCTCTTTTCTTCTCTCTTATTTTCCTGTGTATGCTTGTGAGAATTCTTAGTAGCAAGATCTATTTCCTGTGCTTCTTCTTAGCATAATTGCACATAGCATTGATCTATTATTTCTACATGGTATCAGAGCTACAAGGTTTATCTATTATTTCTACAGAGTTGAGGAGTGCTTCCAGTCTCCTATCCCTCTCTGAAGAAGAGCTTCAAGATTTTCTTCTAGTTTGTTTTGCAGGTTGCAGAGATTTTATTCTTGAGCACATCAATTCAGAAATATGGATTCTTCATCAGCTATAATTATTACTTCCTTTAACTACCACGAATGGAAATCAAAAATCTCCATTCTATTGCACAGTAGAGGATTATATAGAGTTACACTAGCTTTGGAGAATGAGCCCAATGCTGTGATTGAGAAAGCTAAGTGGCATAATAGGTTGGATGAAGCCTATGGATTTCTTTGCCTCTCTATTTCTCCTGATCTACTCTTTCATATAGAAGGTTTGACCACTCCAAACCAAGTATGGACTCAATTGGAGTCTCTCTTTGGAGTTCAAGATGAGCTAAGAGCGCATCAATTGGAGATTGAGTTATTCTCACTGAGTCCAAGCAATTTTGAATCTCTTGAGGGTTTCTTCACCAAGTTCAAGTCACTTGTTCTAATTCTCAAGCAATGTGGGATTGAGAAAGAATATGATCAATTAATCCTTTCCCTTCTTTCAAAATTGGGTCCTGATTACTCAGTTTTTGTGTCTACTTTTCATGCTACTAGGCTTGTTGTTCCTAAGTGGAAAATGCCTTCTTTAAATTCTTTTCTTGATTCACTGACAAAGTAGCAAGATAAATTGATCCATATGGGTGTCATTAATTCTAAAAAGGGCAAGGATCATGCTCTCTTGGTTCAAGGAAGCAAGAAATTCAAATCAAAAGAGAAGCAAATTGTGAAGAAGCCAAAGTCAGAAAGTGAAGATGAAGATTCATATGAAGATTTAATGAATAAAGTTAAGAAGAAAGGGAGCACATCCAAGTGTTCTTATTGCAGCAAGGTTTTTCATTCAGAGAAGAAGTGTTTCAAGAAGAATATGGACATCATGTCTCAGCTTCTTGAGAAGCACAAGATCGAATTTCCAGATGAACTAGAGAAGCCTGTTGATTCCTCAGAACAATGTCATACTGCGTAGTTCCAAGGTGATATAACTTATGCTTTGAGTGCCAGAGTTCTCTCCTTTTGTAATGTCTCTGATATAGATTTAATCTATGATATATCAGAATCAGAAATATCATAACCTTTCTTTGATAATCCTCCTCTCAGTCTACTAGATTCATATCCCAAAAATTGTGATTTTTCACTAGATATTGGCTTACCCTTGAGCAGCTCTTCCTCACAAGCTTGTATATCTGATTTAGAATATTGTTTGCAGGATGATATGCATGTCATGACACATATAATACCACCATCCATACCATCTACCATACCTCTGAATAATCCAAAGACTATAAAAATCCCAAGATCACCTGTTGATTCCTCATTGGTCTCTTATGCAGTGATATTTATCTTGCATGGTTTGAAGTCTTTCCTATATTTCATTGGCTGGTTATACATGTCCTTAGTAATATTTGGACTGATATTAAACATTTTTGGATCTGTTCTAAACACTTATGGTTCAGATCTTATTCCCATCCATCATTCATATTTTTACACCTATCAGTTTTCCCCAGTTGCTCATAATTTTCCTAGTCTAGACCTATATCCTCATGGAGCCATTGAATACTTTGTCCTTGCTGTTCCATATGTTAATATTTCTGATATATCAGATTTTTATCAGCCTCATATCAGATCTATACAGGTGCTACATCAGATTGGAAGATTGACATGTGATTCACATCACAATTTTGCAGCTATTCAGGGAATTGGGTGTGAAATAAATTGCCTTATTTTTTGTACTCTTTGGGAAGGAGTATGCACAGATATCTTTTCCATTTCGGGTTATGTTTGCAGACCAGAGTTTGACAGCAGCAAGAAGCATTCAGATAATGCTTCCACTTCATCAGATGATGAGATACAAGGAGTCTCTCCTCTTCCTTCTTGCAGGTTCTACACTCCAGCACATGATCATGGAGTTCATGATTTCTTCAACAAGTCTTCCATCCAGAAGAAGTTCACTTAGCTGATTCAAGTGAAGATAAGGATATGTTGAAGACATACATATTTCAAATTTTGTGCCTTGTCCTATCTTGAGGGAGGATTTTCCCCATGTGGTTTTTCCTCTTTCCTCACTTTTCTGGACATAATAATTGTAAAAGGGTGACCATAGCCTTGTTGCTGGGCCCTATATGCATCTATATTTTTTGTCATACCATCATAAATTCAAACTTATAGGGGGGTGTAGGAATATATTAAACCCACTCACAACTTAGGATAAAATAATTAATCATTATTTGATTAATTATTCACCCACTAGCTTAATTAGTTGGCACCTTAAAGTCAATGCATGCCATATATATCCTAGGAATGATTTATTTCTGATTCTGGGTTCATATAGAATTAGTATACAGGACCTTATAGTAGATTCTTCTTTTTTCTGCTTTTTCTGGTTTTTCTGCTTTTTCTGCTTTTTCTTGCTTTTCTATGGATAAGATAAAAGCTAGTCAACTAGGAAACTTGGAGCTTTTGTTTCCAACCCATCCTCCATTATTTTTTCTCCATTTTCTAGGATTAGCATGTTATTTCCATCTCCTTGACAACTCACTCATTCTTTTTCCAACTCGTGAGGTCCTTGATAGATTTAGCAAGTGCTTTATCCACCTATGGGGGTTTGCTATATTTTGGTAAGTCAGCCTTTTTGAGATTTATGAGTTGTTTCCATACAATTAGACTTCCCCATGAGGGATGTAATATTTATGTACTCTATTATTCATAATTATACAATGGAAGGATACACACCAATATTCATCTCTTCATTCATGTGATTCAGTCTCTTTTCTTCTCTCTTATTTTCCTGTGTATGCTTGTGAGAATTCTTAGTAGCAAGATCTATTTCCTGCGCTTCTTATTAGCATCATTTCACATAGCATTGATCTATTATTTCTACAAGACAAACCCACAGGAAAGAGGAGAAAATCAGATCCCAGAGGAGATAACCCGTGCTGGAGAAACCGACGATAGAAGAGATCCCAGTGAGATAACAGGCTGAGAACACGGTGAGATAACCCTCATACCAAGTAAGAATAGGACCATGAGTCAACAACCACAAGATCAACGTGAACCGTAAAGGTGGAAAAACATTCAATTAGGACCAACAAGACCGAAGACTTTTCTCTCTCTCAAGGTACATAGTTTAATATATACTTTTGTCATCATTGTATAAGGGGAACATCCAACCAAAATTTACAAGATAGATCATCCATACATGTCTAAGGAAGAAACATAAAGAGCCCAGTTCAGTATATCCAAGGAAGTGCTTGGGGAAGTGTACTAATATCAATTCCCTTAGAGGAGAAACAATGTCATCCTCAAGACATCCAATATGATGCTAAAAGACTTAATCATACATACTCAAAAATAAGGCAACCAAAAGGCTGAAGAGTAGGAGGTACAAGCTCTGCTCTAGAAGAGTTGTAGTTTATCTTCCATAATAACTATTTCCTCGTAATATTTAGTGAAGGAAAGTAGGCCCTCAGCCATGTGAGGCACTTCCTTGGATAAACTGTCTGCCCTCTTATTGTGTTCTCTAAAGACATGATGAAAGTCTAAAGTGTGAAAGAAGGCCTTCAACTCCATAATGTTGTCACACTAACCATCTATATTGAGCATAGAGAGAGTTGCCTTATCATCTAATCCCAATTAATGATTACACAAGAGTCCCCATATACATGGATAGAGGGAATTCCAATCTCTTTTGCAAAAAACATTTGAGCCCAAAGAGCCAATAATTCCGCTCTAGTGTTGCTGCTATGCCCACATCCCATCTTGGTGCTCTGGTGTAGGTGCTCTTATATAGTATGTGTGAAGGTATTTGAGCTTTGATGAATGTTATTTTTTGTAGAATAATTTAGTTGTGCATAAACCAAAGAAAACCACCCCAATACTAGGGTTTTACCTCTATGAAAACTCCAAAAAATATGCTAATAGCCAACTGTCATAAAATAGTGCATACCAGCTCAAGTGTCCACATGTGTGGGCTCAAAACATTATCCAATGCTAGCGCAAGACTAAATAATACTACTAGTGAAACCCCCATAAGCAAGAAACACTGGGAATAGGTCAAATAACCAACTAACTACATGAATATGTGTTCCCAAACTGCCAAGTGTGAAGGAAAAGAAAACAATGAATTGTTAACTGCTCAACATAATGAAAAGTACATAATGAATGTGGAGCACTATTGATTTGCAACTAGAGAAGATCAATTTAAACCTTCGGCCCGGAACACCAATGGCTCCTGGTTTTCTGTGGGCTAAAAATTCAAAATGAAAGTCAATATGTGTGTGTGTGTGTGTGTGTGTGTGTGTGTGTGTGTACAAGATGGTTCATGAGGAGGAGGAAGCACCACTATAACAAGAACAAATATTTTATTGAATAGGAATTTTTTTATACAATGATTCCTCGAGAGACATATTTAATGGGGCTACAAGATACACATATAATGGTAGACCTCGCCAAATGAGCATCATGACAGAAAATTCAGTCCCCAAGGATTGTTATGCATCCTGGAAACTAGAGTGAAACACATCACGTGGTCTTCATTTGGAAACCCTATAAAATTATGCTGTTGATTAAGAAACACATCTTACTTGGGATAAGAGAGGATTTCTTGGACATTTCTTTTCCTTCTTTGCAAAAAAAGCACAAAACCAGACTATGAAATCACTGGAAATTTGTTACATACATGCCCCTATTCTTCAAAATTATAGGACAAAAGTGTTGTTCCATTGAAAGAAATTCTCATGTTAAAGGAAACCATGCCCTAGCCATAACCAATTGGGTCCTTAATCCATTTGAAAATTCCATTCTCAACAAATTGTGGAAACTCCACTTACACATATTAACTTGGGAAATATGGAAAGAAAAGAACAAAAGGTTTTTTTGTGATCAAAGTCGAAAGAATCAAGTAGTCTATGCAATCATAAAGGATAAATTCATGACATGCTTCAATTAACATAGTGGTCTAATAAGGATTTTAAAATGAATCCCAAGATGCAGGTGACATTCACCTTTTAGATCACACTTCCCTTATTGCACATGACACTCATAAGTAGGATAGATGGCTAGGGGAACGCTCCATATGCATTGCCTCTTAACAAATAATGGGACATTAAAGCACATGCACTCATGACAAACAGTTTCAGATGCAATATATTTGGGAAGGATTTTGGGGGAATACAAATAATGAAATAACTTTTCCCTTAGAGGCCCTTAGAGGCCTTAGGCTCTAAAATGTTGGCCCTTGGGACCTTAAGCTTAGACATTTAGGCCTATTTGAGCCTTAAGGTTCTATATTTAATCCAATTTCATACTTAAGCTCTAAAATGTTTCAACACATTTGAACATAAATTAGATCTGAAATTTCAACCCAACTAGGCCTTATTTCTCAAAAATTTCAGCCAAATTGAGCCTTATTGATCCAAAATTTCAACATTTTTAAGACATATTTCTTTGACATTAAGATTTATCTTTTAACAATATATCAACCACACCTGCCAACCAGTCATTGGTAAATTGTTTTGGTCGTTCATGATTGTACATTGAATGGAGGAAGCAGTGGATTTGCAGCATTTACTAGGATATTTTTCTTTCTATTGAGATTGACCTGTTAATAAGATTTGATAACGACAAAGTGAAAAAGGTAGAGCACTCATTTTTTTAGATAAAAAAATAAGATTGGAAAATTCAAACACGTGTATGAATTTTATACAATGTTGTTTTGGCATAAGATACATTTAGGGAATCAATTGGGTGCAGCTCAAGTGGTTGTCCGAAAAAGTTGGTACACTCCCCACTAGAGTTCAAATCCCACTTTCTGTCATGTTTTCTCTTAGTGAGCTGAATGTTGATTAGCTATACATAATCTATTCATGAGTTGTTAACATGGCCTTGTGCCCTGAACAATCTAGGGTTTACCCTGGGTACCATCCTTGGAATGAGAGGAACCGACCAGGAGGTTTCCTCCCAAATATGTTACCTGGAAAAGAAAAATGAGAAACATTTAGGGGAAAAATTACCTAATATCATAAAAAATACCTAAATTCCTTTAAATATTAAATTAGATCAATTGTCCAGCAACGAAAAACATGAGCGTCAAGAGTATTTATTTCTACTCATCTTGCCACTGTGGCTTACACCCAACATTACTATTTTCTAATTGAGTTTCAAGATTATTTATTTCTACTCATCTTGCCACTGCATTTGTAATGTTCCTAAAAGTGACATGCATGCAAACCCTAAAAATGGCATGCATGCAAACCCTAAAATTGACATGCATGCAAACCCTGAAAGTGACATGCATGCATTTACCCTAAAAGTGACATGCATGCAAACCCTAAAACTGGCACGCATGCAAACCCTAAAAGTGGCATGCAAACCCTAAAACTGGCATGCATGCAAACCCTAAAAGTGGCATGCAAACCCTAAAAGCTATATAAGAAGGTTACTTGAACCAAAAGGGTATCATTATTATTATTATTCATCTTTTGGAAACACGTTTTGGGAGCTTGGTGAGCTACTTACGGTTTAGGGCAGATTGCCTTGACCTAATTGGATTCGGTGGCGAAATCTATCCACCCTAACCAATTGCTAGTGTGAATCATCCAGATTCACCATTATGCACTTCATTGCATTAGAGATTCATTGTGTTTAGGGAATTGTTGGATCTTCCTTAAAGTTTATAGTTGGGCATATTCGTTCATTAATCATGGAAGCGATCCTATCATTGTTAAGAAAGGGGGGTCTCCACCAAGTTTTGGGCAACAATATTCCTCTATACTGCTATTGTTGAATTGTATCCTGAAATCATGGTTATCTCCATTCATTCTGCTCGAAGCACAGGGCAGCTATTTACTGTGGGAAAGGGTTCATTCTATTGGAAACAAGTTACCAGTGAGTAGAGGATTATCACGAGGGAACTCAACCTGTTTAATAATTGTGATCTCTACAGGAAGGAAATAACTCAACGAAGGCTCATTTATCTCCCTTGATAAGATGGATGGAGTACTAAGGAGATCGTGTTCACGTATTTAATGGTTGCATACACTCAAGAAAGGTGTGATTATTCTATCTGGATTCCCTTCCTCCAATATGGGCATAGCTCTCAAGTAAACCCACTTCCATTGGGACCTATTCATCATTTGTGTTTCTACATCAAACTGCTACAACCCTCAGAGATTGACTTTCCATTATTATTTGAGATCTGCATGCACATAAGAAGGAAGGAATCAATACGGGGAAGGTGATCCTAGCTAAGCGTGGTACTCAAAGATTCTATTCCATTGAAGCATATTCATAAATATGTGTGTTTATATCAGGTTTCTACAGCCATCAAGAAATCCACCCTTATCACTATTTGAGAAGGTGTGAACCATCAATCTGGGAAATTAATTATTTGCATAGCTGGGAAATTCGTAGGCATTCGTTATCTTCATACTTTGGGCATCACCTTGATCACTAAAAGCAGTTGTACAGTCATCTACAATTCAACTCTTTTAAGGCTTAAAAGGCTTCCATCTCAGTTATTGTTGTCCAAGGTACTTCTCGGATCAGATATGATAATTTCTTGAATTTACATTATTTCTATGTTGTTGTTATTTATGGATATATATTGCAATTTTTATGAATCTTTGGGTTAAGTCTTATATTGGATACAAATAAATATCATTATTGAGTATATATATCAGCAAGTCTAGTATGATAAGGAACCCTAAACTGTTTTGTGAAAGTTCCTAATAATAAACCCTATTCAAACATTACACCCTCATTTACAAACAAAATTGAGGTTAAGGAATGTGTTTATCAGAGCAGTGTCAGGAGTCATCAACCAAAACACAAGAACAATCACAATAATCTATACCAGATTCAGTTTGGGATATTACAGTCTTCCACCTAGGATTGTTATTTTCTGTCTTACTGAGTAGTTCTAGTAAGCATCTAATATTGGATATGGTTCGGATCAGCCTAAAAAATATGGTGGACATGAAGGGACATACCTAGTCCGGATCAGCCTCTAAAATATGGTGGACATAAAGGGACATACCTAGTCCGGATCAGCCTCAAAAACTATGCTTTGTATTTTTTATAAGAACTTACATAGAATACTGATATAACTAGGGTTCTTCTAGTAGAGATATTTAGATCACAGTACAATATGCTCATACATTATGGATACTACGTAGCTAATCCATTTTCTGTAAGTATTAGTGGTAAGATATGTACTCATTACTTAGCTTGATGCTTCTTCTTATTCCCATTAATTTATGGTGTTCGTGTTCTCCTTATTCAACTATCGTGTTTACCGTAGTTCTTACTCGTGCTTATCTCTTACCTGTGCTTATCTATGATGTTGTAGATAGAGATAGTCAACCTCGAAGTCAAACCCTAAAATAAGAGTCACCATATTTAGATATGACCTCCCAACATAGTTTTATTAACTTCATAGTCCAATGATCTATGAAGAATTTAAAATACCCACCTAACAAATAATGCTCAAACATATGGAGCATGTATACCATGGCTAGGCCTTCCACTTTAGTACTAGCATAGTTTCACTCAGATGAGTCAACGTATTTCTATTAAAGTAAACATTATGAAATAAGATTGATTATCTAGGTTGTGCATGGATACCTCTCCAAATGATAATTGAAACATTTGCATGTACATGGAATTCAACCATCCACCTAGGGAAAACTAAAATTTCCATCATTACCAATTTATTTTTTAGGATGTTAAGGATGCTTCACACTCCTTGTACAAGTACATTTTTTTTATCTGTTTCATTCTTCAATTACTCCATATTCTTTTTAATAGTAGCATTGCCATTGATGAACTGTCAAGAACACCCAATTTACCCAAGATTTAGTTGCAAGATATGGACATTAGTGGGTGGGTTAAGTTACTAGTGACAATGATCTTAGCGGGATCAACCAATACACTTTAATGAAGACAACATGTCCTATCATAATTCCAAAACGGGTGTACAAGATGCAAATTTTCAGGTCTAAGGAAATTCATAGCTACCGAAACCTCTAAAAACTCACGTGAAGAATCAAAATATGATATTTCAATAGGTTGTACATCATCCAATCATCTAAGTATACCTTCAAAAACTAATATATATATATATATTCAAAAAATGTTGCAAGGAAAATCTAAGAGAACATTGCAAGGGCACTGCAATGTAATGACATTGTACACATCAGATCCCCATTTAGTTGTGAAGGCCATATTATTTTTCTTCTTTGGTAATACATACTTATTTGTACTACAAGAATCCATCTATAAGGAGTAAATGTTATTTCTATCCTGCAACATGATCTAGCACCTTGTCACTAAAGGGTGTTGGAAACTAATCATGGACATAAGTGGGGTGGGAACCAGGGTTAAAATTGACACCCGTATGGACGTTGTTTCATCTTTTAACTGTAAAAAACCATGGAATGTGGAATAAACATGTCATTAGGGAAGTTCAATTAATTTCTGGAGCCGTCAAATTGACGAGTAGCCTTGAAATTTGCCAGTATTTATTATTGTTAGTTGCTTAGTTGTATTTTCATGGATGCGCATTGATTATCCATCATAAATTTTATTTTTTCCAATGCACTTTCGGTGCATAGTGGAGCACCATGGCTGCATAAATGCTCATATCATACACACACCATTAATGAGAAACGCAGTGAGCAATGTGGCCATAAAACCTTATGTTTTGGGTGCATGAAAAATCAAATGGAAATATTGATATAAAAAAATTGATTGATTTGGATTGGTAAGGCCGCAATCTACCTTTTGAATTAAGGAGTTAATGAAACATTACTAATGTGGAGTTCCAAACCCACAATGGCAATCCATATACCCTAAAAATTACAAAACAATCCTCGAATGTTTTAGGGTTTAAAGTGTTTGGGTTTTCATATAAACAATTCATTTCCTCAGTTTTGCTGAGAGATCCAGCAGGAAAAGGGATTATGATTACATCATCTTATGAGGAGAATTGCTTGGGAAGTTTCAAACTTGGTTTTTATTTCTTTCGATTTCATACATCATTTAGTTTACATCCTTAATAGAGAGTGAAAACGATGTATCCCAAGTATGCTCTCCAATAAAATAAGGAAATAGTAGAGTTAGCAGTGGTACTGCTTTTGAAAGTGATTAATTTAAAGCCTAATGATCCAAAGTCCCAACTTGTGGATTGCAATGAGTTCGTTTGTTTGGTTGTTAGGCTGAAAATGAAAATGAAAATGAGACCCGATTGTAAAGAACAATTCCTTAGATATTTCTAGTTCCTTTTTCCCCATTTCCTTTTAATGAAAGCCAAAAGTTTTGTTCGGTTATCCGAAAAGAAAAAAAGTTGTAAATGCATAGGTAACTGAGAACAAGATTAAATTGCAGGGTTTACCCTGTTCAAAGGTCTTCCCATGAAAAAATCCCAAGGTTGATTCTAAGATGTGTGTCCCCTAGCAAACTTGTAACCCCCACCACAATTTGTCTGAGTCCAGTTGCTAAAATAAAAATAAAAATTCTACATAGTGTTGGAACTGCTCCATAAATTTCTTCCACGATGCTCCATAAATTTCTTCAACCTTTCAAAATGGTTGCTTGTAAATGGATATTTAACAATAAACTCAAAACACTAAGGATGAGAAAGGTAAAAAAAGTTATTAAAAGTTATATGTAGCCCTACTTCCTTTGGTCGGGGGGGAATAGAAAATATACTTGGAACCCTATGCCTCTGACCTCACTCTTTGGATTCAACTTGAGGGAGGAGTTTGAGGGAAGAAGGGAGTTGGGTGAGTCCTATGAGTCAAATAGGCTAGGGAATTGTGTCAAGTACTTATATCATTGGTCTTTTTTTCTCTCTAAAGGTACTGAAATCATACAAGTCAGTCAACCATCAATATATAAAGTCAATAGAAGAAGTTGTAGTCTGTTGTAGAGTCTTATGGTTCTTGAAAGTTATATGTAGGTTAGTTTTGAAAACAAAACCCTCACAACAGTAAAGATGAGAAGGGTAACACAATTTATTAAAATTTATATGCAGGCCAGTTTTCAAACAAAACCGTAAAAAAAAATTCTTTGATGGGCACAAGTGCCCGTCAAAATTAACCCCTGGTAGAAACTAATGATGGTCATAATTGGGGTTGAGGTCTACAAATCAAGAGATACTGGAATTTGTAGTGATCTTGTCTTCTTGTCTTGAATCATAATTGGACTATTGAAATATGATTCTTTTAGTAGGAAGATGAGACTAATAACCAATATTAATCTATTTCTTCTTTTACCCTCTATTTGATTCTAGGATTCAATATGTAGGGACTTCCCTTAACGGGATTGGAATCTATATTTAGTTCTATTTTCATTTCTCCTAACTTTCCTTTTATTCGTTACATCGCAATTAAAATATTAGGAAAGAGGTCAATTATTCTCCGAGGCAACCTCTTCTAATGCTTATGCATCCCAATAATTATTGAATCAGGTATTCCTAGATAATACATTTATTGTAAGTAATAGTAGTAAGATCTATACTCTTATTATTCCCATTAATATAAAATCAATTATTTTCAATTACCCACTACAGTGCAAAGAATGAAAAAATGCATGTACCAGGATAGAAAATTGTGACCTTGTGGTCCTCTTACCATGGCCTTCCCTTCATCTTGGCTTGAGGTGGAACACCAGCTCACCAATTCCCAGTCCTAATTGAGCCCATTATCCAAGTAAGATCCGCCCCTACACAGGAAACCCCTTCACCTCAAAAATTTGGGGAAGGTTATACAGGCCCAAGCTAAGGTCTCTCAAAACATAGATGAAATGGATGCCCAAATAGGAAAACTCTGTTTGCAAGCCTGATAAGCCCTGACCAAGCCCCAAAATCCTAAAAAAAACTAAAACAATGATGATGGTCGACTAAAACCGCACATGAAATGGGTGCCCAAACAAGAAAACTATGTTTCAATCCCGAAAAGGCCCTTACCAATCACGAAAATATCTTACCATGCTTGACTAAAAAAACTGAAATGGTGATGATGGTGGACTAAGAAGAAGCCAGAAAATCTCTTACCCTAACCCAAAAACCAGTGAAATGATGACAATGGTGGACTAAATGGAAGACAAAAAAGGCTCCAAGCGTGCCCTGAGAGAGAAAAAACTAAAAAATGATGACGATGGTCAGTTGAGCGAGGAGGGGGTTTGGCTTTATATAGTTAAACATTTCTCAGTCGAGAGTTAAAAAGGAATCTAATCTCTCGGCCGGGAAACATTTCCAAGAGTTAAATATGGAAAATACGGAAATACTCTCAGACGAGAAAGTTTAAATCTCTCAGCCGAAAACTTTTCTAACTATGGAATAACTCTCGGATGAAAGAATTTTAACCATGGTTAATTTCTCGTCCGAGATATATTACAACTCTTTGCCGAAAAAATATGTTGACTTTTTTCTTGGCCAAGAAATTGGAAATTATACAAAAAACAAATGAATTGTCACGGAATTGTTTCCCAACTTCGTGTTTTCACCCACTAATAATCTTATCAACAAGCAAATCTAATTATTGATTGTAAAATATAATACTTTTCTTAATGAAAAGTGATTGACGCTTTCCATTATTTGATGCACACCCTTTATTTCGCAAAATAAAATCTTAGCACCTAATTCATTACAACTTAGTCGAATCAATGATTACCAATTCGTGAGAGGTTACAAGTGAAAATCATAATTTGAAAATAGAATCGCACACAAAAAGAATGGAGAATTTGAATGATCATTAAAAACAAAAAACAATCCCAACCATCAGATCAAGACGAATCCACAGCAGAGATTTAAACTCTCAAGTTGCCTTTTCCCCGCAATCCGCAATTGTAGGATGTGGGAATGAAAACACTATTATAGTTTAACTAACCTTTCTGCAATCCGCAATCCGTAATTTGCGGGTTGCAGTTTACGGAAACACACAACACAATTTATTAACCCAACTACTCTCTGCAATCCACAATTTGTGGGTTGCGAGTTGCGACCTAAAAAGTTCAAAATATTTACAAAGAAATCTCGCAATCTGCAATTGCGGGATGCGGGTTGCGGGTTGTAGGAAAGACAAAGTTTTAGGGAAAAAATAATTATTTTTGCAACTCACAAAAAACACACAAAAATGCATAACTTTCTTTTAAAAAATGTTGACTAAATCAATCATGACAAATACATAGAAACCAGAATAAATAGCATGGGAATCCCAAAATGACTAAAGAACTTAAGCATCACCTTTCGCATATAAAAATTTGGGCTCTCGTTTTTTGGATAAAACATGGGATTTGTTGTAGCTACAAAAAATGGCGATTGGCTGGGAAGAACCAATTATCTCTGAATTATAGTATTGAAATCAAAAAATTGAAAATAAAATAAAATGTTTTCACATGCTACATCTCAAATAGATTTATCACTTAATGATATTGTATTGGTTAGACTTCAAAGCTTCTAAAACATCCAAGTCATTCCCATCATTATCCAAAAACTTTTCTAAATATAAACCCATTTTGTTAGATAAATTACTCATAAAATGTAAGAATCAAGAACTTTACCAGGAATTAACCTCGGGAAATCAAGCTAATCATATAAGACATAGTATTAAGAAATGACTCCAATACCACAGGAAGGACCCTACTTCCATACAATGTCTAAAGCCGCGATAGGGATGTCTTTTAACCTTACTTCTGAGTGCTCTGGTCCCAATTTACTAATTTAGATGCATATCTATACAACGACTCAATTTACTAATGGGTAAGCAGCATCAAACGACTCTCTATGAGTATGGGATGGAAAAGGATTCTTAAAGATTTATATATAGTATTTATGATTTGGAATCCCAAAACACCATAGGCGGAGCCACTGCATCCCACAAGCGTTCATAGCCTCGACGGGGATGTTTTTTAACCCGTTTTTCCTGATGGCTTGTATCCCAGATAGCAAGCTTAAAGAAATCTGCAAACTATGTGTAATGTGATAATCTCAGTTTGAGTTAGCCTAGTAATGGGGGAGCAGACTTAGCAACTCCTTAAGAGAAAGGATGGCGTAAGGAATCTATATAGTACTAATATTTACTGATTGAAACTTCTTTCCCGAAACGGATTCCCTTAAAAGTAATTAAATTCAAACTCATATGCTCATGTTGAATTAAAGATAAAGCTCTAAGGATAATGATCGAAAGATTCAAATAGAATTATCAGCATAGTCTATTATTGATTTTTCACAATCAAAAATAAACTAATGAAAACATTTGATTTCCAGCAAGTAGAAAACATTTATAAAAATTTCCTTAATAGATAATACTTTAAGACTGCAAAAGATTTATAAGCTCATTTATTACCTTAAAAGAAAAAATCATAAAAAACTAAAAGCAAACAAGTAGGAATGATAAAATCAAACCATATATACAAGTGGAACCAAAAGAAAATCAAAATTTCACAACTATATCACTCCCTAAAAGAAAAATTAGTGATTAATAATTTTGTTTTTTAATAGATCATGAGATATCATATTTAAGTAGGTCTTTATTACAAACAAAAGAAGCCTAAATTAAAATGTAAAATAATTGCAAAAATAAGCCTTAAGAAAGTGTCCCATGTGAACAAAAGAACAATTTGTTTGTCGTGTTGATAGAATCAAAGGAGTTTGTTATTGTAAAGAGAATAACTATATCAATTCATATATGAAAATATATTGAATATGTAAATTGAATTGTTATAATAAAACCCTAAAAATAAATCTATTCTGTTTCAGTTGAAGAATTACGATCAACATTTGTTGCTTTGCATAAAATTGTTTAGGAAAATAAGGCCTCCTTTATTAAAAATTATGTACACAAAGAAACAAAACTAAATTGTGTCCAATTTGCAACAACAAAATATGTAAAAAAAACCCTTTCAATTGGATATCCAGGAAAGATCAAAATTCGTGAAGATGTTTTGATTTTAATTACTTTATTTCCTATCAAAAAAATTCTTGCTCTTAAAACTTGGAAGAGAACCAATTCAAAACATTTCACGACACTCGTTATAGTTTAAAACTAAAAACATAATTCTAACATGAATGCCTTGAACAAATGAAATAATAAATGAGAGCATGAATAATAGAAAGCAAAAAAGGATAAAAATACTTCCCTGGATGCATCTGGAGAAACTTCATTTTAACTTGGACTTAGCTTATCATCACAAATATTTTATCGAAGAAAAACTAAAATAGCAATCTAATTATTAAAGAAATTATCAAAACTAATCTATTCTACACCAACTCCTACACTTCTCTAAATGAAACAAAACTAAGTATAATCGAATTTCCAATGTAACCATGAAATCATATGGAATCTTGCAAAAAGGAAGAAGTGAATAATCAGAAAGCATGATATGAATGCTTGCAACTAAAAATGAAAAAAGAATGCATTAAAGCAAAAAAGGTGAAATTTATGTAAAAATAAAGAGAGTGGAACCTTACCATCTTTATATACAAATAAGGAAAACAAATTTTTACCATAATGATGAAATCTTGCTAAGAAAGATTTCTCAAGCCAATCAGCAACCCAATCATGGTATGTACAATGAAAATCAAAAGAATGACATAAAGAGTTTGAAAGATTTATGTAATGAAATGGATTATTTGAAAGAGAATCAACATTAGTATTATAAGTATCCAAAGCTTCTTCTTTAACAATTATCTCCTTAGGAACATTTTCTTGAATAAGGTCAACAAAATCACATCCAATTTGTTCCAACTTATTATTGTAAAAATCATCATAAATTGGTTGATTAAATTGGAAGTTATCAAAGAGATCAAATTGCCTTTGATTTTTTACTTGAGAAGAGTTAAAGATACAAGATGTTATAAGTATAGAACTAGTATCATTAACATCCTGGTAAGAATCTTCTACATCAAGAAAATGATTATAAGAATAAAATGTTTCTTCATTCAAATGATGAATCATAAAAGGAAATTATGAAAATAATCATTAGAAATAGTATTCATTTCCAGCAAAGAAGAATGACAAGAAGACATGGATTGATGACAAGGATAAGAATCTTCTTGGTCTTCTTCATGCATTTTGTAATTAACTTGTACCTATTTAAGACTTACCAATGCAGAATTAGAATCCGAAATGTATGATTGAATGTCATTGTTATCAAATAGATCATGGTACATAGAAAAATATGAAGAGCAAATAAGTGCATGAAATTCATCTCTTTGTAGAATATTTTCAAATCGATATTCTTTAAGAGGGATTTTCTCTTCAAAATAGATATATATGAATGGATTCAAATTAGAATCTTCTTCTTCTTCTAATGTAGTACCATCATCTTGTGAAATATGCTCTCCTATAAAATCATTTAGGTCATAAAATGGTAATTCGGAAAACATATCACAAATTTCAGAACAAATTATTGATTTAGGATCTATTAAAGGATTAATAGAATCATAAATATTAGAATCTTGAAGCTATTTACTTATTATAGTAGAATATGGTTCAATATTATGATTAGAACTATTCTCTTGTACTTTAGAAGAATAATCTATAGAAAAATGATATCCTTCATGATCAGTTAGAGTTTCAATTTCATGTGAAATAAACATGGGAGTATCAACATTTAATTCATCTAAATTATAATATTTATTAGGATCCATATCTAAGAAAGAAAAGGAAGTCACTTCTACCACTTTTAAATACTTAGATTCTTCATACGAATCTAAACCAAGAGGTGGATGATTATCAATGTATAATTCAGAAGTATCATCTACTAATTGGTAAAATTCATGTGTAATAGAACTAGTGTGCTGAAACCATTCATGTATCATAGGACGATCTGTCAAAGGAAATATACCATAGAGATTAAAAGTTTTAATTGCAAAATATTCTAATGATTCACCCTTCTTTATAGTGAGTTGTTTCCATTCATTACATAATTTAACAAAGTCATAATGTCCAAAACAAAGTATGAAAATATCTAGAAAATGTTTAAAATAATGGACAGAGACAAAAGGTAAGGTTGCAAACCACTATTTGACCCGTCCCTCGAATGTGAAGGCTAACAATCTGCACAAAACATCTAGATCCAGAATTTTGTTACTAAAATAGTTATAGTTAAATTGAAGAACATGTTCTTGTGCTAAAATTTCTCCCTCACCATTATTACGGAGAGAAATTCCTATGGCTTTGGGTACCACAACAGACAGCTTGACTCCAGAAATCAATCCTTTCCAATATGCAATAGAAATTAAATATCCAACACTAAAGGATCAGACCTCGTACCTTATTCCAAACGGTTGAAGTAGATCCCCGTTGAGCTTTCCAACTTCAGCTTGAATTGATAGATTACTTCCTCAACAACAAGTAAACAATACAAGAATTCTATATATCATGGTGTTAGATCTATTCTAGCATATATAATCAATAATGTATAAGCATTTGACATAATCCAATGGATAAAATATTCATCCAAACACACATTATTGGATAGGAAAAGATATTTCTATTAATACAAATCAGAGATTACAATATACAACCTCTATCGGCACGTCTACGAACCAGAGAAACTGAATCCCCCACTTGGGCCTCCACCACCTCAATCCTCCATCTCTCGATAGCAATCTCACACGCAAAAGGCAAGCTTGGGAAGAACACCAAAGTGCTCCAAGGGACAAAGGGATGCAGACTCAAGCATAAGTTCCGGAAACAATGGACTATAGTTTCTTTGCTCTCAATTCTCTCTTATGCCTTCAATGTACCAAGGGGTTCCTTATATAGCTTTTCAAAGGGGTAATGAAAGGTCAAATCCGAGCGATCTCAAGGCATAGGGAAGGCCAGGAGTCAAATGAGTCGGATCCATGTCAAGGAAAACTCCAAAAGGATTTGGATTTTGTACACATCCTGATGTATGCGGTTTTAGTGGTCAAACCCGCGTATATACGCGCTTATAATTTTAAAAGTCATGTGTATCACTTTTCACATGTTTTTAGAGATGGTCAAGGAAACATCAAAGGACAAAAAATGGTCCATGGGGTCTAAGGAGTCTGCAGCGGGACAGGGGAAGGCCATACAAAGTGTGATTCACCTGGAGTGGTGAAATTAGCTATAACAACCATCGAAATTTACTTCTATCAATTGATTCAAAAAATATGTTTGAAAACGAAAACTAATTTTCCTAGAAAAACAACTAAATGCAGATTCATGAGCAGAAAAGGAACTATATATAGATTTCAGGCTGGAGCCATTTTAAGATAATCTAATTAAGATAGCTCAAATGACCTTACATGTCCAATGACCCTGCCTCTAGCACCATTTTTTGATGCATCGATTGTGTAGATGTTGGAATGGTGTCCAAGGAAAACAACAGGGGATGAAAACCCAGCCAAAGGTTTCAGATAATCCTACACAAGTACTACCCTATCCTCGACCTGTTTGGTGTGGTTAACACCCACGAATATTTGGCCTCCACTAGCACTCTTTGAGTTGGCGGGTTTTGATCCAAAAGGATCAGTCTTCCTATGAAGGAAAACAAGATATTGTTTGTCTAAAAAACAACAGATCTACCCAGAAGGAAATCTAAGATAAGCCAGAACTATTCTAAGAAGGTGACTTGTGTATGTGCAAGTCAACTTGATGTAGAAATAGATAAGTGTATTTACCAACTTAACAGAAATGTTAAAAGTTCAATTACTTATCTTCCTAAGTCACTATTAATCAATTAAAATTAATCAACAGCAGAATGAGGGTTACATGCATTCAAGATCAACCTGTAATTGATATGTTAATTAAAAAATTAACATCAATTCAAATTTACTGTGAAACCATTTACAGAAATAAATAATGTTTTAATTTAAAAAAATATTTCAAAACATCATGAACACACAGATCATTCCAAAACTATAGATCACTTTTTTTAATAAATTGCAAAAGATTTGATAGGATTGATAAGCAATCTGGAGTTAAAATCAGCATTCATCAAAGAAACTAGATTAATAGACAAAAGAATATCTGAAAATAAATTTACTGTATAATTGAAAGTCTGTAAGAAATTACAATATTCTCATCAAACAAAGTGTCTCCAGTCTCTTCTGCTTATTTTTCCTCCTTGGCAACAACGTCTCCCATTCTCTATCTTCAAACAATTGAAAATCAGAAAATTACAGAGCTCTGAAAGATAAATCTTTTCCAACTCTGTCGAGTGCTTCCTCCCTTTTCTCTGAATGTTGAGGTCAAATTTATAGAAGTGAATAGCATTGGGAAGGACAGTATAAAATCCCCAGATGTCTGGTTAGTTCAGCTATGCAAAAAATGGTCGGAATGAATTTCTCAAAAATTCACCTCTGTTAAGTCACACTGTTCTCCCAAACTGTTCATAGATTTGAAAAACTGTTTGCAATTAAGGGTAAATGGGTCTGTTTTGGAAGTGGGTTTTCAATTGTTGGAGCTAAATCCTCACGGTTTGATCACAATAATCCATGCAAAAACATGTCTTCTACAAATGCGTGATCCATTTTTGAACTTCATCCTTCACGGCAACAACAAATTAGGGTTTAGTGAAATACTTTGTATTAACATTGTAAACAGTATGATATTAAAAGCCAATTATATAAATAAATCATGAATATTGTCTTTTAAAAATATATTGAATGTAATTTAAACAATACTAATAATCTTATCAACAAGCAAAGCTAATTATTCATTGTAAAATATAATACTTTGCTTAATAAAAATTGATTGACTCTTTCCATTATTTGATGTACACCCTTTATTTTGCAAAATAAAATCTTTGCGCCTAATTCATTACAACTTATTCGAACCAATGATTACCAAATCGTGAGAGATTACAAGTGAAAATCACAATTTGAAAATCGAATTGCAGACAAAAAATATGGAGAAGCTGAATGATCATTAAAAACACAAAACAATCCCAACCATCAAATCAAGACTAATCCACATAACAGGTTTAAACTCACAAGTTTCATTTTCCCCGTAATCCGCAATTGCGGGAATGCAAACGCTCTTATAGTTTAAATAACATTTCCGCAATCCGCATTTTGTGGGTTGCGGGTTATGGAAACACACAACATAATTTATCAACCCAACTACTCTCTGCAATCCACAATTTGCAGGTTGTGAGTTGTGGGCTGAAAAGTTAAAAATATTTTCAAAGAAATCCCGCAATCCGCAATTGCAGGATGTGGGTTGCAGGTTGCGGGAAAGACAAAGTTTTGGAAAAAAATTAATTCTTTCCGCAACTCACAAAAAACACACAAAAATGCATAACTTTTTTTTTTTTAAATGTTAACTAAATCAATCATCACAAAGACATAGAAACTAGGATAAACAGCATGGGAATCCCAAAATGACTACGGAACTTAAGCATCACCTTTTGCATATAAAAATTTGGGCTCTCATGTTTTGGATAAAACATGGGATCTGTGGTAGCTACAACAAGGAGGAGGAGGATAGAGGAAAGATCTATGACAGTAATGCTAATTTTGATATGGAGGAGCAGGAGGACTATTGACAGTGATTAGTACCATTGATGAGCTATGATATTCTTCCATGTGGCTATTTATTATTTTCATTGTGTATCTAGTAGTACTGTAGATACTAAACTTAGTACTAAGTAGTATCTACTCTATTTTTTATTTTCCAATGGCATTCTCTCGATATCTATGTAATACATTTTTATTTTTGTGGTTTAATTAGAAATATCAAATATGCAGTTTATTGTTCAAAGTTCATGATTCATTGATAATTTTATTATTGATTAATAATTGTCAAATTTCAATTGAATGATATTATGATTGATGTACATTTTATATACTTCTATTTTAAAAAATAATGTAGATATTTATATATATATATATATATA
>LPNX010559629.1:242967-255628 GCA_001517045.1 Pseudotsuga menziesii
CTGTCACAGATGATAGTAGGTGTGTCCTACCATGCTGGTGATTGTAAGTGCAGAGCCTTTTCATAGATGGTATTAGGTGTGTCCTACCATGCTGGTGATTATAAGTGCTGAGCCTTTCCACAGATGGTAGTAGGTGTGTCCTACCATGCTGGTGGATGTGAGCGTTGTGCCTTTCCACATATGATAGTAGGTGTGTCCTATCATGCTGGTGGTTGTAAGTGCTGATCCATTTCACAGATGATAGTAGGTGTGTCCTATCATGCTGGTGAATATGAGTGATGGGCCTTTCTGATGGGATTGTAGTTTACTACATGATCAGATGTGAGTGCTTGGCGTGCCTTTTTTACGAGTAGGTCAGATGTAAGTGCTGGGAGAAGACCTACATGAGGGTAGGCCTACAACCAGCATGAAAAAGGGCTGGCTCTGTAGAACTTCCTATGACGAGAAGAATCATGAGATAGCACCAGTGTTGATACAGATCGAGTGATGATCCAGATCCAGTAATGATGATCCAGCAGTGATGATCCAGATCGAGTGATGATCCAGATCCAGTCCAGTGATGATGATCCAGATCGAGTGATGATCCAGATCTAGTCCAGTGATGATGATCCAGATCGAGTGATGATCTATATCCAGTCCAGTGATGTTGATCCAGATCGAGAGATGATCCAGATACAATGATGATGTTCTATATTGATCCAGATCGAGAGATGATCCAGATCCAGTGATGATGTTCTATATTGATCCAGATCGAGAGATGATCCAGATCCAGTAATGATGATCCAGCAGTGATGATCCAGATACATTCCAGTGATGATGATCCAGATCCAGTCCAGTGATGTTGATCCATATTGAGAGATGATCCAGATCCAGTGATGATGTTCTATATTGATCCAGATCGAGAGATGATCCAGATCCAGTGATGATGTTCTATATTGATCCAGATCGAGAGATGATCCAGATCCAGTGATGATGTTCTATATTGATCCAGATCGAGAGATGATCCAGATCCAGTGAAGATGACTTTAAGTCGAAGATGACTTGAAGACGAAGATGACTTGAAGATGAAGATGACTTGAAGACGAGATGATCCAACTGATATAGAGAAGAAGACCAGTGCTGAAAATTGTGTCGAAAGAATACCTTCCTAGTTAAGAGGGAGTGTTGATGTATATGTAACTTCGGAATGTATTCTTCTATGTATCTTATGTATTGTAACCTGATGTTTATTCTGTGATGTTTCTATTATGTATTTGAGTCATGTGGTCATGCCCCGATGTTCCGATCGGGAGGATTAATAATGTAAACAAGTCATGTCAAGTCATTAGGTAAGTCCCCACAGTTTTGGGGCACTCGAGTTATTATACACTAATTAAGGTGTAGGCTCGGGTAAGTAATGTTAGGTCGAGCCTACATGTGAAAATGCAATTCAAGTGAACGAAAGAATATAAATAGAGAGTGAGACTCTCTATTTATAACACACATCATTCAGTCTCTTAAGTGAGGTGCACTTGTGGAGGAGGAAATATACTGGGACAAGAAGGCCACTGCTGTTGGGAGATCTCTTACTATTTTGGTGCTGATTTTATCTCTAAGGAAGTTGCGGGGTTTTCTCCTTTATGGTTTCCCCGAGGAAAACTCTTTGTGTCTCTTGTATCTTGTGATGTGCTTATGTTTATTGCTGTGCTTGTTATTCTCTCAGTGAAAAGATCCTAAGATCATAATGCTAGCTTAATTGTTGAAAAACTAACATTCTTGCACATTTCTTTCACCATGACCTTTCAGGCATTCATGATGGCTGTCGGGTAGGTTTTTAACAACATTCCTATTTCCTAGCAACCATACATATACATGGCACTAAAAGTATTTTTCCTGCGACCTTGACTTTTTATATATTAAATAAAATAAAGTAAATTTATTTATTTAACTATTTAATGTATGAATAAAAAAATAAACTTTTAACTAATTGGAAATAGTTTTAAATTTTACTTAAAAAATAAATTCATATATTACATAACTAAAAATTATCTTTATTTTTATTTTATAATAGTTTAAATTTAATTATTTATACACCTTTGCAAATGCCTTAGCATAAAATGTCTTGGAAACATATAATACTCTAATACATTTTAATCATTGGTGATACAAAATTGAAAATTTACTATCAGGCACAAATATAGGATAATAACTTCTAAAAGCTCCCACTTTAAAAAGAGTTTACCTTATATAATCAATAAGTAAATGGTAATCTTGATTTTATTGTCATTTCTAATGTTTTCTTCATTTTTTTTTAAATTAAAATGTATCTTAAATGAGGTTTAACCATGTGGACAAGGACCATTTATTAATGGAGTGAAATCTATGTGGTGATCTCATCCTATCACCAAAACTTTATCATTTGAAGGTTTCCTTGGGTCACTTTAAAAAGTAGGATCAATTTACGTATGTCCAGAATTACATGGAGGTATGCATAAATTTAGTCTAGTAAGTTGCTTTTAAATTCTAGCTAGAAACAACAAATTTAACTGGGCATCTTTAATATTAAGAGTACTCAATTTCCTGATCATACATACTGCCTTATAATAGAATCAAGCTTCAATTCCCCAATACTTTCTTATCATATATTTTATGTAGGAATCTTTAATATTTAAAATGAGTACTCAAGTTTCCTGATCATAGATCTTGTGCTTTCCATGAAGGTGGCTTACAAATATTTGCATCAGAATCAATTTCAAATGCAAATGCAAGTTATTAATCAATAACTACTTTATATTGCAATGTATTGTACCCAGCAATGAAAATCACTTAAATGCTATTGAAAGTTAGAAGCATATATTTGTAGCATACCCAAAACATTAAATTTGCATCTTTAGCTTGTTTATTAGAGGTATGCATTTGTTTTTCTTGGGAATATTTAATCAATATAGTTGCAATGTCGTGTTCTAATTGACGTTTATCAGAAATTCCTACCTGGTTTAGTATCCTTCCTAGAGGTTTTAATATTTAGTTACACATCATTTCTTTGGCGGTTTGAATTTCAGTGTTGATTTAATGTTTTATATATTTTAGCTTTTATTCCTTATGACTTTAGGCCTTTTTGGAGTTGTGAATTTTTGGTTGATTATAATTTTGGATGAATTGCAGAGCTTCATGTACCAGTTGTTCCAGGGGTTTCTTACTGCCACAATTGTGTTGTAATGCATGTTAAAGTATTGTAATTTTGGAAGATATTACAGATGTATTGTTTGTATTCCTCCTTCGGGAGATGAGTTTGGTCTTGTTAGTGTCATTGAATGAATCAATGTAAACATTTGAAATAGTACCAAGTTGGCCCAATCAGTTAGAGAAGTCGGCCCTGTTAGGTTAGAGGTCAAGTCAACTGAAGAAAATAAATAGGGAGGTGGGGCCCCTTCATTTGTAATCACTCACTCAAGTTGTTTTGCAAGAGAGAGAAGAACTAGTGCGCCAGAAAGAAGTTAGAAGTAGTTTTCTGGGTTTTTACACTGCTCTGGTTGAGATCTATACTAAGGAAGTTTTGTGGGGTTTTCTCCCTTGTGGTTTCCCCAAGGAAAATTTTTGTGTTCTTGTGTTCTCATGTTTCTGTGCTAATTTTTCTTTTAGTGATCTTCTAGTGAAAAATTGTTTTAAGATATCATCTACAAAAATCAAGAAAACTTAACATGGTATCAGAGCCACCCTGAAAGAAAACACTGCACAGTTAGGGTTTGTTACTCTGAACAAATACCTCGAAAAAGCAACTAGAAAAGAGGGATCCCTCAACTCACCTCTGTAGGGTGCATATTTTTGTGAAGACAAAACCAAATTCCAAGAAGTTTTAGTTTTGGACCTGTCATTGCTGCCAAGATAAACTAGGGCTTCAGTTTTCCTGAGACTCCAACATCAATCTCAGAAAAAAGTAAGATACAATCTACCTCGCCCTAGGTAGGTGCATCTTCTCCACCTCTCAACCCTACTAGGGTTTCCAACTGAGAAATTAGGGTTTCTACATCAAAACCTAGGTCAGCGGGAAGCTGTTCTATTCAAGTAAGTACTTTTTCTACTTGTTCCATTTGAATTTCTCATTCTATTAAAGATGACAAAGAGTACCAAGCTAGATGAAAATCTTGAAGGTGTTGAAAACTTTAGAGCATGGAAGTGTAGGATCATGCTCATCCTGCAAGAAAATGATCTAGATAAGTTTGTAAAGGAGGAAGTGGTAGAACCAGAAGAATATGAGGCCAAGTCCAAGCATAAGAAGGATATGATCATAGCCAAAAGGATCTTAGCTGAATCCATCAAGGATAACTTGATTCCTCAAGTATCCTCAAGGGAAACTCCAAAAGAAATGGTTGATGCTCTGTCCAGCCTATTTGAAGGAAGAAACATCAACAGGAAGATGACCCTAAGGAATCACCTCAAGAGTGTAAGAACTCAAAAATATGATACCATGTAGTCCTATTTCTCAAGAGTAGCTCAAATCAAGGGTCAGTTAGAATCCATTGGTGATACAGTTGAAGAAGCAGAAATTGTGATGACCACCTTAAATGTTCTTCCAAGAGATTGGGAATTTTTTTTCCGAGGAATATGTTCAAGAAGAAAACTAACCAAATTATTGAATTTGTGGGAAGAATGTGTCTAAGAAGAATAAAGGATTACAACTAGAGAATAAAATCTAAATGACAATGAGGAACAAGGCTTGATAGCTCATACCAAAGGCAAGAACGAAAGGAAGAGTCATGACCATCCTCATAAGACTCAAGGGTTCATGTAGTCCAAGAAATACTTCTCAAATTATGAATGCTTCACTTCTCACAAGTTGGGACACGTTGCCATCAATTGTCCCATGAAAGCTGAAAGATTCAAAAAGATGAAAAGATTTCAAACTCATGCTGCTGAAGATAGTGATGAAGAAGTTGAAGAGGAAGTAAATAAGGATGAAGACTCCAATGAAGAATATGCATTAATCTTTGCTCTAAAAAAATCAGTCTCACCAGGAAATGACACCTGGCTAGTGGATAGTGGAGCCTCCAAGCACATAATATTTTACAAGGACTCACTTTCATGCCTTGTACAAAATGAATCTCCACACAAAGTAATGCTTGGAGATGATTCCCAATATCCCATCAAAGGAATGGGAGAAGAATACTATAAGTTGGACTCTGGGAAGTCCATGAAGATGAAAGATGTCATATATGTTCTAGGGCTGAAGAAGAACCTTCTCTCTATTTCAGCCCTAGAGAAGAAAGGCTTCATAATTGCCTTTATAGATGGAAGATTCCTCATGTGGACAAAAGGAAAAAACTTAGATGATGCAGTAGAAATTGGAGTTAAAGAAGGACTCTACAAATTGAAAGGACATGCAGATTCAACATTAGCTACCAGTACCATAAACCCATGTGAGTTATGGCACAGAAGGCTTGCTCATATTCACTACAAAGCTCTACCAATTGTAAGCAAGGTTGTGACTGGTCTACCAGAAATTCAGATAGAACATGAAGGAGTGCACAAGGATGTGCACAAGGGAAGAAAACTAAGAATCCTTATCCAAAAAGTGACAGTAAAGCAAAAGGGATCTTAGATATCATCCACTCATATATATGCAGGCCAATGCAAACCACTTCATTCAACGGGTATGTTTACTATGCTTCTTTTATTGATGACTACTCCGATAAATCTTGGATCTGTGTGGAATACATCGGTGATATATCGCGATGTCTACATATAGTTATTTTCAAATGTGCATATAGTTAAATGATAATTATTCAATGATTATTTGATAAAGTATTTGCATAGAAATTGATTGATGGAGAATTGAACTTAAAATTATCTCATGTATGTTTCCTCTCACCGAAGTGACGTACTCTAGTACAAGAAGATATGAAATTATGTTTGAGTGATGTATCATAATGAAAGAATCATTATTGTATGTTCATTATTACAGCAAATAGATGTGATATATATATCGTTTACAATCTAATGATTTAAAAGACCGATATTTAGCCAACTTTATATACACTACATCTCTTGATTAAAAAGATAAATAATGACAGTTAGTACAACCAAACTTACAGTTACAGTACAAGTATCGGAATAGGAAATAAGTACAGAGTCTTTTCTTCTATATATCAAATTATTTTCTTTTCTCAAATATATTAACTTCCAACCGATTAAAAACAAAAATGTACAGATCTTCCTTAATACTATGTTTACTGTAATCTCTCTAGGATCTTTTCGTAGTTCTTTAATCAAACTATAGCATTAATCTAGAATAACCAGAGTTCTCGTAAAACCATAATAATACTAAACTAGATTACTTAAATTTATATTCAACATAGATTCTAGTATAAGTAAGGGTTTCTTTAAGCTTCATAAACCTTAACCGCATCCTAAGAATAAAACCTTAGGATTGATATAACTGAAAACATAGATTACAAATCCTTTAGCAATACGACCATCATTCTGTGTTTCAGCAACGCTTTTTAACTAAGGATTTATACACACAACTTCCTCCCGGCTTCACCAAACTTTAAAGGAAGCAACAGTAATATGTAAATGAATTGAGGGTTCATATAAACAAGAGAAGAAACCCAAACGCGGCACCCCATCCTTTGAGTAAAGTTAGGATTTGTTACGAAACTCCACAGGTAGTTACAGAGGTCGTTTTTAATTGTATAATCGCTAAAACAGTGACGTATAGCACAAACCCTCATTGCCAAGTAAAAACAATCTGATTCTAAGTCTATTTTACAAACTAAATATCAAAACAAAACTCAAGTAAGATACAAATCCCACACGGGGTTATACACAGCTAACAACTATTACAAGATCTCCTTAGAGTCAAAAATCAAATTCAAGTTCTCTATTAAGTCAAGCAGAGTTATTTGATAGTCGAATTTCCTTTTTGACTCAGGCCTTACGATCCTTCTCTTAAAACCTAATTGGAAAGATAGAGGCTTCACAACCATTTCTTTGCAGTACTTTAGGTTAACAAACAAATTTAAACCGTAATTCTTTTACAAATACATCGCGGCTGTGTACGCCAGAATTGTATTACAATTTATAAACCGATGGAGGAATTATTAACTAAGCATAGTTTAACTAGATGCAAGAATTGTACACAGAAAAACCCACACGAGAATTATTCCATGACAGATCCAAGATAATTTCAAATAGTAATGAATATTCCAACAGTGAATTTTAGCCCAAAAATCAAGATTCGACGGAGAGGCTAAATAGTTCATGGTATTATATCAAGCGTAAACTGTAAACAAGGAGTTAAACAGTTGCTCTAGGAACAATATTACAATGTCAATTTTCCTCATCATTAATCTCGACTGGTCTTGGAATCAAGATATCCATTACATTATCAAACAAATAACAAAGTCTACAAAGTAAGGCTCATGGCCATGATTTTGAACTTTGTAATTTAAAACAAAAAGTCGAATCCCTCATAGGGTTGGTTAAGTCGAAAGGCTATACAATACTAATTACCTTTTAAATAATTAGAATGGAATAAAAAGAGACACACTATAAAAACCCTCCCAGGTACTTGGGGTATTAACAAGCTTCAGAATCAACAAAAGATTACAGAGTGGCATAGTCTTCTACGACTCCACAAGTGATAACAACCCTCTTACACTGTCAAATGAATGATACCAAAGCAAGGATATCACTTCCTTAAACACTAAACTAAAACAGTGGGAAAACCCCAAAAAATACATCATAAGAACCAGTTTGATTCCACGGAGCTGCACAAGTATGAACTTGGGTCTTACCCATTCCTAAAGGATTCCTCTCAGCCAAAAATCTCGCTACTTCCCAATCGTAGAATCGCTATGCATATGCAGAAAGAAAAAGAGTGCCGGAATTTATTTTTTTTAAACTATTGCAGAGAAGAAAAAAATCAGTTGATGTATTACCTGCTTTGTAGTTCAAACTCCAAATCGTTGATACTTTATCAACATCCGAAAGAGTTCTTAACTTCCACCGGTATGTTGTGCAGTTACAATAGTTCCAAATGAAGTCGAGATCCCAAGTTAAACGGCCTCTACATCTATGTGCTCTATGAGAGAAGTGAAGGATGGAACACAAAGAATTCGAAGAAAAACTAAAAAGAACAAGGGATACCACACCCAAAAAACCCATCAAAAGTTCTGTCTTAATAGAGAATATTTACCTTATACTTACAAAGTATGAAGTGGATATCGAATTAAAGACCCAACTTTCAAGACATCACATCAATTTTATGAAATCCTTGTCTTTGGCATAGTTTGCCACATTAAGGAATGGTGTGATTTTATAATTCAAATTTTTTATTATGTTGTACCTACAATGGTAAGGCGTGACAATTAGCATACTTAGGATTAAACTTTACATTTTGATAAAAATAGTTACATGTACTATAGGCTTTTTGAGCATTGAAGAAATAAAAGGGTTTAGGAGTAGGATTTTTCCCAAACCTTCATTTTTTCTTTGGCATGTCTCCTTATGGCCTTATAGCTTAGAGTCCGACGGTTTAACTGAAAAGGTGATGTACTTCGCTTCCTACACTTAATAACATAGAGATTCATGCATTAGTCGTACTGACTCAGGAAGGCCATGACCCAATTGTTGTGTAGATCAAGCGTACAAACAAACTTATTACAACAACAAATTCCCTTGTGACAACAAATTAACTTTAGACAGCTTTCTTATGTCAAACAAAAATAATGTCATGTAGACAGAACACCAAATAAACAAGCAAATAATAAGTTACATACATGATGACAGGTATTGCATGACGAAATAAGTATGACTAATAACATCGCTCTAAATATTGTCAAGTACATTCTAATATTACTAGGAGTAAATAATTTTTATTTTTATTTTACAAGATTGAGGGATGTTACATGTGGTATCAGAGCGAGATTCCAACACTAGGCCTGATTGGCTCACTCGCATATAAAGAAAAAAATGTACTAATTTTATTTTTGCATTTATTTCTATCCAGAAACATAAAATATGTTTTGCAGGAAATGAAGAATGTTGAAGCCTCTACTGAAAATGGTTCTCAGCATAATAAACCTGACAACTTTTATGTAGAATTGAATAATCCAGAATTACTACAAACAATCAGAGAGTTGAAGGATGAAATTCAAACTGTGAAACATGATAATAAAAGAATCTTAGAGTTGAATGAATATCTGCTCGACAAAACACATAACCAGGAAAAAGATAAAAGAAATGACATCGAAACTGATTCTGAAACATCGTCCTATAAACACAAAGGAAAGAAAGCAAAATTTTCGGATAGTGAATCTTCCTCAGAGGTTAAAACTAGGTCACACGGGGAACGGCATAGATACATAAGTAACAGTAGTGAAAGTGACCGAAATCCTAGAAGAAAGTAGTATAAGCCCTATGAAGAAATTTCTAGGGAATTCAAAAAAATAAAACCTCTCATGTTCAATAGGGAAGTAGAGAAAGGTGAGGAAGCAGAAGCTTGGTTGTCAGGAATGAAGAAATACTTTCATATTTCCAACTATTCTGACTAATTAAAGGCCAGAATTGTTATTTACAATTTGAATGGAAAAACCGACATCTGGTGGAAAGATATAAAGAGGGTCAAAAATCTGAAAGAGAAGTACTTAACTTAGAGAGTTTTTAAGAAGTAATTTAAAAGAAAGTTTATGTCTGAATAATACTACGAAGAAAGAGCCAAGGATTTCTATGAATTAAAAATGGGTTCCATGTCCATGAAAGAGTTGAGCAGCAAGTTCTTAAGTTTGCTAATATATATACCTTACATAATAGATGAAAATCCAAAAATCCAACGGTTTTAAAGTTGTCTACCTACTAGCTTCAAAGATAGGATTGAGTTTGACATTCCAAAAACTTTGGAGGAAGTTATGAGAAAGGCTTATTTTTGTTATGAGCAGAACAAGAAAAGGGAAAGTTTACCCAATTGGAAGACTAAAAAGACAAGCCATTTTGATCAAAGAAGAAGAGGATTCAAGTCAAATAAGAGTTTTGGGAGTAAATCCCAGAACATCTCTAAGAATAACTATCAGAAAAACTGATTTTAAGAATAAAGTACCCCAAAATACTGCATCATCAAAAGGCATGGATATGTCTAACACTTTTGCAAAAAATACTGAACAAGGGGAACCTGTCAAATGCTGGGAATGTCAAGTACCGCATTACACTAAGTATTGTCCGAACCGGAAGGGGAACATCAGCAACATACACACTATCCAGGAAGAGGAAACGGTTGGGGATGTGGAAAAGGAGATGCAAAGGATAAATGCAGCTCTGGAGAACTGACAGGCTGATCACCAGACTTCCATGGTAGAAGTGCAAGCTATGATCCAAAATTTCTCTGTTTCCATCTTAATTGATTCGGGTGCTAGTTTAAGTTATATATCGCCTAGCATAGTGGGAAAATGTAACTTATCCTTAAAAAAGTCTGGAAAATCATGGTTGGTCTAGTTAGCCACCGAAACTAAAAGAAAGGTAGTAAATTATGTTGAAAGTTGTGATTTGATGATGAGCCAGTTTGAAACTCAAGTCAAGATAAATGTGCTACATTTTGGATCTTACAATGTCTTAATAGGAATGGATTGGCTTGAAAAACACTAAGTGATTCTAAACTGTTTTTAGAAAACTTTTACTTGTTTGAATAATGAAGGAGAAAGAATTACTATCACAGGAATACCTAGGAAGATATATGTTAGACAAATTTCAACCTTACAGATGAAAAGGGCTGTAAGGAATGGTTGTAAAGTCTTTGTTGTACACATTATAAATAATGAACAAATTAATAAAGAAGATAAACCAAAATTTGAGGATATTTCAATCCTACAAGATTTCGTGGATGTATTTCCGGAAGAAATTCTAGGATTACCTCCTAAACGAGATATGTACATTACAATCGAATTAGTAACCAGAGCGGTACCTAATTCAAAATCTCCCTATTGAATGAACATCTTGGAGTTGAATGAACTAAAATTACAATTACAAGAGTTAATAGACAAACATTATGTAAAACCAAGTGTATCCCCTTGAGGAGCATCGGTGCTTTTTGTTAAAAAGAAAGATGGTACTCTGCATCTATGTATAGACTACCGTCAACTTAATAAAATGACGATTACGAATAGATATCCTCTGCCCCACATTGACAATATATTTGATCAGATATGTGAAGCGATGATATTCTCAAAGATTGACTTAAGGTCTGGGTATCATCAAGTTAGAATTAAATATGAAGACATCTTTAAAACTGCTTTCCGAACAAGATACAGGCACTATGAATTTGTGGTTATGCCTTTTAGTCTAACAAATACACCGGAACACTTCATGTGCTTAATGAACAATGTCATAAGTAAGTACTTAGACAAATTTGTAGTTGTATTTATAGACGACATATTAATTTATTCTAAGACAAAGGAAGAACATGATGAACACCTAAATATAATTCTACAAGTGTTAAGAGAACATCAGTTTTATGCTAAGTTCGGCAAATGTGATTTTTATAAAGATAAAATACAATATTTAGGGAACGTAATATCCGAAGAAGGGATACCGGTGGACGTAGATAAAATAAAATATATAATTGATTGGCTTGTCCCTAAGGATGTAACTGATGTACGATCCTTTATGGGGATAGCAGGTTATTACAAAAAATTTAATTAAGGATTTTCAAAGATTGCAAATCATATAACTTCATTACAGAAAAAGGGTAAGAAATTTGTTTGGGATCAGAAATGCGAAGACAATTTTAATAAACTAAAAGAATTATTAACTACTTCACTCATCCTTGTAACAAACTTAAATAATAACAACAAACTAACTCACTAACAAACCAATATATATATATATATATATATATATATATATATATATAAATTATTAATATTAATATATATTGATATTAATCATTCATAATTCATAAATTGTTANATGATGCATCCTTTCATGGATGGTATCCAAAGTTCCTTTACAACTAATATATATATGGCACCCACTTTGTAATCTTTTATCATCATTCATCTTCAATATTTATTTTATATTTTCAATATGGAATTATTTTCCATTGGTTGATTATTCAAATGACTCAATCATTGAGAATATATGGATACAGCTATTACATTGTTATCAGAGCCAATGCTTCCTAGGGCTTATGCTGATTCTTTGGCTTCTGCTAATTCTTCAGCTTTTGTCCAAAATGATCAAGTTTTCCTTGAATTCAGGTCTTTGACATCACAATGGCTTTTAGCCATCCATATTCAGAGTTTCTATGGTAAAAATTGGTTTTTGACCAAAAATTGGCCTTTGGCCTTTGAATTTCATTAAAGAAGTATTAATTCCACTCCAAATATGAAGCAAGAACGAGAGGAAAAAATGAAGAATAAAAAAATACAAAAGGAATTATCAACAAAAGAGGGAAAAATGAAGAATAAAAAAAAAATATCAACAAAGAAATAAAAGGGGAAAAGTTAAAAAAAAAAGTGAAATAGCCCATAGTTTTACGACATAGCCCATGGTTTTACTTACAATATTTAAATTATAAACTAATTTTATAAAATATGCTTTGAGGACAAAGCATCATAAATTGGAAGGCAGTGTAACAAACTTAAATAATAGCAACAAACAAACAAACAAACAAACTATATATATATATATA
>LPNX010559629.1:255721-330841 GCA_001517045.1 Pseudotsuga menziesii
ATCATTGATCTTCAATATTTATTTTATATTTTCAATATGGACTTATTTTCCATTGGTTGATTTTTCAACTGAGTAATCGTTGAGAATATCTGGATACAAATATTACAATCCTAAAAATAGAAGACCCAGACAAAGACTTCGTCGTATGCACTGATGCATGCAACAAAGTCTTGGGCGAGGTACTGACACAAGGAGGTCATGCAATTGCATACGAATCAAGAAAATTAA
The DNA here is from genome assembly GCA_001517045.1 of Pseudotsuga menziesii. Taxonomy (NCBI): domain Eukaryota; kingdom Viridiplantae; phylum Streptophyta; class Pinopsida; order Pinales; family Pinaceae; genus Pseudotsuga; species Pseudotsuga menziesii. The sequence goes on from LPNX010559629.1 coordinate 255,950, forward strand.
AAACTCATGAAAAGAACTATGCAACTTATGATTTAGAGTTGGTTGAAATAATCCACGCTTAGAAAATGTGGCGTCATCACTTAATAGCTTAAAATAGTTCTGCTAATGTGTGATAACATAAGTCTAAAATATTTGTTTGATCAAAAAAATCTAAATGCGATGGAAGCTAGATGGCTAGCTTTCCTTAGCGAATATGATTTCAAAATCAAACATGTTAAAGGGAAAGAAAATAAAGTGGTTGATGTCTTAAGCAGGAATGCAGTAACAAGTTTTTTCGCCGCCATCAGCAGTTATATAACAGGTTTGGAAGATAAATAAGAAGAAGGAATAAAGTGGGATCCAGAATATCAGAATTTAAAATAAAAGATAACTCATAATACATCTGAAAATATAATTTCAGATTACAGCTTTGATGAAAAAGGTTTAATACTGTTTAAAAATAGACTTTATGTACCAAATATACCAGAGGTTAAGCTATTGATTTTGAATGAAATTCACAAAAGTCCTTCTTCAGAACATCTAGGGTATCAGAAGATGATATTATGTTAAGAAAAGAGTACTTTTGGTCTAACATGAAGAATGAGTTTGCTTATTTTTTAGCTAGGTGTATTGAATGTCAGCAAGTTAAGGTTGAACATCAACACCCAGCAGGCCTTTTATAGTCATTACCAAATCCAATTTGGAAATAGGAATTCATCAGTCTTGACTTTGTAACTGGTCTACCTAAAAACCAGAAACAGAATGATTCAATAATGGTACTTGTGGATAAATTAATTAAAGTTGCACACTTTATCCCTGTTAAAACAACTTATATAGCTGCTAATATTGCTGACACTTTTATGAAAGAAATCTTTCATCTGCATGGAATTCCAAAGGTAATAATCTCTAACAAAGATCCCAAATTTACTCGTAATTTTTGGGAAAACTTTATTTAAAGGATTAAATACTAAATTGAATTTCAGTATTGTTTATCATCCGCAAACATATGGACAATCAGAAAGAGTCAATCAAGTATTAGAAGACATGTTATGAATGTATGTTAGAGACTATCCCAAGAAGTGGGAAGACTATTTGCATTTGGTTGAATTTGCTTATAATAATCATTATCAAGCAGCAAAGCATAGTCCTTTTGAAATATTATATGGTAGAAGTGTAATACTCCTATTACATGGAGTAATCCAGTAGAAAGATTGATGTTAGGACCTGACATGTTAAAAGAATTGGAACTAACAGTGAAACAGGTACAAGGCAACTTGAAAACTACTCAAGACAGGAAAAAGAGTCATGTCGACCTTAAAGAAACTCCAAAGAAATTCCAAATAGGTGAGCATGTGTTTTTTAAGGTGAAACCAAGGAATAGCTCCTTTAAACTAGGGAGTTGTGCTAAATTAGCACCCAAGTATTGTGGACCCTTCGATATATTGGAAAGAGTGGGTCCATTGGCTTATCAACTAGCTTTGCCACCTAATCTTGGGATACACAATGTTTTTCGCATTTATATTTTGAAAAATTATATACATGATGCTACTCATGTGATTGAATGGAATGTGATCTAGGTAGAACCAGAAGGAGATTTTCCAGTGGAGCCAGATTGTATTCTAGACAGGAGGAAGAAAAAAATTCTTCAAAATCGCACCATTGGATAGGTAAAGGTGTAGTGGAAACACCTTAGTCCAGATGAAGTGACTTAGTAACTAGATAGTGATATACGAGTCTTATATCCAGCTCTGTTCAAAGAAGACTCGAAATAACTTAGGCAACATCGAGGATGATGTTGAGCTTAAGGGGGGATGTTTGTAACATAACCAAAACTTAAAAATAAATATTTATTATTTATTTCAGCAAAAACATTATGTTCATTTTTATTGTAAAGTTTATGACCAAGTGGGTCAATGATGACTCTAAATGAAGAATTATTTATTTTAATAATTAATAAAAGGAGACACCTATTTAGGGGAGACTGTTAAATGAGTGTTCACTGACCACTATGAGGAAGGAGCAGCTGAATAAGTTTGGTTGACAAGTGGCAACACTAGCATTCACTTTCTAGCTGTTGTAGGAGCATAATCCCAAAAAAAGTGGTCGTGTTCCCTAAGAGGGGAAACTGAGCTGGTGGCTCATTAAATTCTAAAACTGACCCAAAGACCTAGGCAATGTTATATAAACCATCAAATTGAGCAGGAGGCTCACCACTCATTCTTCTTTCAGAGAGAATGAACTTTGTGACTACTGCAAATTGAAAAGTCAGGCACACAAATCATTTGATGAGGGGATAGCTAAAGCGAATTGTTGAGTTAAGTCTGCTACTAAGTGTTAAGTTGCAGAATTATGTTGTGTGGCATAGATCGTCGTCCTAGTGGTTTAGTGAGCAAGCTCGGGGTTCCTAAGCAAGTGATTTGGTTTCTTCAGGAAAAGGTTGGGTGGAACAGTCTCCCTTGGGTGTTAGTCCCTTTTTTGCAACACATCCAGGTTCCAACTCTAATCTGTATTGACATTGTTTTATTTCTGTTTAAGTAAGTTGTAGTTATTTTCAAATGTGGATGTAGTTAAATGATAATTATTCAATGATTATTTGATGAAGCATTTGCATAGAAATTAATTGACAGAGAATTGAACTTAAAATTATCTGCTGTATTTTTCCTCTCACCGAAGTGATGTAATCTAGTACACGAAGATATGAAATAATGTTTGAGTGATAAGTATCACAATGAAAAAATCATTATTGTATGTTCATTATTACAAAAAATACACATGATATATATATAACGTTTACAATCTAATGATTTATCATACTAGTATTTAGCTAACTTTATATACGCTACATATCTTGATTAAACAGATAAATAATGACAATTATTACAACCAAACTTACAGTTACAGTAGACGTATCAGAATAGGAAATAAGTACAGAGTCTTTTCTTCTATATATCAAATTATTTACTTTTATCAAATATATTAACTTTCAACTAATTAAAAACATGAATGTACAAATCTTCCTTAATACTATGTTTACTACTCTAGGATCTTTTCGTAGTTCTTTAATCAAACTATAGCATTAGTCTAGAATAACCAAAGTTCTCTTAAAACCATAATAATACTAAACTAGATTACTTAAAGCTATCTTCAACATAGATTCTAGTATAATTAAGGGTTTATTTAAGCTTCATAAACCTTAACCGCATCCTAAGAATAAAACCTTAGGATTGATATACCTGAAAACAGAGATTACAAATCCTTTAGCAATACGACCATACTTTGTGTTTCAGCAACGCTTTTTAACTAAGGATTTATACACACAACTGCCTCGCGGCTTCACCAAAATTTAAAGGAAGAAATAGTAATATGTAAATGAATTGAGGGTTCATATGAACAAGAGAAAAAACCCAAACTTGGCACCCCATCCTTTGGGTAAAATTAGGATTTGTTAGGAAACTCCATTGGTAGTTACAAAGTGGTTTTTAATTTTATAATAGCTGCAAAAGTGGCATATATCACAAACCCTCGTTGTGAAGTAAAAACAATCAGATTCTAAGTCTATTTTACAGACTGACTATCGAAACAAAACTCAAGTAAGATACAAATCCCACACAGGGTTATACATAGCTAACAGCTATTACAAGATCACCTTAGAAACATAAATCAAATTCAATTTCTCTATTAAATCAAGCAGAGTTATTTGACAGTCAAATTTCCTTTTTGACTGAGGCCTTACGGCCCTTCTCTTAAAACCTAATTGGAAAGACAGAGGCTTCATTGCCATTTCGTTTCAGTACTTTAGGTGAACAAACAACTTTAAACAGTAATTCTTTTACAAATACATCGTGGTTGTGTACGCCAGAATTGTATTACAATTTGTAAACCAATGGAGGACTTATTAACGAAGCATAGTTTAACCAACTGTAAGGGTTGTACACAGAAAAACTCGCACGGCCATTATTCCATGACAGATATAGTATAATTTCAAACAGTAATGAATTTACAATAGTGGCTTTTATCCCAAAAATCTAGATTCAACAGACAGGATAAACAGCTCATGGTATTATAGTAAGCGTAAACCGTAAACAACGAATTAAACAGTTGCTCTAGGAACCATATTACAACTTCGATTTTTCTCACTATTAATCCCTAGTGGTCTTGGCATCTATATATCCATTACATTATCAAACTAATAACAAAGTCTACAGAGTAAGGCTCACGGCCATGATTTTGAACTTTGTAATTTCATTAGAGGAAATTTGGGTTTAAAATGGGCCTTATAAGAAAACGCGCCAACAATAAATTTTGTGAGTTGGAATTAAAGAACCAATAGAATTTCAATAAAATGAGTTAACCATAATGGTTGAATTGACATATTTCTCATAAAAGAAAACTTATTTTTGTGTTCGTATTTCCGACATATCTCCCTGTTTGTTTACTCAAATTCCAAATCGGAGAGCTCATTGGATGCGGAATTCAATTCCGCATACAACAAGTACCCACACTGCATACTTTTGACAAACCCCATTACCTCAAAAACAAGAAATACCTGAAAAAACATGATGTTGATCATCACGTTTTTTCAGATATTTCTTGTTTTTGAGGTAGCGGGGTCTGTCAAAAGTATGCAGTGTGGGTACTCATTGGATGTCGAATTGAATTCCACATCAAACGAGCTCTCCCACTTGGAATTTGAGTAAAAATACTGGGAGATATGTCAAAAATACGAACAAAAAAGTAGTTTTTTTCATTCTTCCTCCAAAATTAATAACTATTATTTTATTATTTTCCTTAGGAGGCCCATTTTAGNCAAAAATTTGAATCCCTCACAGAGTCGGTTAAGCTGAAAGGCTATACATTACTAATTACCTTCGACAGAATTAGAAGGGAATAAAAAGATATACATTAGCAAAACCCTCCCGAGTACCTAGGGTATTAACAAGCTTCAGAATCAGAAAAACATTACAAAGTGACATAGTCGTCTACGACTCCACAAGTGGTAATAACTCTCTTACACTGTCAAATGAATGATACCAAAGCAAGGATATCACTTCCTTAAACACTAAACTAACATAGTGGGAAACCCCCAACAAATACATCAAATACATCATAAGAACCAATTTGATTCCACAAATCTGAACAAGTATGAACTTGGGTCTTACCCGTTCCTAAAGGAGTCCTCTCATCCAAAAATATCACTACTTCCCAGTCATATAATCGCTCTACATATGGAGAAAGAAAAAGAGTGTCAGAATATATTTTTTAAAACAAAAATGTTGCATAGAAGAAAAGAATGAATCGATGTATTACCTACTCCACAGTTCAAACTCCAAATCGGTGATACTTTATCAACAGCCGACATAGTTCTTAACTTCCACCTGTATGTTGTCCAGTTGCAATAGTTCCAAATAAAGTCGAGAGCCCAAGTTAAACGGCCTCTACATCTTTGTGCTCTGTGAGAGAAGTGAAGGATGGAACACAAAGAAGTTGAATACAAACTAAAAAGAACAAGGGATACCACACCCAAAAATCTCATCGATATGTTTGGCCCAACCTCCAAGGTGCATTGAAAACCATAGGGTTTCCACACCAAACTAGTCACCGACAGCTGGAGAATGTTTTGAAAATGAAATTTCTATCTTAATAGAGAATATTTACCTTGTACTTACAAAGTATGAAGTGGATATCGAATTAAAGAGCCGACTGTCAAGACATCACATCAATTTTATGAAACACTTGTCTTTGGCACATTTTTCCACATTAAGGAATGGTGTAATTTTATAATTCAAAAGTTTCCTTATGTTGTACCTGCAATGGTAAAGTGTGACCATTAGCATACTTAGGATTAAACTTTACATTTTGATAAAAATAGTTACATGTACTATTGGATTTTTTAGCATTGAAGAAATAAAAGGGTTTAGGAGTAGGATTTCACCCAAACCTTGGTTTTTGCTTTGGCATGGCTCCTTATGGACTTGTAGATTAGATTTCGATGGTTTAACTTAAAATACGATGTACTTCACTTCCTACACTTACTAACATATATATTCATGTATTAGTCGTAATGACTAAGTAATTCCATGACCCATCCGTTGCGCAGCTCAAGCGTAGAAACAAACTTACTACAACGACAAACTTCCTTGCGACAACAAATTAACTTTAGACAGTTTTCTTATGTCAAACAAAAATAATGTCATGTAGACAGGTCCCCAAATAAGCAAGCAAATAATAACTTAAAAACATGACGATAGGTATTACATGATGAAATAAGTATGAGTAATAACATCACTCTAAATATTGTCTAGTAAATTCTAATATTACTAGCAGTAAATAATTTTTTTTATTGTATGAAATTGAGGGATGTTACATGTGGTATCAGAACGAGATTCCAACACTATGCCTGATTGGCTCACTCACATATAAATTAAAAAAATGTACTAATTTTATTTTTGCATTTATTTCTATCTAGAAATGTAAAATAGTTTTTGCAGGAAATGGAGAATGTTGAAGCCTCTGCTGAAAATGGTTCTCACCATGATAACCCTGACAACTTTTATGTGGAATTGAATAATCCATAATTACTACAAACGGTCAGAGAGTTGAAGGATGAACTTCAAACTATGAAACATGATAATAAAATAATTTTAGAGTTGAATGAATATCTATTGGACAAAATACATAACCAGGAAAAAGATAAAAGAAATGATATCGAAACTGATTTTGAAACAGCCTCCTATAAACATAAAGGAAAGAAAGAAAAATCTACAGATAGTGAATCTTCCTCAAAGGATAAAACAAGGTCACGTAGGGAAATGCATAGATACATAAGTGACAGTAGTGAAAGTGACCAAAAGCCTAGAAGAAAGAATTATAAGCCCTACAAAGAAATTTCTGGGGAATTCAAAAAAATAAAACCTCCCATGTTCAACAGGGAAGTAGAGAAAGGTGAGTAAGCATAATCTTGGCTGTAAGAAATAAAGAAATACTTCCAGATTTACAACTATTCTGACAGAATAAAGGCCAGAATGGCTATTTACAATTTGATTGGAAAATCCAACATCCGGTGGCAATATATAAAGAGGTTTGAAAATCTGAAAGAGAAGTACTTAACCTAGATATTTTTTAAGAAGTGCTTTAAAAGAAAGTTTATGTCTGAATAATACTACGAAGAAAGAGCCAAGGATTTCTATGAAGTGAAACTGGGTTCCATGTCCATGAAATATTTGAGCAACAAATTCTTAAGCCTGCTAAGATATGTACCTTACATAAGAGATGAAAAGCCAAAAAATCCAACAGTTTTAAGTTGTCTACCTACTAGCTTCAAAGATAGGATTGAGTTTGACAATCCAAAAAATTTGGAGGAAGCTATGAGAAAGGCCGATTTTTGTTATGAGCAGAGCAAGAAAAGGGAAATTTTACCCAACTGGAAGACTAAAAATACAAGCAGTTTTGATCAAAGAAGAAGAGGATTCAAGTCAAATAAGAGTTTTGGGAGAAAATCCCAGAACTTCTCTAAGAATAACTATCAGAAAAACTTATTTTAATAATAAAGTACCCGAAAATACTGCAGCATCAAAATCCAAGGATATGTCTAACACTTTTGTTATAAATACTGGACAAAGGGAACATGTCAAATGCTGGGAATGTCAAGGACCGCATTACGACAAGTATTGTCTGAACCGGAAGGGGAACATCAGCAACACACACACTATCCAGGAAGAGGAAACAATTGGGGATGTGGAAAACGAGATGTAGAGGATAAATGCAGCTCTAGAGAACCGACAGGCGGATCACCAGACTTCCATGGTAGAAGTGCAAGGTATGATTCAAAATTTATTTGTTTCCATCTTAATTGATCCAAGCGCTAGTTTAAGTTATATATAACCTAGCATAGTAGAAAAATGTAACTTATCCTTAAAAAAGTTTGAAAAATATTGGTTGGTCCAGTTAGCCACTGAAACTAAAAGAAAGGTAGTAAATTATGTTGAAAGTTGTGATTTGACGATGAGTCAATTTGAAACTCATGTCACGCTAAATGTGTTACTTTTAGGATCATATGATGTGTTAATAGGAATTGATTGACTTGAAAAACACCAAGTGATTTTAAACTATTTTCATATAACTTTTACTTGTTTGAATAATGAAGGAGAAAGAATTATTGTCACAGGAATACCTAGGAAAATATCTGTTAGACAAATTTCATCCTTACATATGAAAAAGGTTGTAAAGAATGGATATAAAGTCTTTGTTGTACACACTATAAATAATGAACAAATGAATAAAGAAGATAAACCAAGATTTGAGAATATTCATATCCTGCAAGATTTCGCGAATGGATTTACGAAAGAAATTCCAGGATTACCTCCTAAACAAGATTTGGACTTTACAATCGAATTAGTACCCTGAGCGGTACCTAATTTGAAATATCCCTATCAAATGAACACCTTGGAGTTGAATGAACTAAAATTACAATTACAAGAGTTAATAGACAAACATTATGTAAGACCAAGTGTATCCCCTTGGGGAGCACCGGTCCTTTTTGTTAAAAAGAAAGACGGTACGTTGCGTCTATGTATAGACTACCATCAACTTAATAAAATGACAATTAAGAATAGAATGATCCTCTGCCCCGCATTGACAATATGTTCGATTAGATATGTGGAGCAGTGATATTCTCAAAGATCGACTTAAAGCCTGGGTATCATCAAGTTACAATTAAAGATGAAGACATCTTTAAAACTGTTTTCCAGAAAAGATACGGGCACTATGACTTTGTGGTTATGCCTTTCAATCTAACAAATGCACCAGCACCCTTCATGTGCTTAATGAACAATGTTCTAAGTAAGTACTTAGACAAATTTGTAGTCATATTTATAGACGGCATATTAACTTTTTTCTAAGACAAAGGAAGAACATGATGAACACCTAAAGATAATTCTACAAGTGTTAAGAGAACATCAGCTATATGCTAAGTTCAACAAATGTGATTTTTTAAAGATAAAATAAAATATTCAGGGCACGTAATATTCGAAGAAGGGATATTGGTGGAGCTAGATAAAATAAAATCTATAATTGACTGGCATGTCCCTAAGGACATAACTGATGTACGATCCTTTGTGGGGATAATAGGTTATTACAGAAATTTTATTGAAGGATTTTCAAAGATTGTAAATCATATAAATTCATTGCAGAAAAAGGGTAAGAAATTTGTTTTAGATCAGAAATGTGAAGACAATTTTAATAAAATAAAAGAATTATTAACTACTGCACCCATCCTAAAAATAGCATACCCAGACAAAGACTTCGGCGTATGCACTGATGCATGCAACAAAGGCTTGGGCAGGGTACTGACACGGGAAGGTCATGCAATTGCATATGAATCAATAAAATTATAAACTCATGAAAAAAACTATGCAATTCATGATTTAGAGTTGGTTGCAATAATCCACGCTTTAAAAATGCGTCATCACTTAACAGGTAAAATATTTCCGCTAATGTGTGATAACATAAGTCTAAAATATATGTTTGATCAGCAAAATATAAACGTGAGGAAAGCTATATGGCTAGCTTTCCTTAGAGAATATGATTTTGAAATCAAACATATTAAAGGGAAAGAAAATAAAGTGGTCGATGCCTTAAGCAGGAATGCAGTAACAAATTTTTTCGCTGCCATCAACAGTTATAAAACTAATTTGGAAGATAAATTGGAAGAAGGAATAAAGAGGGATCCAAAATATCAAAATTTAAAAGAAAAGATAACTCGGAATACATCTAAAAATATAAGTTCGGATTACAGCTTTAATGAAAAAGGTTTAATACTATTTAAAAACAGACTTTATGTATCAAATATACCAGAAGTTAAGCTATTGATTTTGAATGAAATTCACAAAAGTCCTTATTCGGGACATCCAAGGTATCAGAAGATGATAACTATGTTAAGAAAAGAGTGCTTTTTGTCTAACATGAAGAATGAGGTTGCTGAATTTTTAGCTAGGTGTATCGAATGTCACCAAGTTAAGGCTGAACATCAACATCCAGTAGGCCTTTTACAAACATTACCAATTCCTAATTGGAAATGGGAAGTCATCGGTCTTGACTTTGTAACTGGTATACATAAAAACCAGAAACATAATGATTCAATAATGGTAGTTGTGGATAAATTAAGTAAATCATCACACTTTATCCCTATTAAAACAACATATACAGTTGCTAATGTTGTTGAAATTTTTATGAAATAAATATTTCGTTTGAATGGAATTCCAAAGGTAATAATCTCAAACAGAGATCCCAAATTTACTCGTAATTTTTGGAAAACTTTATTTAAAGGATTAAATACTAAATTGAATTTCAGTACCGCAGCCTGCTTATCATCCGCAAATGGATGAACAAACAGAAAAAATTCAATCAAGTATTAGAAGACATGTTAGGAATGTATGTTAGAGACTATCCCAAGAAGTGGGAAGACTATTTGCATTTGTTTGAATTTGCTAATAATAACCATTATCAAGCTTCATCAAAGCTTAGTCCTTTTGAAATATTATATGGTAGAAAGTGTAATACTCCTATTACATGGAGTAATCCAGTATACAGGTTGATGTTAGGACCTGACATGTTAAAATAATTGGAACTAACAGTGAAACAGGTACAGGGCAACTTGAAAACTGCTCAAGACAGGAAAAAGATTCATGTCGATATTAAAGGAATTCCAAAGGAATTTGAATTAGGTGAGCATGTGTTTTTTAAGGTGAAACCAAGGAAGATCTCCTTTAAAATAAGGAGTTGTGCTAAATTAGCACCCAGTTATTGTGGACCCTTCGAGATATTAGCAAGAGTGGTTCCAGTGGCTTATCAACTAGCTTTGCCACCTAATCTTAGGATACACAATGATTTTCACATTTATATTTTGAAAAAGTATATACATGATTCTACTCATGTGATTGACTGGAATGTGATTCAGGTAGAACCAGAAGGAGATTTTTCCGTGGAAACGGATTGTATTATTGACAGGAAGAAATGTTTTCTCTGGAATTGCACCATTGGATAGGTAAAGGTGCATTGGAAACACCTCAGTCCAGATGAAGCGACTTGGGAACTAGAGAGTGATATATGGGTGGCATATATGGCTCTGCTCCAAGAAGACTCAGAATAACTTAGGAAACATCGAGGACAATGTTGAGCTTAAGGGGGGGTGTTTGTAACATACCCAAAACTGAAAAATAAATATTTATTATTTATTTCAGCAAAAGCATTATGTTAATTTTTATTGTAAACTTTATGACCAAGTGGGTCAAGGATGACTGTAAATGAAGAATTATTTATTTTAATAATTATTAAAAGGAGACACCTATTTTGGGGAGACTGTTAAATGAGTGTTCACTGACCACTAGTAGGAAGGAACGGCTGAATAAGGTTGGTTGACAAGTGGCAGCACTAGTATTCACTTTCTAACTGTTGTAGGAGCATAATCCCTAAAAAATTGGTCATGTTCCCTAAGATGGGGAACTGAGCTGGTGGCTCATTAAATTCCAAAATCGACCCAAAGACCTAACAAATATTATATAAACCATCAAATTGAGCAGGAGGCTCACCACTCATTCTGATTTCGGAGAGAATGAACTTTGTGACTGCTGCAAACTGAAAAGTCAGGCACACAAATAATTTGATGAGAGGATAGCTAAAGTGAATGGTTGAGTTAAGTCTGCTACTGAGTGCTAAGTTGTACAAATCTACTGTGTGGCAAAAATCTCCATCCTAGTGGATTGCTGAGCAAGATCAGGGTTCCTAAGCAAGTGATTTGGCTGCTTCAGGAAAAGGTTGGGTGGAACAATATCCCTTGGGTGTTAGTCCCTTTTCTACAACACATCCAGGTTCCAACTCTAATCTGTATTGACATTGTTTTATTTCTGTTTAAGTAAGTTGTAGTTATTTTCAAATGTGGATATAGTTAAATGATAATTATTCAATGATTATTTGATGAAGTATTTGCATAGAAATTAATTGACAGAGAATTGAGCTTATGTTTGAGTGATAAGTATCAGAATGAAAGAATCATTATTGTATGTTCATTATTACAGCAAATAGATGTGATATATATATCGTTTACAATCTAATGATTTAGAATACTAGTATTTAGCTAACTTTATATAGGCTACATCTATTGATTAAAAATATAAATGATGACAGTTAGTACAAACAAACTTACAATTACAGTACAAGTATCGGAATAGGAAATAAGTACAGAGTCTTTTCTTCTATATATCAAATTATTTACTTTTCTCAAATATATTAACTTCCAACTGATTAAAAACATAAATGTACAGATCTTCCTTAATACTTTGTTTACAGTAATCTCTCTAGGATATTTTCGCAGTTCTTTAATCAAACTATAGCTTTAATCTAGAATAATCAAAGTTCTCTTAAAACCATAATAATACTAAACTAGATTACTTAAAGTTATCTTCAGCATAGATTATAGTATAAGTAAGGGTTTCTTTAAGCTTCATAAAACTTAATTGCATCCTAAGAATAAAACCTTAGGATTGATATAACTGAAAACAAATATTACAAAGCCTCTACCAATACGACCATACTCTGTGTTTCAGCAACGCTTTTTAACTAAGGATTTATACACACAACTGCCTTGCGGCTTCTCCAAACTTTAAAGGAAGTAATAGTAATCTGTAAATGAATTAAGGGTTCATATAAACAAGAGAGGCAACCCAAACGTGGCACCCCATCCTTTGGGTAAAGTTAGGATTTGTTATGAAACTCCACAGGTAGTTACGGAGGTGGTTTTTAATTTTATAATAGCTGCAACAGTGGCGTATAGCACAAACCCTCATTGCCAAGTAAAAACAGTATGATTCTAAGTATATTTACAGACTGAATATCGAAACAACAAGTAAGATACAAATCCCATACGGGGTTATACACAGCTAACATCTATTACAAGATCTCCTTAGAAGCAAAAATCGAATTCAAGTTCTCTATTAATTCAAGCATAGTTATTTAACATTCAAAATTCCTTTCTGACTGAGGCCTTATAGCCCTTCTCTTAAAACATAATTGGAAAGACAGAGGCTTCACGACCATTTCTTTTCAGTACTTTAGATTAACAAACAACTTTAAACTGTAATTATTTTACAAATACATCGCGACTGTGTACGCCAGAATTGTATTACAATTTATAAACCAATGGAGGACTTATTAACTAAGCATAGTTTAACCAGTTGCAACGCTTGTACACAGAAAAACCCGCACAGGAATTATTCCATGATAGATCCAGTATAATTTCAAACAGTAATGAATATTACAACAGTGGCTTTTAGCTCAAAAATCAATATTTGACCGAGAGGCTAAATAGTTCATGGTATTACAACGAGCGTAAATTGTAAACAACGAATTAAACAGTTGCTCTAGGAACCATAATACAATGTCAGTTTTGCTCACCATTAATCTCGACTGGTCTTGGCATCAAGATATCCATTACATTATCAAACTAATAATAAATTCTACATAGTAAGGCTCATGGCCATGATTTTGAAATTTGTAATTTAAAACAAAAAGTCAAATCCCTCACAGGGTCGATTAAGCCGAAAGGCTATACATTACTAATTACCTTCGACAGAATTAGAATGGAATAAAAAGAGATACACTATCAAAACCCTCCCAGGTACTTAGGGTATTAACAAGCTTTGGAATCAACAAAATATTACAGAGTGGCATAGTCGTCTACGACTCCACAAGTGGTAATAACTCTCTTACATTGTCAAATGAACGATACCAAAGAAAGGATATTACTTCCTTAAACACTAAACTAACTTCAGTGGGAAAACCCCAACAAATACATCAAATACATCATAAGAACCAGTTTGATTCCACACATATGAACAAGTATGAACTTGGGTCTTACCCGTTCCTAAAGGAGTCCTCTCATCCAAAAATCTCAATACTTCCCAATCGTAGAATCGCTTTGCATATGCAGAAAGAAAAAGAGTGTCAGAATATATTTTTAAAAACAAAACTGTTGCGGAGAAGAAAAGAATCAGCTGATGTATTACCTGCTCTGCAGTTCAAACTCCAAAGCTGTGATACTATATCAACAACCGACACAGTTCATAATTCCACCTGTATGTTGTGCAGTTGTAATAGTTCCAAATGAAGTCAAGAGCCCAAGTTAAAAGGCATCTAAATCTATGTGCTCTGTGAGAGAAGTGAAGGATGGAAAATGAAGAAGTCAAAGACAAATTGAAAAGAACAAGGGATACCACACCCAAAAAACCCATCAATATGTTTGGCCCAACCTCCAAGGTGCATTGAAAACCATAGGGTTTCCACACGAAACTAGTCGTCGACAGCTGGAGAACGTTTTGAAAACGCAAGTTCTATCTTAATAGCGAATCTTTACCTTGTATTTACAAAGTATGAAGTGGATATCGAATTAAATAGCCGACTGTCAAGACATCACATCAATTTTATGAAAACCTTGTCTTTGGCATAGTTTGCCACATTAAGGAATGTTGTAATTGTATAATTCAAAGGTTTGCTTATGTTGTACCTGCAATGGTAAAGTGCGACCATTAGCATACTTAGGATTAAACTTTACATTTTGATAATAAAAAAAGTTACATGTACTGTTGGCCTTTTGAGCATTGAAGAAATAAAAGGGTTTAGGAGTAGGATTTTTCCCAAACCTTAGTTTTGGCTTTGGCATGGCTCCTTATGGCCTTGTAGCTTAGAGTTCGATGGTTTAACTGAAAAGATGATGTACTTCACTGCCTGCACTTAATAACATAGAGATTCATGCATTAGTGATAATGACTAAGTAAGGCCACCCATCCCTTGTGCAGCTCAAGCGTAGAAACAAACTAACTACAACGACAAATTGCCTTGCGACAACAAATTAACTTTAGACAGTTTTCTTATGTCAAACAAAAATAATGTAATGTAGACAGATCACCAAATAAGCAAGCAAATAATAACTTAAATACAAGACGATAGGTATTGAATGACGAAAGAAGTATGAGTAATAACAACGCTCTAAATATTGTCTGGTAAATTCTAATATTACTAGCAGTAAATATTTTTTTTTTATTTTACGAAATTGAGGGATGTTCAACAATGTAGATATTAGTGTGAAATTTATGAAAGTGTTTTTCATTATCATTTTTTTATTTGTTTTATTTTTATAATATGTTTATAAATCATTTTAATATTTTGAAACAATAAAATAAGTTGAGTTAAAAACCTTAATTATAATTATAACTTAAATAACAAAATATAAACAAATTTAATATGTTTTTCTATGGAGAGCATAGCTATGATTAGGTAGCTAATATACAAGCATAAGATAAATAACATGACTTGGTACCTAATGTACAAGCATAAGATAAATAATATGGGAAATGAGAGACTTCTTAAATTGCTTTAAACTCAAGTGAAAACCAATTACACCTCAAGGGGTGTTGGTGTAAAGATACCATGTCTTGGTTAAACCAGTGGGGCATTGATGAAAACGACATTATGCATAACATTGATAATGTCAAAAATAGTATAACTTATAAGTTTCTTCTTCTTCGTCGTCGATAATTAGTAGTATAATTAATTGGAAATAATCAGATTAATTAAAATTACTTATTTAAAAATAAAAATACACATTTTTAATTAAAATAAATAAATGCAAGCCATTGTTTTGTTAAATATATTGGTTAACATTATAAGATAAGTACATGCCATCATATGCTTCGTCTTACTTTTCTAGAAAAAATAAATAAATAATATGCTTCTTCTTGCTTTCTTGGGGAAAATAGGATCTCAAACATATATAGAACATGATATATAGGTTCATGGCCTCTCAAAAGAAGGTGTACTTATGGAGGGGCTCTTCTTAGACAGTTTATCATGCAAAATGGAGGGGCTCTTCTTAGACAGTTTATCGTGCAAAATGGAGGGGTTCTTCTTAGACAGTTTTGAATTTTGCTTGAAATTATTGAAGCTTTAGAGAGTTTAGTTTTGAATTTTGCTTGAAATTACTGAAGCTTGAGAGAGTTTAGAGTTTTGAATTTTGCTAGAAATTATTGAAACTTGAGAGAGTTTTGAATTTTGCTTGAAATTATTAAAGCTTTTGTAAGTTGATTATATTATAAGGATAGAAAGCTCTTAGAAATTTCTAAAGGGAAGTAAAAAGTTGTTTGTTTAGGTTTTTTTAGAAGAAGACCAAAAGTTTTGTATTCGAAAATACTATATAATATCTAAAGTATGTAATATTTTCTTTAGAAATATATTAAGAGTTTTTTTTCTTAAAATATTGGTTAACATTAATTTTATAATATTAAATTTTGTTATTATATATATAATATTAATTTATATACTAAATACCAATAAATAATATTTAATAATATATATTTTTTAAGTATTAATTTTATTATCTTATTATACCTGCCTCAGGAAGGTATATTGTAATCAATCACAAGTCAAAATCCTTTGACTTTGCTATTAGCTGGTGTCTTTTGATGCAGCTATAAATAATTAAAACCTGTTTTGCAAAGTATGACTTAGGGGTTTGTAAAATATTTTTTTTAATTTTGTTAAAAAGCTATTTTTGTAAACAGTTGATTGGTGGATAGAAGATGATGTCAGCTTTTGGATTTGGTATCTGGATTTGAGTTGACATGTGGAAAGATGATGTCATAATGATAAAATTAAAAAAATCAAAATTATTTCCCATTGCCATCTGGCTCATGCCTCCTGCTGCCGTTGCTGCCGCTGCCGCTGCCATGTGGACCGTGGCGCCTACCAGCAGCCGATCGCCAATGCTCCGGTGGAAATCTCTTCATCTTTGCCAACAAAGATTCCATCTTATTTGATTACAAAACAAATAAGGTTGTAAAGACCTTTCCCAGGATGCCAGGTGGATCCAGAAATTACCCTGCCTCCGGTTCATCTGCTATGCTGCCACTGTTGGCATCTGATGGATTTCAAAAAATAGAAATTCTCATCTATGGTGGTGCTCCTAACAGCGCTTTCACCTCAGCAAAGGCTGGGAATTTCCTAACCGCACTTCAAAGCTGTGGAAGAATTCTTATTACAGATCCCAACCCTGTTTGGGCTATGGAGAATATGCATGCGCCCAGGGTTATGGGAGATATGCTCAACCTTCCTAACGGTGAAGTTGTGATAATCAATTGTGCCGAGAGAGGGATGGCAGGTTGGGAGATTGCAAGGAATCCAGCTCTTGCTCCGTATTTATACAGACCTAATGCAATGGCAGGGCAACGATTTACAGTACTGGTAGCCTCCACCATTCCGAGATTGTATCATTCGACTACAAATGTATTGCCTGATGGGAGGATTTTTGTTGGAGGCTCCAACCCCCACGTTGGTTACGTTTTTTCTGGAGTCACGTTTCCAACTGAGCTTCGTCTGGAAGCATATAGTCCTTATTATTTGGACGAATCCTACAGTACTTTGAGGCCTAACATCGCTTCTCTATCTACCGATTCTGTGAGCTATGGTACAAGATTCAGCGTTAAGTTCTATGTTTCAAGTTATGTTCCCAACAATATCCAGTTCAACATTTACGCTCCATCCTTCACAACGCATGCATTTTCCATGAATCAGAGACTGATCATACTCGCATCAACGAGCCCAAAGAGAGTAAGAGGAATATATATTGCTATAGTTACAGCACCTCCAAGCTCTGTTGCAGCGCCGCCAGGATACTACACGCTATTCGTGGTTAACAATGGAATTCCGAGCGTCGCCAATTGGATTCATTTGTCTTAACCTATCTCCCCGGTAACATTGTGTAATGTATGTGAGGCATATTAGTTTTTTATTTGAAGAAAACCAGTGTATAATGTATATGAAAAGCAGATCTAACAACCGTGAACTGTGACCTACCCTTAATTCTATCTAAACTATTAGAAGATAAAACCTGTATCCTTTTCTTTGGAAATCAAGAGCTAAGATTTCCAGTTGGGTTAGTAAGAGTTGCTGGCCTCGATATGAATGGCAGAGGACAATTGTGCACAAGAACAAGACGTAGGAATGCCAGGACAAACGCAAATTGCACATCAACTTACTGTAACCACAAAGTCCACAATGCTTGGGAAGTAGTGGTTGTTAGGTCCGCATTGCGACGAAACTAAATCTTATCATAGTTTTGCGTACAATGCAAAGGAAAGGAACGGAAAACCAAGCATCACCGTCGACCGGTGAGCAGACCAGAATTATCACAACAGAAATTCCTTTGCAAGCCAAGCAAATTAGTAGGTGATTCTCCGGAGCTCTCTTCCCAGCCAAAAATTTGCATGGATCGCTTGTCCTAGTGTGGGGCCGCAGGAGACTTTGTCAATCATAATTCATAATTAAACACAATTCCATAAAGTTGTCGTTGTTTCAATATCTCTGGGAGAACCATATCAACGTTGCTAATTCCATCAGTTACGATTCATAGCCATGCCATCCCTGGAAGAGCTCATTCCCTCAAAAGAAGACAGATATTTTCAACCCTGTAAGTTTTGTGTAGAATTTGGGTGGAAAAATATGAACTAGAATCACAGAAAAATGTTGAAAGGTCAAATCGTAAAAATGTTATTTGCACCCCAAAAACATGTTTTTTGCAATTGTCAAATGTGTTAAACTAGTTATCACCAAAGTTTAACAGTACATATCCTCGAATACTAGAAATTTGTTAAACTCATTATCACCAAAGTTTAAGAGTAAATATCATGTTGACCAGGTTCTATTAATATAGATTTATTTTCTCATGAAATATCCTGAAACGTATAGACCTTGTCGTTTTGGTTAGATAGCCCTTCAATTAACAAGATGATATAGCTTGTTGGTATTGTGACAAAATTGAAAGAATATACATAAACGTTACCACCGAATTCCTCAAATAATAATGCTGGTAGATCCATCGAAATATTTTGATATTACTTTGTATTGACGATGTAAAGATCAATGGCACAATATTCTACATTCTACATTACCTTATTATAATTGGTTGTTATTTGTGATCTTTGGTTAGCCTTAAAATTTTATTTTTTATATTTATTTTAATCACCTTTAATGTAAGGAAAAAATAAAATAGTCATTCAAAACTATTTTCAATCAATTTTTTCATCATTATGAATTAAGTCAAGTCATATATATATACATATAAACTCTTCCACCATACTAGTCTTTTATATTTATAAATTATTTTAATTAATAGTAAATTCACATTTCAACATTAATTCAATAGCTACCTACAATAAGTTCAAATTGCTTAAAAAAACTTGCATATTTGTATAACATTATAAATTTATAATAAAATACAAATAAACTATTCTCACAACAATGATACTAATTTATAGTCTTATAAGCTATTATTTTTCATTTCCTATTTATGCTAGTCTATAAAGAAACTTGCATATTTTTATAACATAAGTCAAGAATATTACTAGAAGTATGTAAGGAAGCTTGAATAAGCTTGTTTTATGCTACATTGCAATAACCTATATCGTATTTAAATGGACATTTTTTAATTCATTTTTGTTTTTATTTCTTTCAAATTGTAATTATATTTGTCTTATCATATATTTTTATAGCAAAATTATCCTATTGCTATATATTTTCAATCTCTTCTTAGGAGGCAGGTACTAAGCAACTTTGTTGCTTATCCCACTTGTTAACATTATTATTTGTTACATATTGTATATTTCAATTAATTTAATTTAATATTTGTTTTTTATATATTTTACAAGGTAATGACTAAGCTCTATGTAACCCTCGTTGTTTCATGTTTTACATCATCTTAGTAGTTACAAATAAAGGAGTTATGAAATGATTAGCATACAAAGACTTAGACATATATATACCATTATAATGAATTATAACGACCTATAAATTTAAAATTTGATTATAATGTGAGATTATAAATTAGGATTTTGAAAGATATATTAATTAAAAATAAATAAAAGGAATCTATTTGATATATATTTTGTGTTCTGGAAGCTCGATGGGCTAGCTCAAGTGGTAGAGTGTTGTAAGTTGTGAGCATAAGGTCTAACCCCCGAGAGGTAACACATTGTTATATAAGGGCCCTACTTGATGTCCCCATCAGGTTAGCTATGTAATCAAAGCGAATGGGAGAGGCCCCTTCGGGTGGCCCCCTATGCGTTGTTCCCATGAACGTAACAAGCCTCGCTAGGGGTAGGTGAACCACAATATAATAATAATAATAATAATTTTTCTAAATACATTATGTTGAATTATTTAGCATCGCTTTAATAACATTTGCGTATTCAATCATTTCATTTTACTCTAAAAAATCCAATATAAATGATTAGCTCCTTTGATTACTATTCTATCATCTAAATATACCTGGAAACAAAATTGTAAATATTCTAAAATTTGATTACCTCTCCATTCACTTTTGGAGGAAGTGTTTCAAAGATTATTTGCTCACTGTTTTTTAGGTATGCATGTGGAATAAGAAACCCCATCAAAACGTTTTTCTATCTTAAAAAAATCTTCTTTTATTGTTTCTTATTTTATCAATCTCCTATTATGTATTCTTTATGTTTCTAGAGAAGAAGTGAGACGAGCTTGATAAAAAGAATGAAATGTATATGCATTATTTAAAAATGAGTAAAAGAGCTTATGATATACTTTATATGGATAAGTGAATTCACCATAGTAGTGATTTTGAGCGATCTTAGACACTTAGTAAAATTAAAAGTCATGCTTGATGGCAGTAAAAAACGAGTGTTACTTTATGACAATAAAAACTATGCTTTATGGCAGTGGCTAGTGTGTAATATATCCAACATTTTCCTTAAGCACTGCTAGGGTGTAAATGATAAATGGGTCCCAACAAACAAGACCATGTTAGGTACCCATTTTATAATGCATTTAAGAATGAATACTGAAAACAAAATAAAGGAAAGAGAGAAAACCTCATGGGAAACCCCTCCACCCCCTCAAAAGAAGATGATGGCATTGATGTATTTGTAACTTTAGAATGTATTCACTTGTATAGATTGTATTTCATTGATCCATGATGCTCCTATCAGGAGAATCACTTGTATTTCCTTGTACCCCAATGTTCCTATCAGGAGAATTACTAAAATTCATGAGGAAGTCCCCTCCGTTGTAAGTCGGGTCATTAGTACCCTAGTTGTGGTTACTCGAGCCTACATAACTGATTTAGGATTACTCGATCCTACATAACTGAGTCAAATATTAAGTGAACGAAATAATATAAATAGAGAGTGATCCTCTCTACTTGAGACACACACTCACTCAATTCGGGCACATGAGTCAGAGAGGAAGTACTCACACAAGTGAGAGGGAGAACAGTTGTTGGAGATCATCTTTTTTGTCTTTTGTTTTTACTGCTATCATTCATGCTCATTCTATCTCTAAGGAATTTTTGGGGTTTTTCCTTTATCATTTCCCCAAGGATGAATCTTTGTGTCTATTGTCTCTTGTGATTGATTTTTGTGCATGTTATTCTCTCAGATAAGATCCTAAGATCATATTATTTAAATGATAAAAATATAACATGGTATCAGAGCTAACCTGAGAAGAAGACACTATGCAATTGCAGAAGCTAGGGATTCTTACTTTTTGGGTCTCTCTCCACAATCCATCAGCAAAAGGAGGCTAGGCTAACTCTCCATTGAACGGCGCATCTTTCTGTCGGAGCAGAATTTGATTCCGAGCATTTTCAGTTTCTGCATCGAGAAATTAGGGATTTTCACAGAAGTGGAATTTTTTAGTGAGCCTAGCATAGGATTTATCTCCTCTTCAAAATAGAAATTTAGAGACCAAGGTCTGGATTTTTGGTTGGGTAAAACTCCGGGAAAGTCAAACCCTAATTTGACCCTGGGCCTGAAAAACCCTAAAATACTAAAATGGGTATTTTTGGTACATTCGCTATATATTGGGATTGAAGAATTCTCTCAGGGGCTGAAATTTTCACAAGCTGAAGATAAAATCCTGATGTACCTTGTGTACAAATTTCAGCCTCAGATTCGCTATATTCTGGGAGATATGATTCCTCCAAATCAGGGTTCCAACCTCTTCCAAGATTCATCCCTAAACAAGACACCTAGGGAGAATTGCTATATCTCGGGCTACAAAGGTCCAAATAAAATGTCGCAAGATGTTACAGTAGGGTACAGACTTTACTTTATGTGGTAAAATTTTCATACCTTGATGATGAAACAGGGACACGTAGCATTCCGTACACGTTTGCTATGTTGAACAGTCCTGAGATAAGTCACCTTGGAAAAACTCTCCTAAGTCCCAATTGTTAAAACCAATTCTGATAAAACCTATGGTATTGGAAAGAGGATATATGAGGCTACCTTAGTATGAAATTTTAGACATAGAGGAGCAGCACTTTCGGAGATATCGCAGAAACAATATCAGGCATTTCTGTAGAGTAAATTGGAAAACTAGGGCTTCTTGTTCTGGGAGCTTCCCTACACTGTTTTAAGAAAAGGAGTACATTAGATAGCTCACCTTGAAGAGGCCCATATTTCTATCCAATCAGATATGAAAGATTCCAAGTTTTGAAAATTAGGGTTTCTCTGACAAACCCTAGATCAACCAGCTGCGAAACTACGACGGACACCTCAAATCGATAAGATATAATATTTTGCTATTTACAGTTGAGGTTCTCATTTCAAGATGACTAATCACACCATATTGATGACAAGATTGTTGAAGCTTACAACTTCCAAGCATGGAAGTATAGGATTTCACTGGTTCTTGAAGAAAATTAATTGGACACCTACATAAGTGGAGAGGTTCCAGTTCCAGAGGGAGATGAGGATAAAATCATTACACAAGAAGAACTTGGTCAAGGCCAAGAAGATCATTGCTAATTCAATCAAGGATCGCCTTATACCACAAGTGTCTTCCCTAAGGACACCTAAAGAGATGTTTGATTCCTTGAACAAGCTATTTGAAGGGAATAACATAAATCGGAAGATGACCTTGAGAAACCAATTGAAGAATGTGAAGATCCAAAATCACAGACCATACAGTCATACTTTACAAGGGTATCTCAAATCAAAGAACAACTTGAAGTAGTAGAAGAAGAAGTGGAGAATGCAGAAGTTGTGAGAACCACCTTGAATGACCTCCCAGGATCATGGGACTCATTCATTCAAGGAATGTGTGCAAGAAGGAAGTGATTACCTTCAGCGGACTCTAGGAAGAGTGCACACAAGAAGAAGATCGACTCATAATAAGAGAAAGGGAAGATGGGAGCAAATGAAGATCAATCTCTCACGATCCAAAGAAGATCCCTCAAGCGATGAGGAATACGAAGGACTCATCTCTTGAAAAACCTCTTATCCATCTTAGCATTTGGATAAGAAATAATGTTGTTTTGAATGAAGAAGATGATGAAGCTGAAAGGAGTCTACCCACGAAACAAATAAAAGATAAGTATTCAATTGTCATTTCATGATATTATTTTATGCATTTATTTATATTCAGTTGATGTTTTATGCATGATAGAATTTTTTCATTAATGACAGTATACTACGAATATGCATGTGATGGGTAAGTATCTCATGGTGCTATACAACTCTCCATTGCTACTTGTCTAGAATGAAACCTCTTCGCTGGCATATTGGATTAGTGCACAATCTCAATGATGTCTTGGTAGAGATGGAAGGCATCTATAAAGTTTCTGTGAGATATGGATGAATGTTGTATTGGCTAAAATAGTTGCATGATCATATCTTTATGCATAGGAATTTACCATTATGAATATGCCTTATGAAATGTTTCTAATCATACAACTGGTGCATATGACTTGTAGGAAAGATCGTGTACAATCGCCTACTAGCAAAGAAGGATGAGACTTGTTCTGAAGAACAAGTGACGACAGTTTGAGAAATAATCCAAGATGAAGAATGATATGATGATACTCTCAAATAAAGAAGAGGTATCAGACACAATGCAGTTATGTGACACTATTGAGCGACATCATTGATGCAGAACCGTCCAGCTATGAAGAAGTAGCCAAGAAGAAAGGGAAGGAGAGTACCAGTTCAAGAAGAATGATGTCTAGGATGTGGTATCAAGACTTGAAAGGAATAACGTAATGTATTCCATATGGATCTACATGATCCATCATACGGTAGATGGAAACATCATGGGATACAAGGCAATATTCGTAGCATGAGGCTTCTCACGGAAATAAGGCATAGACTACGAAGAGACATTTGCAGCCACTGGAATTTAAGACACATGACATGAAGATTCATGTGTTCAAATTAAATAAGGCCTTGTAAAATCTCAGAAGACACCCATGGGATCACACATACATAAGGAGCTTGAAGATCACCTAGAGTGATAAAGATCTTAACCTTTGCTACAAGGATGAAGATGAAATCCTATAGAGGATGACAAGCTCACAGATGGGTGCGAGAAGAACTCTTGAAAGGGTTCAAGATAGAGGATCTTGGTATCCAGTCACCTTAGATGGATACATAGAATACTAGTAGAAGAGGAAGCTACTTATCACTCCAGTACAGAATGTTTCAATGCATATAGTATGGAAGGCAGAAGGAGAATGATGCTCCACTTCAGAGGGAGTGACTACAGAAGATCCTGAGGTTCGACAGGATGGACAGCTTACTAATGGATCTAGAATTTACTTAGAGTAAAGTGGATTCCAACCTTTAATTCAAGGTTTAATATGGAAGATCAGTGATGCTCCTATTATATGTCGATGACTTGTTCCTGACACAAAAGAGGAACTTATTAAAGTTGCAAGAAGGAGACTTGCTGCCAAGTTCGAGATGAAGGACTTGGATATGATGCACTACTTTCTAGGCATGGAGGTGTGGAAGAATGTGGATGGAATCTCCTTGGAACAAGGGAAGTATGAAGTAGAGATATTGAAGAGGTTCAGGATGATGGACTAAAATACCATGACCATGTTAGATTTTTATCATTAAGCTAGAAATATATTAGGATCTTTAACTGAGAGAATAACAAGCATAGCAATTAAACACAAGAGACAATGAACACAGTGTTTATCCTCGGGGAAACCATAAATGGTGAAAACCCCGCAACTTCCTCATAGATAGAATCAGCACCAAAAGTAGAACCCAAAACAGTAAGGTGATCTCCCGACAGCAGTAGCCTTCTTTCTATCTATCCCAGTGTCTTCTCCTTCCTCAACTATGCGCTACACTTGAGTGTGTATGAGATGTGTGTTAAATAGAGAGGCCAGCTCTCTATTTATACTAATTCCTGACTTGACTAAACCCTACTAGGGCCAACCTCTCTAGGAGAGTCTAATAACCCTAGTGCCCCAGAATTGCGGGGACTTTAACCCTTAACCAATGGGAGGGTTACCCACAATGACTTGACATGACTTGTTTACATTATATATCTTCCCGATAGGAAGACCGGGGCATGACATGACTCAAGTACATCCCAGAATAAACAACGGGTTACAATATATAAGAAATACAAGTGAAATACATTCTGAAGTTACATATACATCAACACTCCCTCTTAACTAGGAAGGTATTCTTTCGACACAATTTTTCAGCACAAGTCTTCTTCTCTGTATCTCCTGGATCATCATCGATTCCTCATCGTCTTCAATTCATATTCATCTTCAAGTCATCTTCGTCTTCAAGTCATCTTCGTCATCGGATTTGGATCATCACTCGATCTGGATCACCACTATACATCATCACTGGATCTGGATCATCACTCGATCTGGATCATCACTGTTGGATCATCATCACTGGATCTGGATCATCATCACTTGATATGGATCATCACTGGGTCATCATTACAGGTGCTATCTCTTGATTCTTCTCATCATAGGAATTTCTATAGAGCCATCCCTTTTTCATGTTGGATGTACATCTAAAAAGCCAGTCCTTTTTCATACTGGATGTATCATCACAGAGCTAGTCCTATTTCATACTAGATGTGGCATCTACACAGAGCCAGTCCTTTTTCATATTTGATGAGTCTTCACAGAGCTAGTCCTTTTTCATACTAGATGAGTCTTCACATAGCTAGTCCTTTTTCATACTAGCTGTGGCATCTACACAGAGCTAGTCCTTTTTCATACTAGATGGGTCTTCACAGAGCTAGTCCTTTTTCATACAAGATGTGGTATCTACACAGAGCTAGTCCTTTTTCATACTAGATGAGTCTTCACAGAGCTAGTCCTTTTTCATACTAGATGTGGCATCTACACAGAGCTGGTCCTTTTTCATACTAGATGTGTCTTCACAAAGACAATCCTTTTTCATACTGGATGTGGGATCTACACAAAGCTAGTCATTTTTCATACTAGATGTGTCTTCACAGAGCCAGCCCTTTTGCATGCTGGATGTGGGATCATCACATATATCTGACAATGGAAGGAACCAATCCTCTCACCATGTCACAACTCTTACATCTGACCATGGAAGGAACCAATCCTCTCACCATGTTGGAAGGGCACAGCACTTACATCTAACCATGGAAGGAACCAATCCTCTCACCATGTCAAAAAGGAACAGCACTTACATCTGACCTTGGAAGGAACCAATCCTCTCACCATGTCAGAAAGGCACAGCACTTACATCTAACCATGGAAGGAACCAATCCTCTCACCATGTTAGAAAGGCACAGCATGGACACATCACTTCCTCTTGGGAGGAATCTCGATCTGGATAACGCCAAGCTTCTCCCTAAAGTACTCAAACTTCACCCTATCTAATGGATTAGTCAACACGTCAGCTATCTGTTCATCCGTCGCAACATACTAGAGATTCACTGCTCCTCTCTGCACCATATCCCTGATATAGTGATACTTGATCTCAATATGCTTCGACTTGTCATGGAACACTAGATTCTTTGACAACTTTACATAACTCTGGTTGTCACAATATATACAAGTAGCATCTAACTAGAGATTAAATAAATTAGACAGTAGCTTCCTCAGCCATACTTCCTCACAACTAGTTGAACAAGCTGCGACATACCTTGCTTCAGCTGTACTCAGTGCCACACAGGATTGCTTCCTACTAAACCAAGAGATCACACCTAATCCCATACTGAAGCAACACCCTGAAGTGCTCTTCCTATCAATGGCACTGCCTAGCCAATCTGAATCAACATAACCTTCCAGGTTAATCCTTTGATCAGTCTTATACTTGAGCCCATAATCAACCGTACCCTTTAGGTACCTCAGAATGTGCTTTGCAGTAGTCAAGTGAACATGTCTCGGATCTTTCAAGTATTGGCTCAAGGTGTTCACAGCAAAGAAAATATTTGGTCTTGTGTTCGTCAGGTACATCAAGGACCCAATCATCTGACGATACATTGTGGCATCAATCGACTCTGATGAAGCATCACTCAATAACTTCAGGTTCGATGCCATAGGTGTGGTTAATGCCTTGCAGTCCATCATCCCAAATCTCTTCAGGATCTATACTGCATACTTCCCTTGTCCAAGGAAGATTCCATCTATATTCTGCCACACCTTCATACCTAGAAAATAATGCATCATACCCAAGTCCTTCATTTCAAACTCAACAGCAAGCTTTCTCTTCGTATCAGCAATCAACCCATCCATACCTGTCATAAATAGATCATCTACATATAGTAGAAGCATCACAGGGTTGCCATCTTCAACCTTCTAGTAAAGGTTGGAATCTGCTTTACTCTTGGTAAATCCAAAAATAGATAGAAAGCTGTCAATTCTGTCGTACCATGTCCTGGGTGCCTGTTTCGAGCCGTACAGGGATTTCTTCAATCTACACACATGAGACTCCTTGTCATGTGTCTCAAAACTGAGTGGCTACTCAATAGAAACTTCCTCTTCCACTACACCATTCAAGAAAGCAGTCTTGACATCCATTTGGTGTATCTTCCATTTCATCACTGTAGCAATAGCAAGTACCGATCTGATGGAAGTGTATCTGACTATAGGTGCAAAGGTTTCTTCATAGTCTGTTCCTTCTTTCTGGGAGAAACCACGAGCAACAAATCTTGCTTTATATTTCTCTATGCTACCGTCTGCAGCATGCTTAATCTTGTAGATCCATTTGGAAGTTACAACTGACTTCCCTTCTGGTCTTGGGACAACATCCCAAACATCATTCAGATCCATTTGGAAGTTACAACTGACTTCCCTTCTGGTCTTGGGACAACATCCCAAACATCATTCTTAATGATTGATTGATACTCTTTGATCATAGCCTCCTTCCATTCTTTCCATTCTGCAACTTCTTCATAATTGGAAGGTTATTTATTAATGAAATCACATAGTAATGCTACATAACTGAAACAAGATCTGGTCCTCTTTCTTTCTCTGAGATTCTCTTCTAGAACCCCATATCTTTTCACACCTTATATAATTTCTCGTACCCAAGCAGGTTTCCTCTTGTGAGGATTCTTCTCCTGAGGTGGATCTATAGGTATTTGTGGTTCTTCAAAGTCTCGATCTTCTTCTTGAGTTTCTTCATTCATGATTGTATCATGAATTCTGGGAGCTTCTGCTTCTTCATGTTCTTCAGCAGGTTTCTTTCTGGATTTGGTATAGGCTGAATCTTCGTCAAATGTTACATCCCTGCTAATGTCAATCTTCTTGAACCCTGGGAAGTATATTCTGTAAGCCTTTGAGCTTTCAGAGTATCCCACAAATATACCATTCTTTCTTGAAGGATCTAATTTTGTCCTCTTCTCTTTTGGAATGTGTATGTACACTGGGTAGTCGAATATTCTAAGATGGCTGACTTCTGGTTTCTTACCAGAGAAGACTTCTTCAGGATTCTTGTTCTTGAGTACTCTGTGTAGAGTATGGTTCTATACATACATCGTTGTTCTGGATGCTTCTGCCCAAAGATGCATAGGAATATCTTGATCATGAAGCATAGCTCTTGCAGCTTCCATGATAGTTCTATTCTTCCTTTCTGCAATCCCGTTCTTTTGTGGATTATAAGGAGTGTACAACTCCCTCTTAATCCCTGAGTCTTTACATAGTTCTTTGAACTCATTCGAAGTGAATTCTCTGCCATTATCTAATCGAAAAGTCTTGATCTTCTTTTCAGTGTGGTTCTCAATCAAGGCTTTGAATTCCTTGAACTTGTTGAATACTTCGTCTTTTTTCTTCATGAAGTAAATCCATGTCTTCCTAGAAAAGTCATCAATAAAAGAAACATAGTATGCATACCTGCTTAGATAACTTGATGACATTGGTCCGCATACATCGGAGTGGATGATTTCCAAGATTCCTTTTGCCTTGCTCTCGCAACTTGGAAATGTCTTCTTTGCATTCTTTCCTTTCACACATCCTTTGCAGAGCCCATCATGTTTTTCTTGAATTTCTGGAAGACCTTCAACATATTTGCTTGCAAGTGGTAGTGCTCTGTAATGCACATGTGCAAGCCTTTTGGGCCAAAGTTCATTGGGCTCTACTATGTCATGAACCAAAGCTTGTTTTGGTTGACCCTTCAACTTTTATAGACCTCCTTCTTGTTCCCCAATCATTATTGCATCGTCAAAAGTATTTCCCTTTGGCCACATAAGAACTTGGCCATCTACAAAAGCAACCCTCATTCCTTTTGCATCCAATGCAGATATGGAGAGGAGGTTCTTCTTTAGTCCTGGAACAAATAATACATTCTTCATCTTCATGGACTTTCCAGAGTCTAGTTTATACATGGGGACTTCACTTAGTGAAAATCTCACATAGCACGTGCGATCGTGGGATATTAAAAAATACCCTTAATTTCCATGGATATTGACCCAAACTCTTTTTGTTGAAACCCCCTCCCAATACTTAAAACGTCCTCCCCACCCATTTTTATACCCCAATCCTTATAAACCACCCTACCCACCCCCACCTTAAACCCCTCAACCCCCCTAATACCTGCAATATATTGGTTCAATTTTTAATAATTTTAAAACCCACAATATGAACTAACGTGATAGGATATTGGTAAACAAGTGAAGCCCCCATGAGTTTATAGGAGGATTCACCACTACCTTTTATTGGATACTGGTAATCATCCCCAAGTTTCACCTTGTGAGGTGACTCATGTTCATATAGAATCATAAATGATTCTTTGAATCCCGTCATGTGTTTGGAGGCACCACTGTCTATGAGCCAATCATTGCTTCCATGTGAAACAGTTCCCGTAAGAGCGGAGATCAGCACATATTCTTCATCACTTGAAGAATCACTTTCTTGTCTGACTCTCTTTCTGGTACAGCATGAGCATGATGTATTCTCTTGTTTTCCTTCTTCTTCTTTAAGTTATTAGGCCAGAATCTGGATATGTGACCTTTCTCATCACATGTGTAACATATAATGGTAGACAGATATTTTCTAGGGTGTGAGATCTTACCTTTGGAGTGATGATGGTTCCTTCTAGTTTTCTTGGAGTGAACTGTGAGAGCTTGATCTTCATTTCCCATCTTCTCTTCTCAAGCTACTATCCGAGCTTCTTCTTGAGAGAATTCTTCCCATAGTCTGCTGAACTTGACTAAATTCTTTCTGGAATAGATCCCTTGAATGAAAGAGTCCCATGATCTAGGGAGACCATTCAAGGTGGTCATCACAATCTCTGCATTTTCCACTTCTTCATCTACTGCTTCCAGCTATTCCTTGATCTGAGATACCCTTGTAAAGTAAGACTAGATGGTCTCAGCATTCTGGATCTTTACATTCTTCAATTGGTTGTTCAGAGTCATCTTCTGGTTTATGTTCTTCCCTTCAAACAATTGGTTAGGGCATCAAACATAGCTTCGGGTGTCTTGAGGGAGGATACATGTGGTATGAGGTGATCCTTGATAGAATCAGCAATGATTCTCTTTGCCATAGCCAACTTCTTCTTATGTAAGGCCTTAGCCTCATCTCCCTCTGGAACTGGAACCTCCTCATTGATATAGGAGTCCAACTCATTTTCTTCCAGGACCAGGGAGATCCTATACTTCCACGCTCATAAGTTATCATCTCCCTCAAGCTTTCCATCAAGCTTGGTATGATGAGACATCTTAACTGAGAACCTCAAATGGAAATACAAAATATTTAGATCTTACCAGGTCAAAATGTCGGATCTGAATTTGGAGCTGAAATCCTGTAGTGCTGGATCAAGACTAGAATAGGATTTTTCTTTTCCGGAGTTCTGTCCAACCAAATGCTTTGAATTTGATCCCTAACTTTGATTTTGGGAAGGAGATCAATCCAGGCCTGGGCTTACTGAAAAATTCCTCTTCTGTGAAAATCCCTAATTTACGGCATTAGTGTCAGGTCCAAAACTGAAAAACCTCAGAATTGGATTCTGCTTCGACAGAAATATGCGCCCTAAGGAGGAGAGTTAATCCAACCTTATTTTGTTGAAAATCTGTGGAGAAAGATCCACAAAGTAGGAATCCCTAGTTCCTGCAGTTGCATAGTGTCTTCTTCTTAGGTTAGCTCTGATACCATGTTGGATTTTTATCATTAAGCTAGCAATACATTAGGATATTTAACTGAGAGAATAACAAGCACAGCAATCAAACACAAGAGACAATGAACACAGTGTTTATCCTCGGGGAAACCATAAATGGTGAAAACCCCACAACTTCCTTAGAGATAGAATCAGCACCAAAAGTAGAACCCAAAACAGTAAGGTGATCTCTCGACAGTAGTAACATTCTTTCTATCTAGCCCTAGTGTATTCTCCTTCCTCAACTATGTGCTACACTTGAGTGTGTATGAGATGTGTGTTAAATAGAGAGGCCAGCTCTCTATTTATACTAATTCTCATCTTGACTAAACCCTACTAGGGCCGACCTCTCTAGGAGAGTCTAATAACCCTAATGCCCCAGAACTGCGGGGACTTTAACCCTTAACCAATAGGAGGGTTACCCACAATGACTTGACATGACTTGTTTACATTATAGATCTTCCCTATAGGAACATTGGGGCTTGACATGACTCAAGTACATCCCAGAATAAACATCAGGTTACAATATATAAGAAATACAAGTGAAATACATTCTGAAGTTACATATACATCAACATACCACACCTATGGCATCGAACCTGAAGTTATTGAGTGTTGCTTCATCAGAGTCATTTGATGCCATGATGTATCATCAGATGATTTGTTCCTTGATGTACATGAGATCAGATATTTGCTTTGCTATGAACACATTGAGACATGTTCACGTAATAGTTGCAAAGCATGCACTGAGGTACCTGAAGGGTACAGTTGAGTATGGGATCAATTATGATATGAATCAGAAGATTAACCTGGAGGTTTATGTGTATTCGGATTGGATAGGTAGTGACATTGATAAGAAGAGCACTTTGAGGTGCTGCTTCAGTATGATATCAGGTGTGATCTCTTGGTTTAGCAGAAAGGAGTCCTGCATGGCACTGAGTATAGCTAAGGAAAAATATGTTGCCACTTGCTTGGCTATTTGGGAGGTAGTATGTTTCTTTTGAAAACTACTATTTGATTTGATTTATCTGACTTGCATTTTTGTATGATGCAGAGAGGAGCAGTGAAGCTCTGGTTTGTGATCTAGATCAAGATCCCTCAAAAGAGGGATTTCTAGCATAGATGGTGAGTCTGATGGGTTGTATGAGCATAAAATATTTGTGAAGCTCGTAGGTTGCTTAGACTTAAACGGTCCTATAGGTTGTCCTCAAATGTAATTGGTCCTGGTGAAGCTCGTAGGTTATTCTTGGACGTAATCAGCTCTAATGTGATTCTATGCTAGAAATGGCTAGAGTGAAGTTTGAATACTCCCAGGAGAATCTTGGTGTTCTCCAAATAGAGTTTCCTTCCAAGGGGAAGTGCTGAGTCGGTGTGTCTTTTTTACATGGTGGTAGGCGAGGCCTCCCATGGTCAGATATAAGAGTTATGCCTTTCTGACATGATGGTAGGCGAGGCCTCCCATGGTTAGATGTAAGTGCTGAGCCCTTCTGACATGGTGGAAGGATTGGTTCCTCCCATGGTCATATATAAGTGCTGAGACCCACATCTAGCATGAAAAGGGGATAGCTTTATGGAAGTACATCCAGCATGAAAAAGGGTTGGCTCTGTAGTGGCCTACATCCAGTATGAAAAAGGACTGGCTCTATAGAGACCCACATCCAATATGAAAAAGGATTGGCTCTATGGAAGTACATCCAGTATGAAAAAGGGTTGACTCTGTAGTGGCCTACATCCAGTATGAAAAAGGACTGGCTCTGTAGAGACTCACATCTAGTATGAAAAAGGACTGGCTCTATGGAAGTACATCTAGCATGAAAAAGGGTTGGCTTTGTAGTGTCCTACATCCATTATGAAAAAGGACTGGCTCTGTAGAGACCCACATCCAGTATGAAAAAGGAATAGCTCTATGGAAGTACATCCAGCATGAAAAAGGGTTGGCTCTATAGTGGCCTACATCCAGTATGAAAAAGGACTGGATATGTATCTATAGAGACCCCAATCCAGTATGAAAAAGGACTGGCTCTATGGAACTACATCCAGCATGAAAAAGGGCTGGCTCTGTAGTGGCATACATCCAATATGAAAAAGGAATGGCTCTGAAGAGACCCACATCCAGTATGAAAAAGGACTGGCTCTGTGTAAGTACATCCAGCATGAAAAAGGGTTGGCTCTATAGTGGCCTACATCCAGTATGAAAAAGCACTGGCTCTGTAGAGACCCACATCCAGTATGAAAAAGGACTAGCTCTATGGAGGTCCATCCAATATGAAAAAGGACTAGCTCTATAGAGGCCTACATCCAGTATGAAAAAGGAATAGCTCTGTAGAGGAAGACCTACATAGAGGCTAGGCCTACAACTAGAATGAAAAAGGGTTGGATCTGTAGAAGTTCCTATGACGAGAATAATTGAGAGATAGCACCATTTGATCGAAATAGCGGAAGCAGTGATGTTGATGATGATCTAGTGATGATCCAGTTTTGATGATGATCTAGTGATGATACAGCTTTGATGATGATCCAATGATGATCCAGCTTTGATGATTATCTAGTGATGATCCAGTGATGATCCATCTTTGATGATGATCTAGTGATGATACAGCTTTGATGATGATCCAGAGAAGAATACTTGTGTTGATGAATTGTGTCAAGAGAATACCTTCCAATTTAAGAGGGAGTGTTGATGTATTTGTAAATTTGGAATGTATTCACTTCACATTCACTTGTATATATTGTATTTCATTGATCCCTGATGCTCTTATAAGGAGAATCACTTGTATTTCCTTGTACCCTGATGTTCCTATCGGGATAATTACTAAAAGTTATGAGGAAGTCCCTTCCGTTGTAAGTCGACCTACTAGTACCCTAATTTTGGTTACTCGAGCCTACATAACTAAGTTAGGATTACTCGAGCCTATATAACTAGGTCAAATAATAAGTGAATGAAAGAATATAAATAGAGAGTGAGCCTCTCTATTTGAGACAGACACTCACTCAACTGGGGCACATGAGTGAGAGAGGAAGTACTCACACAAGTGAGAGAGAGAACAATTGTTGGAGATCAACTTTTCTGTCTTTGGGTTTTACTGCTGCCATTGGTGCTCATTCTATATCTGAGGAAGTTGCGGGGTTTCTCCTTTATGGTTTCCCCAAGGATAAATCTTTGTGTCTATTATCTCTTGTGATTAATTGTTGTGCATGCTATTCTCTCATATAAGATCCTAAGATCATATTGTTTAAATGATAAAAATCTAACAAATGGTAAACAACTAATCAAGTTGTTTTGAAGTGGAAGTATCCAATACTCCCAAGTATGCCTCCAACTGAGAACTTCTACTATGTCAACGAATTTATGTAAATGTCAAGAGGTACAAGTTTCTTCTTTTAAAGTAGAGGAATAAGTTCCCAAGTTGGGAACAAAATCTTGATCTCATTGTTTGTGGAAGAATGCCAATAAGGGTTTCCTACATCTTCAGTGTATGACTATAGGGATACAACATTGATTATGCAATGGTGTATGGAAAACAAGGGCTATGTAGTAATGAATTCATGTGGATAATCCTAGAACTTTGAGAGAGTCCTTTGTGTAGTTGATGGATCACTGACTAAGATACTTGCAACCTATAAAGTATGTCTTGGAAAAAGTTGCTTCACTATCAGATATGCAACCTATTCATCATTGACATAATGTATATCAATATATCAATAGCATCATCTTCATTACCTAAATCATAAATTTTACCTAATTGAAAACAAAGAGATATTGATGAGAATTTCATCAACAAGAACTAGATTTGTTGGACATGTGGTTTTTTATTATTTTGTAGTAGCTTCATGAGAAGCGGAGGAAGTAGATTTATCTTCTGTAGAAAATTCATGAGTAGTAGAGGAATATGTAGCAACATCAATGAGAATTTCACCAACAAGAACTAGATCTGTTGAATCTATTGTATATTCTTCTTTTCTAGTAGCTTCGTGAGAAATGGAGGAAGGTGTCAATACTGTTATGGATCAAACTGGTGAGATATCTCTCCAAATGGTATCCTCTTAGAACATCCTTCTTGTCAAACACCCTTTCCAATATGGTCCATAGTTGACTTGGACATTTAGCAGAATCAACATAGAAAATAATATTAGGAGACATAGAAATACATAATGACCCATATGCTTCCTCACACTCATTTAACCATTCTGACTTCTCCTCAAATGATGTTGGCTCCTTCTCAATTCACATTGTTATATCAAAGAGGCATCTTCTAATTAGATATTTTAACATCTTTGGTCTCCAATTAGAATAATTGAATGGGGTTAGAAGAGGAACTGATCTCATATCCATTGAAGCTAATGTAGATTCACTCTTTGACTTCTCCTTGCATCTTCGTCCTAAACCTGCAAATAAAGTGCCTATGCACTTTCTCCTAGCAACAAAGCTTTGATACCATGTGAAGTTTTCACAGTGAACCTATCTAGTAGAAAAATCACATAAATCTTTTGAGAGAGAGAAGAAAAGAGAAACAACGTTGTGAAAAATATGAATTGTATTACTTCAAAATGAGTAATATGTCGTTGTAGTGATTCTTGAGAGATCTTAGACACTCAGTAATATCCATGATTTATGGAGGTAACATGGGTTTATGCAGTAAAATCATCTTTATGCTTTATGGAGTGTGTAATATCTGCAACATTATTCAATATAAAATATGGATAGAAGCTAAACAAACAAGATTTGCACTTGTTTTTCAATGATATTTCCAACCAAAATCTAGCTAAAATTGTTGAATCCTTATTTTAGGATCTTGGACTTGCATACTCATGGTGCCCTAGGGGTAATTGAGGGCACTAAAACCATTTCTACAATCAAAATTTCAATTTGAACCGTGAAAATCATGATTCAATAAAAATCGCATTTCCAAATTCGGAGAAAAGTAGTCAAAAAAATGCAATTCATGTACCGTTTAGCTTACTCCTCTTTGTGATATATGTTTTGAAAATTAAAAGCATATCCATGTGTGCTCTAAGACAAATGCAATAAAATATGTTATTTTTGTTTAATTCTTGTAGACATAATTTGAGCTTTGATCTTTAAAACTTTGATTGAAAAAATATAGAGCACTTGAAATCAACTTGAACAAACACATAAGCATCCACACATAACACAAAATATACCCTGGGGAAAACCCTCAAAATAATGTGTTATTATAAATATAAATTTTGAATGTATTCTTATTATATATTTTTATATTATTATTATTATTATTATTATTATTATTTTTATTATACCTCCTTTCGGAGATGTTTTTCCTTCGATCGGAGATGTCATTGATGTACTTGGTCATGTAATAATATCAAGGTAAAACCTTTGTTGTAAGTCAAGGAAATAGTCCCTAAAAGAATGATTATAAAATGTATTTTTGGGTCTCCCAAGAGGAAGTATGCCAATTTAGGTTATAAAGTTGGCCCTGTTGGGGTTTTAGGTCACCCACTTGAAGTGTATAAATAGGGAGGTGCCCTCCCTCATTTGGACACACAACAAGCTCAAGCAAGTTCACTCCAAAGTGGAGGAAGATAAGTTCTATGCGATAGAGAATAAGAATAAGTTGTGGAGGATATATTTTCTCTTGGTTTACTATTTCTCTGACATCGTACTTATTGACGAATATATACAGAAGAATTTGTTGGGTTTTTCCTGAGAGAGTGTTTCCTAGGAAAAATATTTGTGTCTCTATTTTATGTTGTGATTGTCTTTCTTTCAGTGATCCTAATGTTATGGTTATGATGAAATGATGCTAAATATTTAAATATATTGTATAACCATTAAAAAATATAACCTGGTATCAAATATACCCTAAAAGAAGTATTTGTGCAGTCGTGACACTGCTACAACTGCAACTACTATAGATTAGGGTTCCATGCTTGAAACTCTCAAAGGAAAAATCTAGTCATCCAAGAAATTTCGCTATAACTCATTTTTATGAAGGATCAAGAGCTAAAAATTAGATATGATGAATATGAAATCCTTATGTATTTTGTGTATGAGTTTCAGCCTCATACTCATTGCACTCTTTGAGATACGATCCTTCCAAAATAGGGTTCCATACTCTTCCAAAATTCAGTTTTAAACAGGTGAGCTAGGGAGAAATGATATGTATCAGGTTAGGAAGATCCAAATAAAATTTGATCAGATGTTTTAGAAAGGGATCAGAGTGTATTTTTGTGGTACGACTTTCAGAACCCAAAGTTGAAACAATGACACATGGCATTCTGTACAAGTTTGTTATACTGAACCAATCCATAAACATGTCACCTTGGTAAACTTAGCATAAGTTTCACTTGATGAATTCAACCTGTGTGATTCAAAAGAAGATATATAAAAATACCTCGGAATGAATTTTCATACTTTGAGGAGTATAAATTTAAGAGACACATAAAAATTAAAACTAGATAATTTTGTAGAAGAAATCAAAGAAACTAGGGCATCAAATATTTTGTAGTTTCTTCCATGGTTTTGGGAAATGGATTATACTGCTCATCTCGCCTAGAGGAGGCGCATCCTTCTATTCAATCATATATATAAGACACTGAGGCTGAAAAAATATGGTTTTCTGTCAAATCCTAGGTCAACTAGAAGCAATTTTCCAGAAAGGCTTTGGAGCAAGCATCCAATTGAAACACTCTCATTGGTAAGTACTATTCTTTCTATTTCCATTTGAGTTTCTCATTTTATCAATATGATAAACAATACCAAGCTTGAGGACAATCTTGAAGGAGACAAGAACTTATGGGCATGGAAGTATAGAGTACATATCATACTAGAAGAGTGTGACTTGGATAACTATGTCAAAGAATAAGTTGCAGATCCAGAGGGAGATGAGGTCAAAGCTAAGAATAAAAGGAACATGGTCAAAGCTAAGAGGATAATTACAAACTCTATCAAATACCATTTGATCCCAAATGTATCATCCTTGAACAATCCCAAGGAGATGTTCTGACCATTATGTATGAAGTAAATAATATCAACAGGAAGATGACCTTGAGGACTCAACTAAAGGGAGTGAAGATGGATATTCCAGAAAGCATTCAATCCTACTTCACAAGGGTCTCCCAGATCAAGGATAAACTAGGAGCCACCGAAGATAATGTCAAGGTAGCATAAGTGGTGATGATCAGCTTTAATTGTCTCCTAATATCATGAGAATATTTCATTCAAGGACTTTGTGCTCACCAAGTTCAGTAGAAAGAGAAGAAAATCTAGGTGATGATGAAAATCAACCCTAACAGCTCATGCCACCAAAGATGATGAACCATCTAAGAAGAGAACGATGAAAGATTCCTCAAGTAATGAGGAATATGTACTTTGATCTAGAAGGATTCATCCCATGATGAATAAGAACCTCTTATCCATCTCAGTAGTGGATAAGAAGGGATGTAGTTGTTATTGATGAAGAAGAAGGGACACTCATATATATGGTGTAGAAGACTTGCTCATCATTTACTATCATGAGCAAGACAAACATGGGTCCTCAGAATCAGACAATGGAGTAGAGCACACTATGAGAGACTCCGTCGATTCTTGCAAGGAGACAAGTACCAAGAGGGAGTCTACCAAAAAAACAAAGATAAGTGTTTAAATTATCATTTCCTATATATCTAGTTGTTTAAATGATATTGTTCGGTTGTGTACATATTTATGTTCCTAGACTTAGGAAACGTATTATGCATGTTAGAATGTTTGCATTCATGAACAATATACTACTAATATGCATGTGAAAGGTAAGTGACTTATGGTGTTGTACAACATTCTGTTGCTACTTATCTAGAATGAAACCTCTTTGCTAACATATTAGGAGTAGTGCACACTCTTAATAATGCTTTGGTATAGATGGAAGCCATATAGAAAGTTACCATATGTGTATGGGATATGGATGAATGTTAAATCATTGGATAAGATAGTTGCAGTGATTGTGTGGCATATGTATTTATGCATAAGAATTTGTCATTATTAATATGTTTGGGAAAATATGAAATGTTAATAATCGTGCAACTGAATTTGACTTGTAGAAAGAGAAGAGTGATGAGGCTTGTTCTGAAGAACAAGTGATGATGATTCAACAATAACACTCAAAGAATATTCACTCCAACAAACTACATGAAGAGGAACCTAAATATCCCAAGGCTAGAGACATCGTAATGGAAGAAAGAGCTTCAGAAGAATATGAGAATCATGATATGACCGATCCACAGAGACTGATATATCCACCTCGAGAGGTGAACACATACAAGAGAATACCAGCTTGGGAATGAGAGATCATCCAAGACCAATAAAATTATGGTGCTCCATATGGGACTTCCAGAGAAAGTAAGAGGCCTCGAACACACTCTAGTTATGTAGCAGTTTTGTGTGACATCATTGATACAGATATTTCCAGCTATGAAGAAGCAACCGAGAAGAAAGAGTGGAAGGATGCTATGAACAAACAATACTAGTTTATCAAGAAGAATAATGTATGGGATGAGGTTCTAAGACCTTAAGGGAAGTATTTAGTGTCTTCCAACTAGATCTACAAGATCAAGCATGTAGAAGATGGCAACATTGAGAAATACAAAGAAAGGTTTGTGGTTTCTCTCAGAAAGCTGGAGTCGATTATGGTGAGACATTTGCTCCATTGATGAGACACACTTCTTCAGTGAAGTATAAGTGCATATCGAGCAACCTCTAGGACTCGGGAGAACCACATGTGCACAAAAAGTTTTGTACAAGATCAGAAGTCACCCACATGATAGCACATATAGTTACATGAGGATCTTGAGGATCACCTAGAGTGATGGAGATATCAACCTTTACTACAAGGTTGAAGATGGAAGCCTACAAAGGATGAGAAGCTCATAGATGGGTGCAAGAGGAACTTTCAACAAAGTTTGAGATGGAGGATATTGGTAACCAGTGACCTTGAGAGATGACATAGATGGATACACATAAGATCAACAGTAGTGGAAGATACTTGTCACTCCAGTGCAGAGAGTATAAGATGAAAAGGAAGGATGGTGCTTCACATTAGAGGTAGTGACTACATTAGATCCGATAGTTCGAGAATCTTGACATGATTCTTGGGATTAGAGGTGTGGCAGAATCTAGAGGAGATTTTCCTTAGCCAAGGAAAATATCTGGTCAAGATCCTAAAGAGATTTGGGATATTGTATTGCAAGGGTATAACTACATTGATGGTGTCAAACTTGAATTTTTTGTGTGATCCTACTTTAGAGACGGTTGATGCCATAGTTTACAAGAAAATGATCAGTTCGTTAATGTACTTGACAAATATGAGGCTAGATATATGCTTTGCGCTAAACACTTTGAGCCAGTACATGTTCACATGGTTTTGGAAAATCACGTGATTATGTACCTGAAGGGTACAATTGAGTATGACCTCAGATATGTGAAAGATCAGAGGATATTCCTGCAGGGATATGATTGAATCTGATTGGGCTAGTAGTGATACAGATAGGAAGAGCACTTCAAGGTGTTGCTTCATCTTGAGTTCTGGCATGATTTCTTGGTGCAGCAAGAAGCAGATGAGCATAGAACTGAGTACATTCAAGGAAGAGTATATCGCAACTTGTTCAACAATTTTTGAGGCAGTGTAGCTTCAAAATCTACTTGTGGGATTGTTCGATGTTGACTTAGAGATGACTTGTGTGTACTATGAAAACCAGAGTTGTGTGAAGTTGTTTAAGAATCCATTATTTTTACAACAAGTCAAAGCACATCGATATATGATATCACTATATCTGGAATATGGTGCAGAGAGGAGAGATGAAGCTCCAATATGTGGTGATAAACGAGCAGACAATCAATGTGTTAACCAAGCCATTAGCAAGAGTGAAGTTTGAGTACTTCAAGAAGACACTTGGAGTTATCCAAATCAATGTTCCTCGAAATAGGGGGCAATGTGATATGTTCAAGTGACATAGGTGCACCTAGGATTCTCTCTACATTTCTGGAAGACGAAGGAGGTTTGGGTTTCTCTCCAATAGGTGGAATATGTAGATGATCCTGGGATGCTCTCCACATGTCAAGAAGACGTAGGTGGTACAAGGGTCATAATACATCTGGGATTCTATCCACTAGGTAGAAGATGCATATGTTCCTGGGATTCTCTGTACATGTCAAGATGATGCAGGTGATCCTGGGATTCTATCCACGTGTCAAGAAGATGCAGGTTGACCGAGGGATGTAATACATATGGGTTTCTCTATACATGTCAAGAAGATGCAATTTTGTGATCCCGAGATGCTCTCCACATGTCAAGAAGATGCATATGCTCCTAGGTTGATATCCACTAGGTGGAAGATGCGGGTTGTCTAAGGGATACGATATAAGCACCTACGATTCTCTCCACATGATATGATGAGATGGTCTGGATATGACAAGATGATAGTAGGAGACGCAAGTATGTGATCTTGGGTTGTACCTACTTAATGACTTTCTCGTAGAGATGATGAAGTCCTATATGGGATATAGACCTACATTCAACATGAAAAAAGGGTTTGCTTTGTAGAACTTATTATGACATATAGATTCGAGAGATGTCACTAGTCAATGGTCGATGAGATGAGAGTTGTCAAGGTGGTGATGATGATGTCCAGAGAATGTGTCCAATCGTGGTGATGACCGTGTCAGAAGAATACCTTCCTTGTTAAAATGGAGTGTTATTGCAAATGTAACTTTGGAAGATATTATTATTATTATTATTATACCTCCTTTAGGAGATGT
The DNA here is from genome assembly GCA_001517045.1 of Pseudotsuga menziesii. Classification (NCBI taxonomy): domain Eukaryota; kingdom Viridiplantae; phylum Streptophyta; class Pinopsida; order Pinales; family Pinaceae; genus Pseudotsuga; species Pseudotsuga menziesii. Next base: position 298,160 of record LPNX010559629.1, read on the forward strand.
TTTTCCTCCGATCATAAATGTCATTGATGTACTTATTCATGTAATAATATTGAGGTAAAACCTTTGTTGTAAGTCAGGGAAATAGTCCCCAAAATAATTATTATAAAATGTATTGTAGGGTCTCCCAAGAGGAAGTAGGCCTAGTTAGGTTAGAAATTCAGCCCTGTTGGGGTTTTAGGTCACCCACTTGAAGTGTATAAATAGGAAGGAGCCCTCCCTCATTTGGACACACAAAAAGCTAAAGAAATTTTGTTCCAAAGTGAAGGAAGACAAGTTATCTACAGTAGAGAGGAAGAAGAAGCTGCGAAGGATATATTATCTATTGGTTTTCTATCTTTATCATACATTGTACTTAGTGACGAATCTCTACAGAAGAATTTGTTGAGTTTTTCCCAAGAGAGGGTTTCCCGAGATAAATATTTGTGTCTCTATTTATGTTGTGCTTGTATTTCTTTCAGTGATCCTAATGTTATGCTTATGATGAAATGATGTTAAATGTTTAAAGATCTTGTATAGACATTAAAAACTCTAACATAATGAGGATGAAAACTCCAGCAAATATTCTCAGTATAATTATGATAGATAGCAGAGAATGTCGTTTACATTAGCAAATTGATTTTGACACCCAAAGTGCAAGATAATAGAGAACAGACACCACAGGTGTATATATTGAGCAATAGAGAAGAGAGATCAACTCGATGAACTTTGTAATGTGACCAACACATAAATAACTTGCCAAAAATTGTCTCATGCAAGAAGTAGTAAATCACTACATGGGGATTTGGACTCCCATGCAAACTATAGCGAATACTCGCCTTGGATAATTTTTATGCACCTTAGTTTCTTCAATCCTACATACACATTGTGCAATACCTTACTTCTTTGACATTAAATAATACTTGATTGAATTCAGGATGAACTTGCCTTCTACTAGATGTATGATCACTTAGTTAGGATGATAAATTAAGTGTCATCATGCAATTTCCTTAACTCAAGTGACATAACTTGAGTGTCATATTTTAGTTTAACAAAAGTGTCTTCTTTTAGTTTAACTAAAGTATCATCATGCATAACATTTTAGTTAACTAATTCCTTTTTATTAACACTTTAGTTAACTATTCTTAACTGAAATCATGCTGATTGATTTACTAAATGGGTCGTTGTTAGTTCTTCTTTAATTAACTAAGGATGCTAAATTAAGTGTCATCATGCAATTTCCTTAAGTCAAGTGACATAACTTGAGTGTCATCTTTTAGTTTAACAAAAGTGTTTTCTTTTATTTTAACTAAAGTATCATCATGCAGAACACTTTAGTTAACTAATTGCTTTTTATTAACACTTTAGTTAACTATTCTTAACTGAAATCATGCTGATTGATTTACAAAAGGGACCACTGTTAGTTCTTCTATAATTAACTAAGGCATACATTATTACTTTAACTGAAGCTTAACAATTGAAGTTCACTTTAACCAACTCAGTTCTTCTCATGATCAATTTTGAATTATCTTTGTTCTCTATGAAGTTATCTTTATCTCTTATCTTTTAATGCATGGTCAATATGTGTTAACTTTAATTTATCTATCATATCGTATTATAATAAGAAGATTTGTCTAATAATGTGATCATATTATATTACTATCAGACCAAGTGATCATATGCTAAAGTAATTCACTCTATATGTGGCCAATATCTAGAGGAGACTTGATAACTTTATCCATATCGAATGACCATGGTTAGTAATACACCACACGACATTTAATGCTTCGACATGCAAAGAATCACCTCTAAACTAGAGGTCCAACTCAACACGTAAGGATCTGACTTGACACACAAGTCCTTAGCCTTGTCCAACAAGATTGTACAACATCATCACTTTGACATATCTAAGTATTCACCTCAACAAATGAGGAATAATATTTTACAATGAAGGCTTAGTCATTCTTCATGATTCCAACCAAATAATTCTACTCCAAACGTCATGAGTCCTACTAAGGCACCCTACCCCAACACATGAGGCTTAATCTTGGTTGCACAAGATTGGCTTGTAGAATGACTCGTGATGTTGTAACTTTAATACTCCCTCTCAACAAGGGAGGCATTCTCTGCCACACCAAACTTGTCTCGGAAGTACCTGTAATTTGTCACTAATAGAGGTTTTTTTAACACATACACAATCTTCTTATCAATAGCAATGTATTGAATTTTTACTGCACCTCTTTGGATCATGACTCTGATGAAGTGATACTTCATTTCAATTTGTTTTGACTTATCATGAAACATAGGTTTTTCAAAAATCTTGATGCAGCTTTGATTGTCACAGCAAATGACTGTAGCCTCAAGATTTTGACCAAACAAGTAGATTCCCAAGCCACACTACTTTTTGGCAGATAGTACTAGCCGCAATATTTTTCTTCTATAGTATTATCTAAAATAAACTTTGATTATATAGTACTAGCCTCAATATGCTTTTCTTCTGTAGTACTGGCTGTAATATTGGCATCCCCATTAGAGCTGGAATAACCAAGTAACTTTACCTCACCTCTGGAGGTGTATCTGATTCCATAAGCAATAGTACCTTGAAGGTACCTAAGCACATGCTTAATGTCTATAACATAACATATAACAGGTCTATTATGTATGAAGTACATTAAGGGACCAATAAGTTGTCTATACTTGGTAGCATCTACTAGATCCGATCCAGTATCTTACTCATACAGTTTATTCAAACTATATACCATCGAAGTAGTCATGGATTTGGAATCCATCATACCAAACCTTTGTAGCACATCAATTGTGTGCTTCCTTTGCAAAAGAAAAAAATCTCAACTTTCCTTTGCCAAACCTCAAGATCAAGTAGTGCATAAGACTCAAGTCTTCAAAGTCATAAGTGAACTCCCTCTTGCAATGAACTATCGGTTGTTCCTCCCCAATAAGGAACAAAACATATACATATAGAACCAAAATCATAGGTTGGTTCTTTGTAATATTTAAGTACAGGTTTGGGTCAACTTTGCTCTTAGAGAAACTTGGTCTCTAAAGATAGTTGTTAATCCTCAAATACTAAGCCCTCAAGGCTTTCTTAATACCATACAAGGATTTATTCAATTTACAAACATGGGACTTTTCATGTAAACTACAAATCCCTCAGTTTGTTGTATGTAAACCTATTCCTCAACCTCACCATTGAGGAATTTTGTATTCGCAACCATCTAGTGAAGCTTCCATCCTAGAACAGATGCAAGTGAGATCATAGTTTGAATAGTGGTGTACCTTTCCACAAGAGTGAATGTATCATCATATTATATTCCTTCTTTCTACAAGAAACCTACGGCAACCAATCTAGCTTTATACTTTTCATTACTTCCATCAGCAGCATGATTAATCTAAAAAAGCCACATGGAAGTTACTATGGACTTCCATCCAGTTTTAGGAACAAATTCCCAAACATCATTCTTCATAATAGAGTTGTATTCCTCTACCATTGCATCTTTCCAAACTTGCTACTTAGCAGCTTCTTCATAGGTGGAATATTTTGAATCACTAAGGTGACTCATTTGTGCAACATACCCTAAATATCTGGCAGGTTGCTTCCACTCTCTAAATGAGCCTAATCGTGCTCCATGCCTCTTTGCATCTTGTAGAATGTAGGTTCATCAAGTGACCTCTCAAATAGTTCTATTGGTTTTTTAGGATCTAGTGAATCTAAGAAGACTTCTTGATTCTCCCTCTAAACCAGAATTTGGGTTCTCCATCATGGGAGTCTCATGCTCCTCTATGTATGTATCGTACTGAAGTTGTTTTGGCCGCTTGAATGCAACCTCTTCATGGAATGTCACATCTTAGCTGAATTCAATGTTACTTTCACCTGGTACATATATTCTGTAGGATTTGGACGATTCGCTATAACCAACAAAAGTGCCCTTGTTTTCGGATAGCTCTATCATTGTCCTCCTCTCTTTCAATATCTTCCATCATAATGACTCCACATTCAATACTTTTCATTCTCCATTTGTAATCATAACATACGGTCTTTCCTACAAGTCAAATTCAATGAAGTGATTAGTAACCTTACTTTATCATGAAATTCAACCATATGAGTATTCCATTGCAATGGAAATGGTTCACACAGACATGCAAAAATTTTAACCAATGTTTCACCACAACCTCCACCCATATCTCATGGAATGATATGTAGCATTATATTCTACTTACTCAATCATAACATGTACTACATGAGCTTTACTATTCACCAATAAAATAAAAGTATAACATATGCTTACCATGTAATACTATAACATACTTCCTAATTCAAGGAATGCATATATGCATCTAACTATAATGAAATATATTCAAAAACATTTAGATCTGATTTACAACAGCAATCAAAATATAAATACTTATATTTTATTGTTTTGTGGGCTCCCTCTTGGTCTCTTCTTCCTTGCAGAGATTACTAGAGTTTTTAGGTCTTCATACATCAACGATGATAATCTCTCATCTATAGATTAAGCAATCATTGGTGTACTAAGGGAAATACACCTTTCGATGGTCATCATCTTCTTCATCATATGAGTTCTTCTGAGTAGTTTCATCTTCTATAGCAACAAAAGCATGAAATATTATTTTTCCTTTTTTCTTTGCTTACTACACTCCCTTGCATAATGTCCCTTCTTGTTGAAATTGTAGCATCTGATATTCGACTTATCAATGTCCTTATTGAATTCCTTCTCCTTTGAATGTGAAAACTTCTTCTAAAAGAATTGATTCTTTCCTCTCTTCATCCTTGTTGTAAGGCGGATATTTTCTTCTTTGGTGCAAACGGTCTTGCTTTGGATTCACTCTTCCTCCTGGAGGAAATCATGCCACAGCCTCTCAAAGTTAGGTTGCACCTCTCGTCCATTAACAACAACCAATAATGTCTCCCGTGTGGATGGGAGACCATCAATAGTGGTTTTAATGAGATCATCTTCATCCATCGCAACTCTAATGCTAGTAATTTGATCTCTTACTTGAGAGATATTTGTGAAGAAGGAGGACATTGTCTCATCCTTCTCCATCTTTATATTCTAAATATTATTCCTCAATGCCCTCTTTTGACTCAAAACCTTATTCTCATAGAGGTTTTTCAAAGTATCAGGGTGAAATCATGAACCTCGGTGTCTATTCCGTGAGAATCAATTTTCAGAATTCATATTCCAACACCTTTCAGCCAAAAAATTTGTTTGAACGAAAGTTAAAGTTAACGGTGTGCCTCGTAATGCATGCTTTGCATGGATGGCCAGGAAAACTGACATCCGACAAATATGTTTTCGACCGAACACGTGCTTGGCCTAAAAAAAATTTCGACCGAAAATTTGTTCAATCGAAAATGTTTTCGGCCAAACAAAGTTTATATATGTATTAACGGAACACCACTGTTTATTGTTTCGTCATTTACTTTATGCTTGTTCTAGTGTGCCCTCTCTTCTTGTCATTTTCCCTGTGCTAGTGCTGGTGTGCCCTCTCTGCTTATCGTTTTCCCTATTCGTCATTTTCCCAGTGCTCCGTTGGTACTCATGCTCGCGCTCTGCTAATGTTGGTGCTTGTGCTCTTCTCGTGCTCGTGCTTGTGCTCTGTTGCTGGTGTTGGTGCTCCACTCATGCTCTTCTAGTGCTCGTGATCTAATCGTGCTTGTACTCCACTGGTGCTCGTGCTCGTGCTCTACTACTTGTGTTGGTGCTTGTGCTTGTGCTTTGTCGGTGCTGGTGTTCCCTCTCTACTTTTTGTTTTCCCTATTCGTCGTTTTCCCTATTCATCATTTTCCCTATTCAACGCCTTGGTGCTTGTGCTTTGCTGGTGTCTATACACCCTCTCTGCTTGTCTACTTGTGTGTCCTCGTCAGTCTACTGGTGTACCCTCGTCTGTCTACTCGTACGCCCTCGGTCTACTGCATCCGGTGGTGGATCTCTGTCAACAATCCTTACAGGTAAGTGGATCCTTACACATGGTCTGCAAATTCAATCTCTGGTAATTCATAATCACGGAGGATTTTGAGCTTTCCACACCACGGTTAGTCCATCTGGTACCACTCCCAACTCTGAGATTAAAAGTATAGAGATCGTCCAGAATTTATGGTAAAAGCGTATGAAGTATAGAAGAGTAGGTTCTTGTTCAAAGTTCTATAGTTTCGAATGCTTTATGTTAAACTTTCCTCGGTATAATTGCTTTCTTTATTGTGCATTGTCGTTGTTTTATTTTATTTTAGATAGTAAATGTATGTCATTAAAAAAAAAATGTATTTCAAGCTACATACAATTTTCTTGTTATGAAATATCTTTCATGTCACTTTCATTCAACGACTTTAATATATGATAATATTTTTATATTCGTTTGGGGTATATATATTTTGTAATTGATAAGTTTATCCAATTAAATTTTGTTTTAAATGTGTCGTTTAATAAATTGAAAATAAATCAATTTCAAATATATTAAAAAATTTATTTTCATTTTTAACATGAAATATAATAATTGACTGGTTTCGGCACTCTGTTTTTCTAATCGATCGATCGTGACTTGTTTTTATGATTGATCCACCATTTTTCTTATTGATCCATTGTTTTTCTGGATCAATTTGGAAGTATGTGGATCAATCAGAAAAAACGTTTTTCTAATTGATCCACCGTTTTTCTGGTTTTCATTATTTTACTCAGTCAATAAATTGTACAACCAGTATAGTGAAGAGGGGTGGAGTAAATAATTGTAGGAATCTGAGCAGTAGGATTAGGAGTCTGAGTAGTAGGATTGAGTATCAAGACCAGTAGTGAGTGGATGGAGACCGGAGATAGTGGATGGGGACTAAATGGAACTGATTAAACAACAGTATACTTGTTGGGTTAAACTAAGACTAAAAGTAAGTGTGCATCAATTACTTAATGCTACAGTGGTTATTGAGGAAGATCATCCCAGGGATTCCATTAAAGAAGTAGTCTTCTTAAGTTTCTTGGTGTTATATTGCGAAACCCCACGTTATATTCGTGAACCATAGCTTGAATATTAGTATTGTTTATCATCCCAAGATTGAACATAAAAAGCATTCATATTGTATCTTACTACTACCATTGTATGATACTATAATCACTATATTTAGAAATTATGGCATGTTGATGGTATACCCCTTACATAGTAGATTTGCATGTTTTTTTAGCAAATACTAAGGTAATTTATCAACCTCAGAAGCATCATATATTCAATTAGTTTCTATGCTTCTTTTTGGTAATTTGGTTCAAATGACTCCATGTGTGGAACAACTTCCTTGCACATTAAAGTAGATTTAAGATAAGAGAAGATTACATTAAGGGAGAAATAACCACACTAAAAACCACCTCCTCATATTGAATGATTATTATTTCCAGTCTAGCAGTAACCATATTAAAAATACCACTTCACTATTGTACACCTTCACCTGGACAGAAGTTTAAATGTTCAGTTTTCCAATGATTCATTTTCACTTGGCATTAATCATCAAATTTTATCTCATAGCTCCTGAATTTATTGCTTCTTATGTTTTGGTTCATGCTACAACTATTCAGCCTAGTTGTGCTTTTGGCACTGATTATTGTAAAAATATTTATCTTCTGACTTGAATTTTTGGTTTATACAAAATTTCGAATCAGAAAAAAATTGGGAAATGTTAGAGAACTATGTGAAAATTTGTGTTTTACTTTTACACTACGACCAATGATGTACCAATTTTGTGATACAAATAAACAACTTATGGAATTCTCATGGAATTTTGAGTTTTGTCTCTATAAATAGGTTGTTCCACGTAACTAAGCATATTATATAATTTAGTTATGTATATATATATAAACTTCCACCCCAAATTGTTAAATGTAAATAAGTGAGATTTAATTTATCAATATAATCACCCTACGAACGAAAAACAAGTGTTTCGGCAGTGGCCATTACTTATGAAACTTGTCCGATATTTATTAATTGTTTATAGTTTGGAAAGGATTTAGGTTAAAGCTATGGAATAATCAGAAAATTCGATTTTGATTATGGTTGGACAACAGATGGAGAAAATTAGACGTTGTTGTAAAGGAAAGTTTCCTATGGCTAGGGTTTAAGAGGCCATCAACGTATTGGGGTTGAAAGGTGGATGCAAATGGTTCTGCAAGTAAATACAAGCAAGATCAGAGATTAGAATGGTTCATACCTTAGCTAAATGAAGGTTGATCCAAGCGACCCTTCAATCCTCTTCTTGCTCCTCTTGCTCCTCTTGCTCCAAGAGACCTGCAAAATGAATTATACCTTCCTCAAACCATTATGACCACATATAAAGCAATGATAATCAAATAAACATGAAATAATAATCTGATTAACATCAACATCTGATCATAAACAGATATTCAATCAAACATTGAACAATAATTTGGGAAGAAGAAGGACATCACATCTTTATTAATCTTGAAAACAAGTACAAATATACCTTCTCTTCAAGTTCGGCACCTCACGAAACCTTGATTCGGTTCTGCTGCTTCTCTTCTCCAAGGAACTCAGCCTCCAAGCTCTGCAACACAAGGGAGTGATCGCCAGGGCAAAGGTGTGGGAAAAGAGAGTCCCAATTCCTATAGCATAATGATGCAAAGATTCAAGTCTCCTCTCATGGACCTCCCTACCTCTATTTATATGCTTAATGAAGAGTTAGGTTCGAAGACAAAGTAGTTACAACTGAAGGAGTCAATTGTATAACTACCCAAACTACCCAAATTTCAAAAATCATATTTTTTTGACATTTTTAGGAGGCGTACATAGGTTGCAAAAACAACAGTCACGTACACAAGGAGGCATATGCGGGTTGCAATGCAGAAAGTCACGTATTTAAGGCGTACGCGGGTTTCCTTAAGGAATGTCGCATACACATCAAAAACTCATTTTTAGGGTATTTTTGGGAATTTTCATACTTTGGTGTCTTCTGTAAAGTTTTAGCTAATAGAAATACCTTTCCAGCAGTGTAGAGATGAGGTCAAACGGAGTTACAAAACTCCAAATATGGGTCGTCCAAGTTAGGTGTTTTTTCAGTGACTTTCATGAAGTGTCGTCATGGAAGTGTCAACATGCGATGAAAACATAGGAAAGTGGTCACATGCAGAGATGTGTCATTTTGAGCTATAACAGATGCCCCCTAATGTATGAGGTTAGAGGGGAAGATGATAGTTGAAATACATTATAAAGGAAACAACTGAGTATGGAGAGAGCAGAGAATCCAAGATCAAAAGGCTCAAACAAAGGTACCTAAAAGAGAGATAAATGTCAGAAAAAACTGATCTCTGGGACATACAATTCCATATACAAAACATCGCCATAAATATATAGGCGGATCCAACATATGTATAACTGATGAAACTTTCATGGTCGCTCAATATGCAAAAAGGCGCTATATCAAATCTAAAGGAGTCATGGACACAAATGAACAAGGTGGATCCATACTTGACAATCGATCATAGCCACAAAAATACAAGTTGAATCTATGTCTCAGCAAAATTTCATATAAAATGTAACAAGGTCTTGCGCAACTTGGGCAATAGCAAAATGACGATGCTACTTTCGTCCCAAGGTCTTCAATCCAAACCGCCCAAAAGGTACGAATCCTAACCATGCGAATAAAGGAGTTGAAGTCAAACATGGAGGAAACTGTTTGATTACCGGTCAATAATGAAAACCATTAACAAATGCGAGGGAAACCACCATTAATGAAAATGGTCCCCAAGGTACCTAGTACATTCTAACAAGTGTGAATACAAGGACTTGAAGTCGAACACTTGAAGAATCCATCGAGTAGGATACATTAAGGTATTCCCACTACCCAATAGCGAGGGAAATTGCCACTGATGACTACAATCTCCAAGGTACTGTCATAAAACTCTAAATCGCATTCCCAAAGCAAGATGTGTTGCAATCAATAGGAAGAGATCCGTTGGAAGGTAGGAATTAAGGCATCCTTCATCATCCAACACGAGGTAAGTCAGAGACTAATTGGATCTGGAATTGGTACTGAATTTCACGACAAGAAACATTGAAGACATTATGTAATGAACCGATACCAGGGAATGGTCGACAAAGGTTTAATCCTTGAACAGTGAGCATGACACAAAAGTGACTTAGGCATATTTTGACAAAAAAAGGACCAACGACACAAATCTACAATGTAGGAGACATTGACAGATTCCCCATATAATTGGAAAAGAGACCAACTAGAGGAGTAAGAAACTCTGAATCGGGATAAGGTCAAAATACTAGGACCCAACTGTTGATAGACTCAAAACTGGTGCTTTGTTCAAGGAAACAAGACTTGTTGCCATGATGTAAAAAACATGTGAATGAACTTCCCTTCCCCTGTTTCTTGTAAAGGTTTAATGATTCCAAGAAAGCAAACTCGGGACCATCTTCATTTTTGGAAAGCTTGAAGAAAAGACAGAAGAATGCTTGATAAAGCACTCATTCATGGATTTTACGAGCCCAAACTAGTACATGCCCGACGGTGTTTTCATAGTTTAGAGAGTCTGAAAACTCCAAAGAATACTCCAGGGAGGTGTTTTTTTCATACAATTTACTCTCCTGAGGCTGAAAAAGTATAAAACATACCAAAGAATAACTCTCTTAGTTTCCGAAGAAGTAAGGTGCACCTTTTTTGTACATAGTCAGGAAGGTCCGAAAAAGGTTAAATTACCACCTACCCAATGCTCCTTCAAAAGCAGCATGTAGCCTAAGTTTTACGAGTGTGAAGGAAGGCAAGATCACTCGGAAAGATCCATTTGATTACGAGAAATGGGGCTTACAACATTAAACTCTATGCTTTGTTATGTAGGGTTTAACGAGCATGACAAAGACATAAAGTACACTCGAAATCTTTTTCATGTTTTGGTCCAGAGCACGAAAAAGAGAAAACTAAGCTCATATTGGGGGTTCATTTTCCATAAGTTTGGTCCCTCAAGTCCAAAAAAGAGATAAACCTATGCCTGAGAATACTCTTCTCAATTCTGAAGAGAAGAGAGTGTTCCTTTCTCGTATTATTCCACATGGTCCGAGAAAGTGATAACCTACCACCAATGTGGATGCCCATTCACATATTCTTAACAAGCCTGAATGGACAAGTTTACTTGGAAGTCAAGTATATTTTGAGGAGTCAGAATTGGGCCTAAAGAAACTCAATATCTTTCTCGTGAAATTTTAACGAGTCCGAAAAATTCAACTCACTGCCTCCTTACTGTTTTTAACGAGCTAGAAGGAGAGCAGAAAGAATGCTCTAAATGCGAGGAGACAAGTGTCATAGGCAGGCGAAACTAGTTCCAAGTGCAAGGAACAAACCTATGCATAATGCAAGGAGAGTGAGCAAGATATGGACACTTGAGGAATGTATCCTCAAGGTAAAAAGTGTAAAGTTGCAAAGGAAAAATGATACAAGGCTTAGCGACGATGAGAACAAAGATGAGGGATTATACAAATACCTAAAAGCGTGGAAGTCGGCATCAAGATCATAAGCTCGATCAGGGCACATGCAAATGTAGTTACAGCTTGAACAACAAGACAGTACCAGTAAATAGTTGTGAATCCAACTAAAAATCCTGACTCCAAGAAACAACAACATCATAATCATATTCAGAAGAAAAATTTTTATGCAGGTCACTTTGGTAGAAACACATGACTTTGCTATCTTCTATAAAATTTAAAGTCAAGGTAGAATCAACTGAACAAGATTCTATAGTACCAAGGCTTAAGGGTTTATAATCAATAAGATCAAACTCAGAAGGAGAGCAAAAATCAACAAGGGAGATAAAGTCTGCAGGAACAAACTCAGTATCGTGGGAGTTGAAAAATTCATAAGAAAAATCAAACTCATCGGGATCACTGACTTGTTGTTCAAAGGAAGAGTCAAGAGACTGAACAAGACCAACATAAGAATAAAGTTCATGATTACTAGGCAAATCAGGGTTAGACTTAGTCACAATTGAACCAACATCCAAAAGAAGGTCAGACTGTATCAAAGACTCCAGGAATATCTCATCCGAAGGAAGGATATCATCTGAGATAGGACACATGTCTAAACTTTCAAATGGATCGACAGAGTGGAGATTAGGCCCCATAGTCTGTATAGGATGACTCACCTGGTCAAATGCTGGGACCAAGTCCCGAGAAGGTAAGCATGAAAACAGAGGTTGCTCCTCAGTTGCAATTGAACGCAAAGGACATGAGGCCACATAGCTCACCTCTGGTGGGGTAGTGTCTATAGAAACACTGGGAACCAATAAAGGAAAGACCTGGTCTCTAGTTGGGTCAGGAGATGGATCAAGAAAATCCAACTGATCGATAGTGACAGTTTCTTCGCCATGATTAAAGTACATCACATGAAAGAATGTTGACACCATAGCTTGCATGGCATAGACATAATCACGTCCAAGGAGCATATTAAATTCCAAGGGGTCTTCTATCACCATGAAGTCAACTAAGATGGTCTTCCCACCCAAAGTAACAAGTGTTTGAGAAATAATTCCCAAGGCTATACTAGTTCTTCTATCAAACTCCAGTAAGTGACTAGAGGTCGACACAAGGCTGGGAGATCCCATGCCTCGCCAAGCATGAGCAAACAAGATACTAATTGAGGCTCCTTCATCAACAATACAACGAGCAATCATGTATGATTAAAATTTGACCTTTATCTGGAAAGGTGCATCAGAAGGAAGGTGCGACTCAACTAGGCTATCCCAATCAAAGGAAGCAATTCGAGATCTTGGTGGGGGTTGATCCAAAGCGAGTTCAGTGCCCCCTTGTTCAGTAAGTTCTGAACTATCAGTGAAGAAAATGTGACTAGCAGACACTTCACTCTCCAAAGGAAGAGTGGGATTGATCGACAATGAAATCGATTCAACCACTTCATCAAAGTCACTCTCCGTAGGGAGAGTGGGATTGACCAAATACGACATTGGTTCAATCACATCAGGATCACTCTCCGGAAGAAGAGTGGGATCGACCAAATCTGAGATTGGTTCGACCTCTTGATCAACCAAAGGTTGAGTAGGGTGTTGAGAAACTGTAGGTTGTTCAAACATGGGATGACCATGAAACCAAACTCTTCTTACCTCTTCAATAGAAGGGAATTTATAGGTAAGGTGGTCTCCCTCACAAAGCTTACAAGGAAACTTGGGCTTGTGTTTTGAATGGGTAGTTTTTTCAATAGTGTCAACATGACTCACATTGGCTGACGGATCGTCTTCAGCATGAACCACAGAGGCTAAGAGACTGCCCCCAGCATGGCTTGCATAGGCTGAGAGACTGGGTCCAACATGACCTGCAGAGGTTAAATGGGTGCCCCCTTGCTTATGTGCCTTCTTCCTATTCCTCCTTCTTTTACTCCTTTTAGACTGTGGGTTACTAGTATTAGTACTTTCACCGCATGAGGTAGAAGGAGTAGGAGAATAAACTACAGGTGAAGGGGAAGTAGTGTTTTGATACCCATGATATAAGGAGCTTACTTGCAAAGCATCGGGGGCATTCAGGACAGTTGGAGTGGAAAACAACCACACTGGTAGCCCTAGGGTGAATCCAAGAAGATTCAGGGTGGCCATCAAGGGAACACCAACATTCCCCGTGGGAGGAATAGTACAAGGAGTTCCCAGCATGGGGATCTCTTGGCTGGTGTTCGAAGGAGTGTTAGCCATATTTTCAAACTAGGAGACAAAGTCTGAGGTTGACAGGAAACCAAAATTACAAAGCACACACCTAAAGGTATACTAAGTACAGACAAACCACACAACACTCACTAAAATTCCTAAAGCCAAATAGAAAAATAGTTATAAGATACGCTTTCCAAAAGAAAGCTGATAGACAGTTACTTGGAATCCCTATAGATGTTCTTAGGCACAAGCGAAGGAATTACCCATCGCCCTCCCACACCTTCTACCGGGGTTACCTTCCAATCCCATCCAAGGTCAACCAGAAATAGCCTTGCGGTGTACCTATGTATGAACCCTAGATGTCAAAAGAGACTAAAAGCTACCTTAACTATATTGACAGTCTGGGGGGATAGTCACAAGCCTGGTTCATTTGTATGGGAAAGGTAGCTGATCCCGAAACTCTATCTAGAACAGAATCCCCATATGCGTAAAAACCTTGGTTTACATTTCGACAAGGAATCGGAGAGTTATCTCCTCAGTCCAAGCCTCCACGCGGCCTCGTGCTTAACTCCCGCTTGAGAGGAGCTTCCCAGATACAATCAACGTAGAAAAGGGTTTACCTAGTGATTGGCCAACTACGTCTAAAATTTTAACACTTATGGATAGTTGAAACTCCCTAATCCACAAGTCTAGCCTAAGCTAGTTGGTGTATGACCCTATAAAATAAAACTTACTAATAATTTTAAATTATGTCATTTATTTTAAGGGTTGTTTTTAGTCAGAGGGTAGATGGTGTGAAACTTATGTGGTGTTTTGACTCAAAGTTGAAACAAAATGACTAAGCAAAGAGATGTGAAATGAAAAAAGCAAAAACTATTCTCTTTTATTTTCAAATAGAAACTTGAAAGCCCTTAAAGAACAATTTCTTTTTATTTTTTTCAAAAACGATGATATGCCATGCAATCTAGACTAAAAACCTAATCTACATGCATATAAAGCAAATATGTGTTTTTTTTATTTTTCTTTTATAAATGCAAAAGAAAAATAGCCTATCAACTAATGCAAGCAAGTAATGTAATCAAAGCAAATAGAAAACTACTCTACACCCCACAAACAAACCCTAGGTTTCCCTAAAGTTGGATATAACCTCTCTTGGAAGGAAGGCTCACAAAAGTGAACAAGCCAACAAATTTGGAATGAAGAGACTGAGCAATAAGACTGACATAAACAAAGGTCAACAAGTCCCAAGTATCAATCTAAACCTACAAACAGAGGTTGCTTAGTACCTTGTCCAACAAGATTAATCCAAACAAGGAGGTGGGGGGGAAGGCAGCAAAAAAAAAGTTCAAAGACTTGAAAGAGACTTACAAGATAGACAAAGAGCACCTAACAGAGATAAAACAACCTCTCAGGAGTCATGCACATGCAGAGGACCCTTGAAGACCCTACAAACAGCTCTCAAATCACCCAAAACCCCTAAAAAATGATGAAAGAACACAAATTTAGGTGCATACGCGGGTTTCCTTAAGGCAGGTCGTGTATGACACACGAGTTACAGGTAGTGCAATTCATGTATAAAACACAAAAACGTGACTGTTTAGCCTGACAGTCGTGTATGGATGACAAAAGGCACAAAAAGGGTCAAAAACTGACCTAGGAAGGCAGGAAAGGTGTTCCAACAAACTCAAAAGGTGTTCCTAACTTGTAAGAAAGACCTGAAACTTTACAAAAGGTTGAAAGAAAGACAAAGAAACCCCAAATAGACAAGGCTCTCCCCAGCGGAGTCACCAGTTCTGTTGTAAAGGAAATTTTCCTATGGCTAGGGTTTAAGAGGCCATCAACGTACTGGGGTTGAAAGGTCGATGCAAATGGTTCTGCAAGTAAATACAAGCAAGATCAGAGATTAGAATGGTTCATACCTTAGCTAAACAAAGGTTGATCCAAGTGGCCCTTCAATCCTCTTCTTTCTCCTCTTGCTCCTCTTGCTCCAAGAGACCTGCAAAACGAATTATACCTTCCTCAAACCATTATGACCATATATAAAGCAATGATAATCAAATAAACATGAAATAATAATCTGATTAACATCAACATCTGATCATAAACAGATATTCAATCAAACATTGAACAATAATTTGGGAAGAAGAAGGACATCACATCTTTATTAATCTTGAAAACATGTACAAATATACCTTCTCTTCAAGTTCAGCACCTCACGAAACCTTGATCCAGTTCTGCTGCTTCTCTTCTCCAAGGAACTCAGCCTCCAAGCTCTGCAACACAAGGGAATGATCACCAGGGTAAAGGTGTGGGCAAAGAGAGTCCCAATTCCTCCAGCATAATGATGCAAAGATTCAAGTCTCCTCTTATGGACCTCCCTACCTCTATTTATATGCTTAATGAAGAATTGGGGTCGAAGACAAAGTAGTTATAACTGAAGGAGTCAGTTGCATAACTACCCAAACTACCCAAATTTAAAAATTCGTATTTTTTTGACATTTTCAGGAGGCGTACGTGGGTTGTAGAAACAAAAGTCGCGTACATTAGGAGGAATACATGGGTTTTAATGTATAAATTCACGTATTTAAGGTGTACATGACTATTATATATAGCAACACACGTACATACGCTGGTTTCCTTAAGGAAAGTCACGTACACATAAAAAAACTCATTTTTAGGATATTTCTGGGCATTTTTCGACTTTGGTGTCTTCTAGAAAGTTTTAGCTAACAGAAATACCTTTCCATTGATGTAGAGTTGAGGTCAAACGGAGTTACAGAACTCCATATATGGTTCCTCCAAGTTAGGTGTTTTTTCAGTGACTTTCATGAAGTGTCGTCATGGAAGTGTCGACATACGACGAAAACATAGGAAAGTGGTCACAGGTAGAGATGTGTCATTTTGAGCTATAGAAGATGTGTCTATAGTCAAAATTAAAACTTGGACCACACGTTTGGTAATTCTCCAGGAGCAATAAAAGAAACATTGATATCTGAAATTCAATTGACTATTTTGTTTCTTAAACAATATTTATGCCGAGAGATGTACACTTATTCAAATAGTTCAACATAAAAAGGAAATTATGGATTCAACAAGAGAAGTTTCTAATTGGAAAAAATCTCTTGCTTAGATTCTAAAGTTGTCCTAATTAGAAAAACTCCATGGCTTTATAAAATTGCTAACTACATAAAACAATCGACTTGATTCATAAACATTATGTTCTCCCCAACATTTTTTTTATCATCTCCTCTTTCCAAATTAATGGAAAATTCTCTACCTAGGATTATGAAACAATTTGACAAAGGATAAAATGTAAACCTAGGATAAAAAGTAAACCTTATGTTTATTAGTGCACATAGAATATGAAACCTCTATTTATCACATTTCCAAACAAACAAATGTTCAAATCAAATTAAAACTAAGAAATAGGTTTTTGAGAGGATGGAAGAAAATTTAACTTAGATTAGTTCCTAACAATGTCTTCACATGATTGGTAGTTAATTCAAAGAGTAAGAAGAGGACTTGATAACTATGATGATTTCCAAAAACAACTTTCACATAAACTATTAAATAAAACTCTTTTCTTATTTTAGAGTTATATGAACCCTAACCTCTACTCTCTTTGAAAAGAGAGACTAAAACCTATAAAAGAAATCAGTAAAATGAAAATATCATGGATCACATTATAATATACTATGGTTGGGAAAGACTGGGAAGGAATATATTACTTTAATAATCAAATATTATAAGATAAATTCTTATCTTGTGTGCATGATCAATTGGTTTCTAATTTCCAAATCTATGTTTATTTCTTTTTTGGAGATTTTAAAGAAACTTGCTCCTTCACATTATCAATAAAATATGGACACTTACTAGAAAAGTTAGCAGTATAACCTTAAAACTCAATCCAAATATGTCAATCCCATGTGAAGGAGGCATTTTGATCCTTTAATCCTACCTAAAGGAGGATTTTTGTCCTTCATAGGGTTGCATAATAAAGATTTAGTATTTAATGAATCCCAAAATATTTGTAATTTTCCTAATCTCTCATGGTCAAAATTGGTTTTATTAACCATGAGAGAGGGGCACACAATAAATATATTGAATTGGTATTTTGTGTCCTCAGAAAATTTCTATGGGATAAACTGCATAGCAATCTTACCGTCAGTCTCCATTGCTAAACTGCATTAGTCATTGATGATTATATGAGATATAGTAGAGATGGATCAAGACGAGGCATTCACTCATTCTTCAAGTCAAAGATGTACTAGTACATCTATTGAGACAAGGACCCCTAATACCACACATGCGTCTACTAAAACACCTTCAAATGTTCACCCTCAAAGATGGTTTGAAACATCTAGAGATTCTAGCGTATTACATCGAGACATTGGTACATGTTTAAAATTTATGCACATGAAAAATTTTGAGTATGCACGCATATTTATATTTGTTTTAAATCTTGTTCATTGATTTCACTAAGTTCGGTTAGCACTTTTCTTTGTAGAGAGATGACGTAATAGGTTGTCTCGTGAGAATGGGCAAGCATTTGTGTTTGGTCGACTGTTTCATTCATCTTGTGACCATTTTCCCTCTTTTGGTTGTCATTTTAGAGAACAGCCAATAGACCAAACAGATTTTATTGGTAATATGTTACATATCTATAATTTATTTAAATAAATTACTATATTTCACATGTGTGTATATATATATGCTTGTGTCTTTATATACTAAATTATACATGATCACATGTGTAAATGTAGAGGATCGTGGTTCTGTTGAGGGTTATGGTGATGCATTCAGAGAGGATAAGGGTGATGATGCATTTGGAGAAAATAAGGGTGCTGCATTTGGAGAAAATGAGGGTGATTCATTTGTAGAAAATGAGGGTGATGATGCAGGGGGTGGAGATGTTGATGATGCTGCAAGGGGCCAAGCGCAAGGTCATGAAAATGCTTGACGAAAGGGTCAAGGTCGATGAAGGGCTACTTTTGAACAAGCACATGGTTGTAAGCCCACAACCATTTATCCGTCAAATATACCCGATGCTCTTCCTTGGGAAAATTATATTGTTTCTGTCACCCTTGAAAAATGCACATCCCACCATAACAAATTGAGGGATGATCTTGCTAGCTTGGAACTCCCAACTGAGAGGAAACAAAGTTTGCAAATAATTTTGGAACCTTTAGGCAAGTTTATTAATTCATATAAAAGTATTGGTCCAACAACATATTTTTTATTCACTTTATGTGAATGCGGAAGGCTCAGGTGATGGGTCGTGACAAGTGGGTTAGTGTAGAGAAGAGGGTATCAAAAGCAGATTCTATTTCAATATTTAATTTTAAAGAAGGACCAAAGTGAAATATGTTAAAGGTGAAATATTTCAAGAACCCATAGTTTGCACACCATTTATATGATAAATTCTTGGAAGCCTATGGTATATTTCCATGGAATGATGAAGTGCCACATTATTTTGCGAGATTTTTTTTTGCATAGTTTTTTTTAAACATAAATCTAGATTAAACAGATGCTCCGCCCAAATTTTATGGGATTGGAAAAGGTAATACATATGAACGGGAAGGAGCCTTTCAAGATGCACCATTTCCTAAGGCTAAACCTCATTTGGTGCCTCAGCCACAGAGACTTGTTACATTACGATCAAATATAGAGGCGACCTCTCAGATTGGTCTAGAGGAGAGAACCATTATAGGAGACAACTTACCATCTTCTCTAGTGGGGGTTGATGTGGGCATTAATCGACATAGAGCACGTTCTTGTTCACGTGCATGTTTTTCTTATAAAACAGATATTGAGGTAGATTCAATGAGCCTTGAAGATGCCAAGGCCATGCAAAACATTGTCAAGATGGGTGGTTTGAGTTACTCCATCACGGGGGAGAAGGGAGGGGGGAGGGTATGTGAGAACATTTTTTTTTACCTCATAATTGTTAAATCATGTTTTGCTAGTTTATATATATCTATAGGTTAACACTAGAGTCGACCATAAAATCACGTTCATCCAACATTTGGGTGAACTGCAATTCGGATGATTTCATTTTAAATACCCATTGTTATATATATANAAATGAAATTATCTGAATTGCAGTTCACCCAAATGTTGGATGAACGTGATTTTATGGTTGACTCTAGTGTTAACCTAGGGCCACTGAAAGACGTACATTTGCATAAATATCTATAAATTTATATGTTCTCATTATTGTCATGGCACCTTTTTCTAAGATTGAAATTTTGGTTGTGTTCACAAGTTTTGATCCCTTCTCCTAGGACCATGGCTATTGGACCCCTCTCATCATCAATCTTGGGAGACATTCCCAGTGTCTCCCAAGATATTGAGGGAAATTGCATCTTTCAAATTTTTTAGTAATGATTAAAAACAATCGAAATTTTGTTTAAATTTATTGTATGTTGTTTAAATTACATGTTTCAAATGTTTAAGTTTAATGATTGACATCTTAAATTTTAATTTATTTTATACATATGTATGAAAAGTTTAAGTAATGAAATTAAAATTGTAGGCCGGTAAACGGACTGTACAACCTTCCACGGCTTTGGATGTGGTGACCTCTTTGGGTGTGGGGCTCACCAAGGTATATTTATTCATATTTATTATTTTAAATTCCAGTTGTATTTTTTATTAAAGTTTATTTACAGTATAAAATTTATATATTGAAGCTTAATTAAATGGTGCATGTGTTATAAGTCAATCGCGAGGAGAATGTGGATAGTGATATCCATACAATGGATATTACATAGTTATATATGTTTTATACTTGTGAACTTGTTAATGAAGTTGCATGTTAAAACTTTAAACTTATCATTTTAACTTATATATTTTAAACATATATATATATATATATATATATATATATATATATATATATAAACAGTCCAAAATTATATATATATATATATATATATATATATAGTTTTTGGATCAAGTTCAAATATAATTTAATTAAATGTTTAAATGATTTAATTTGGTCATGCGATACAGAGATTAATGTCTTTAGAATTAGTTGATGTTTATATACAATATGTTGCACTTGTGTTTAAATGATTTTCCTAAAGATATTATTTTTGTTCATGGAATATAGATTTAATTAATGTTTTAGATTGTTTAAATGATTTTTCTAAATATATTACTTGTGGTCATGACGTATAGATTTAATTAATGTTTTAGATTTATGTATATAACTGTGGAATTGATTCGATATGTTAGTTAGGAATGTTTTCAATCATTTAGGTAGAATAATATATGATATATGTAGACTATTCAATAAAATGCACTTTATACAAATTTTATAATATAATAATGAGTTTGACTTATCATGTGCTAAAAATCCTGTCTTTTCTATATGAATACATTGAAAAATCATTTCCTTATAAGATAAACTCTCTAGGTGTATTACTATATATATTTTTTCTAGAACACTATGGCCATCATTGATTTATCTTTTTCATATTATGATTTATCATTGATATCATGATTATATTTGGTTAATAATCTTAGTGTATATAATGCGATTTATAGAGTGCTTCAATTTGAATATATTGATTTTTTATGGTAATCTACCACTTGTTTAAATTATGTTATCATTTTCATATTATGATTTATCATTGATATCATGATTATATTTGGTTAATAATCTTAGTGTATATAATGCAATTCATAGAGTGCTTCAATTTGAATATTGACTTTTTATGGTAATCTACCACTTGTTTAAATTCTGTTAATAAAACAATATTATATATAACAATAAAAAAGAATGAAAAGCCATGTTATTTTAGAAATTTTAATTGGACAAAATTAAGAATTATGGCTATTTACTTGATACATATCATAATGTTAAAAAGTTACGGCCACTCAATACAATTCATCAATCAATTTGATGTACATATGTTCAACAATCTAAGAACAATATATCATATAAGTTTCATCAATTTGGTGTACATAAGTTCAACAATGTAAGAACAATATCATATAAGTTTCCTCAATTTGATGTACATAAGCTCAACAATGTAAGAACTTGATATCATATTTAAGTAAAAATTATCAATTTGACATGTACATAAGCTCAACAATCTAATCTAACAATATATCATATTTAAGTTTCAAAGAGACACAGATCTCATAATTTGACAATTTTATAACACGTACTCAAGTGCATATCATTATAATTTTGAACAATACATTTTTAAGGAATGTGCATAAAAAATTGTCAAAACAATCTAGCTAACTTATCAATAATCACTCTATTTGAGTGTCACAATTATAAAACCAATCAAGATGTCTTTGATGTAAAAAGTATGTATCATGTTCAACATGTTTCAAATTAGAAATAAGATCGTAAAGGAATGGTGTCTTCAATTATTCTTTCATGGTCAACTTTTGGCATCTTCCATCTTCTAGCTTTAAATTTTTTATTTAATCTAACTTATATCAACTTCATGCGAACTGCATATACCATATGACTATATTGGTAGCATATGACATGAGATTGATAGTCTTTAAAGTGAATGTCACTTTCAGTTTGATGTGATTCTTGAAAAAAAATAACCTTTTAACATAATTGACCATCTTTCATATATAAAACATTTGTCATCATAGTCCTCCAATAATTTCATCTTTCTCTTTGTGCATCACATCAAATAATATCTGACATTTTCATTGTTTTCTATGGGTGCAACCACAACAAATACATCTCCTGCACATAAATAAGAACATTAAATTTGTCAAATTCATCTTCGTTAAATCAAACAACTTTCACACACACACACACACACACACACACACACATATATATAATACACACATGTACATATATATAGATATATATTTGACATTCAAGTAAAAGATATTTAAAATAAAAAATGACATTTATTAAAGTGTACATAAAGTTACCTTCTCTAACAAGATCGGAAATTCTATCACCATCAGTTGATATTGCAATGTCCTCTAATTCCAACTCCTCAAAGCTTGCGAGTGGCATTTTTCCTTTTTGATTAATTTCGTTATGTTTCCAAGGTTTAACATAATTGGCATTGATGTTTTCACAAATTTCTATTGATGTTGTGTCCTCCATGCAAATAGGACAAAAACATGTTAGCTTCCTACAATCAAATGAAAACACATTTTGGAAGGTTTTTGTTTTGATTGAGTGTAAATATCGAGTTCCATGAATGGTGCTAGCATCATATGGGATTGATATGTCTACATCTTGGATTCCAATATGCCAAAAAAACATGTCCAACATAAAAAAATTACATGTACATGTGAGTAAAATGTTACTAGATGTACATATTAAAGTCATTTCAAGTTGAATAAATTTGTTTTGAAAACAAAGTTCATACCTGTGCACATTCTTTGATTGTTGATTGCAATCGTGGATTAGATTAAGACGACACCATTGAACAACTTGATTATCACACACAAATCGATCGACATAATGGTTCATTTTATGCCTTCTAAGTGCTCGTTTTACACATGCCCCTGCACCATCATGCTCTCCTTTTCCATGACCAGTTTCAAAAAAAATCCAATGATGTTTAATATTTTTTTTGTGAAGGATGCATATCCAAAAGAATGATCATGAAGATTTAAATTTCCCTGCACATCCATTTGACCATCTCCATTGTTCATTCATTACAATTCCATGTGTTTTCAATGAACCATAAATAATATCAAAACAATGTTGTACATAATGTGTATCATGTGTGTGGTCATAGCTGATATAGAAATGATATTCCTTGATCACATGTTGATTTTCATTCATGATTTATATATCATCAACATTGTGTTGAGCATGTCTATATAGAACATGGACAAATATAGAAACTTGGTCAAAATGATAATATTCGCTTTGTATTTCTTTTTGTGCTTCAAATGTGTAATTCTCTATGAAATCAACCATAGAAAAAATAGTCCCTACTGGAAAAACGTAACGTGATTGTTTGAATTGTATGTCTTGCCATCATGCTCTATGTGAATATTAGATGTATTTATAAAATTATTTTTCAAACTTCTTCAAAAATTATGTAACATTGATTTTATCTTCTTGTAAATCTATCCTTTTTGAAAGAGCATTTGTAGAACTTGTAGAATTGTGGGAATAAGTGACGTATTCATATCTCTTCCAATCAACTATTATATTTGACAATGACTAATCATTAATATCAATAGGATATTTATGGTGGAATAAAGCTATATTTCCACAATGATCACATTTCTTTCCATCGGCACATCTTTTGTTGTAAAATATCTCGTGATTATCTCTTTCACGTAGAATTTCAGATATAAAAGCATGAATTGTGGAAGGAGGTGAATTCGGACAAAAAAATTTACAAAACCGAAGGAATGTGTCATAATATAATTCAAACTCAACATGATAGTGACAACAACATGTGTCACGAATAGTGATAGGTCTAACATACCATGGATTTTGCTGTACAAATGTATTGATTGACAAATTCACTTATTTGTGTTCATCTTTGAATTTATTGAACAATTGTATTTGATTCATATCCAATATATGTTTTGGATGGATTTCATACTGATTTCGACATATTCTTCGTCGTATCACATCCCTTGCATTTGGTGAAACACAAGAATTTTCCACCCAATATTCATGCATCATAGCTTTAACACTTTCCCCGACCCTATCTTTATAGGGTTGTCTACAAATAATTTCCCAACAATCAAGCTCATAATTTGCATCTATTTGTAATCGAAATTTGTTATAATTGTACAATGTTTTCCACGAAGTTCCAATAACTTTTGTGATCGGCGTTTTCAAATGTTTTTTCTAGTACTAGATGAAATAATCGTTGTTTGTATTATTCTGTGTGCAGCACTAGTATCTTTCTTTCTGAAATTTCCAATATTTTTTATTGCATCGGCTATATTTTAGAACACATTTTGCTTTGCCTTTGAATATTTTGTCTTATTTTGAATACCCAATAATGACAAAGCTTCCCTCAATTTCTTGGAGTCTGAAAAACACCTCAACATTTGATCTTGTGTTGCCACTGATTCTTTTTCCAGGAGTTGTTCATGTATCTTTTCAGCACGATATCGTACAATATGGTAAGGTTTTGTGTTTCTGAATTTTTCTCTATCAACATTCCGTAACATATCATCTTCAATGATGAAGCCACCTATATATAAATTTCAATTTCAATTTTAATTTAGCATATTTCAAATATACTTAACTTGAAACATAAAAATATGACTCATAATTATAAACAAAAAAATTACATGGTTTAAAATCTTTTAATAACCAGTGAGTGTGTGTGTGTGTGTGTGTGTGTGTGTGTGTGTGTGTGTGCATGTGTACATACCTCTACTGGATTGAATATTTGCATCATTTTTTTATTCATCAATGTCTTCAACATTAGGACATAAATATGTATCTGCATTTGGAAATTATTTTCAAAAATACAATCATTTACAAAAACTAGTTACTACATTTTAAACAAATTTACAATATTTGTACATACCTGGTTCAATTTCTTCTTGAATTTGATTTTGAACGTTCATATCATCAACATTTTGATCCAAATATCTAATTATGTCATCATTTCTAATTATATCATCATTAGCGATGTCCTCAATATGTGTACTCTTGTGTTTCTCTTTTTCATGGTATTTGAGTCTTTGATTTTCATTATGTAAGGCATCATCTCGAGTGCAATCAGATTTCCTCTTTCACACTCTTTTGTTTCCCATTATTATTCAATGTATACCTTCACCTTAGAATAAATTTCCCTGGAGAGAATCTTAATCATCAAAGAAAAAAACTCACCTTAAAAGACTTGTCCATAAAATATTGCTCAAAATAATTTAAAAAAAAATTCACCATGGAATAAATTGGTGAAGAATCTTCAAGAAAATTTGTACTGCAAAATATTTCCCAAAAACATCTTCACTAAAGAAAAAAATTCCCCACCTTAGAAGATCATTTCTAAGAACACTTTACTATAAACAATTTCCCAAAAAATTATTCATTATCAAAGAAAAATAGCCTCCATCTAGAAGATGATTTCTAAGAACATTTTACCATAAAACATTTCCCAAAAAAATCTTTACTATCATAGAAAAAGAGACTTCATCTCATAAGATAGTTTCTAAGAACATTTTACCATAACAAATTTTCCAAAAGAATCTTTACTATCAAAGAAAAAGAGCCTCCATCTCAAAAAATAATTTCTAAGAACATTTTACCATAACAAATTTTCCAAAAGAATCTTTACTATCAAAGAAAAAGAGCCTCCATCTTAGAAGATAAGTTTTAAGAACACTTACAAGAAAAATTACCCCTCGTCTGTAAATGTGTAAAATGGTGATCTGTTTAAAAATGTGAAAATATGTGTAAATGTGATTCTTATAAATATGAATCTAAACGTTTTTTCAAAAAGGCACACCAAGTTTTTTCTAGCCGACGAAAAAAAATAAAAAATGAAAAGTTTTATGGTCGAAGTCTTTTCCGTCCGTTAAAACTAACTTTCGTCCGAACTATTATACTTTTTGGTCGAAAGATTTGTTTGAACAAAAACCTGTAAATATTTAGAAATGGTATTCCATCCCATTTCTGAGTCTTCTTCCAATTTCAGATAGATCGGATCATATGAAATACTTAAAATTTATCTTCACAAATATTACCATTAGTTGCATAATTCAATCTACTCTCTATAGATGCGAATTTTGTTGAATTTGGTGTGATCCACTAATTTTATTTATTATTTTTCTTAGAAGGTGTCTGGATTGCTTCAAAAATTAATAGAATTCAATGAATGGAAAATTCATTAACTTCATAAAGACAGGATGAAAATTTTTGGAAAAATCATGGTATAAAACCTTGATGTGTTGTCTTCAAAAGGTACTTTCAGTTTTTTTGTTTTCAATTGGAAATTAGGGAAGATGTTGTGTCAAAATAAACATGATATTTTTATGTGAGTTTTTCAGATTGGTCCACTTCAAAAAATTCTAATAATTATTGTATGTTGTTGTTGGATACAAACTTATAGTCAGACATCAGTACAATCTATCTATATCATCATAACATATTTTGTTTTTAATGAACAATAGTTGAATAATGAATAAATTGTAGTCTAAAAACATGGTTATTTATCATAATTTCATTAATGAAGAATGTACTATCAAACACTTGCAAAAATGACATATCAAATGCCAATAAAAAAAATCTAAAAAATAACTGATAGAAAGCTAACACAAATCTCTACAAGTTTTGTTTTTACTACAAATGAAATTCTAAACAGAAATCTCATTTTTCTTTGCTCGAAGTTGAAAAACTTGCAAAAACAACACTCATTTTGTCATAACCCCCCCCCCCCCAAATAGACACCCAAATTCATGATTTCACCCATCAAAACAATTATTTGTGGTCTTAAAAGGAGTGATCATAGACATCAAGTTGTTCTTCACTGAATCATATATGATCCATTTAGCTTTAGCTTGGTTCTTCTTGTAATTTATGAGCCCTAGATTAGAAATGGGCTCATCGACCATATTGGATACATAGCCATCTAAGTCATGTTCTTCCAGGATGTTAAGAACCTTGGCCTTCCAATTTGAGGTGCATTCAAGTCTATCTTCTGGTCTTATTGAATTCGAATCCATTGCCTTAAAGTATTGTGCTCAACTTCTTAGGATCTACGTAGGCTCAAGCTTTCTTGAAAAAACTTAACTCCTTCATGCCCTGAGCTTTAATACCATGTTTAATTTTTGTACAAATAAGTTGAGCTTTGATCTTTAAAACTTTGATTGCAAAATTATAGAGCACTTGAAATCAATTTTAACAACCACATAAGCATCCACACATAATGCAACATATACCCTAGGGAAAACCTTCAAAATAATGATGATGAAAAACCCCAACAAATATTCTCAATGTAATTATGATAGATAGCAGAGAATGTCTCTTAAAATAGCAAATTGCTTTCGGCGCCCCAGGTGCAATATAAGAGAGAACATACACACCAGGTGTAGATACTAATCAATAACAAAGAAATATCAACCAGATGAACTTTGCGATGTGACCAGCACATAAATAACTTGTCAAAAATTGTCTCATGCAAAAAGTAGTGAATCACTACATGGGGATTTTGGATCCCATGCAAACTGTAGTGAATGCTCTCCTTGGAGAATTTATATGCACCTTGGTTTCTTTAATCCTTCATACACATTGCTCAATGTCTTTCTTCTTTGACATTAAATAATGTTTGACTGACTTCAGGATGAACTCGCATTCTAACTAGATGTAGGATCACTTAGTTAGGATTCTAACACAAGTGGCATCATGGAATTTCCTTAACTCAAGTGCCATAACTTAAGTGTCGTATTTTAACTTAATAGAAGTGTCATCTTTTATTTTAACTAAAGGATCTTCATGCACAACACTTTAGTTAACAAGTTCCCTTGTATTAACACTTTAGTTAACTAGTTATTTTTTATTAACACTTTAGTTAACTATTCTTAACTAAAATCATGTTGATTGATTTACTAAAGTGACCATTGTAAGTTCTTATTTAATTAATTGAGGCATACATTGTTACTTTAACTGAATCTTAACAATTTTGGTTCATTTTAACCAACTAAGGTCTTATCATGAGCAATTTTGAATTCTCTTTGTTCTCTATGCATTTATCTTTATCTCTTATCTTTTACTAAATGGTCAATATGTGTTAACTTTAATTTATCTATCATATCATATTATAATAAGAATATTTGTCTAATGGTGTGATCATATTATATTACTCTTGGACCAAGTGATAATATGCTAAAGTAATTCACTCTAAAGGTTGTCGGTCTCTACAAAATACTTAATAGATTTATCCATCTCGAATGACCATGGTTAGTAATACATCACACATCATTGAATGCTTCGACATGCAAAGCATGACCTCTACATTAGAGGTCCACCTTAACAAATGAGGATCCGACTTGACACACGAGTCCTTAGCCTTGTCCAACAAGATTGTACAACATCATCACTTTGCAATATCAAAACATTCACCTCAACGCATGAGGAATAACCCTTCACACTGAATTCTTATTCATTCTTGAGTCCAACCCAATAATTCTACTCTAAATTTCCTAAGTCCTACTCATGCACCATATCTCAACACATGAGGGCCAATCCCAGTTTCACAAGATTGTCTTGGAGAATGACTCATAATGTTGTAACTTTAACACTCCCTCTCAACAAGGGAGGCATTCTCTTCCACACCAAACTTGTCTCGGAATTACCTATAATTTATCACTAATAGAGGCTTTGTTAACACATCTCCAATATTCTTATCAGTAGCAATGTATTGAAGTTTTACTGCACCTCTCTGGATCATATCTCTGATGAAGTGATGCTTCATTTCAATGTGCTTCGACTTATCATGAAACATAGGTTCTTCAAAAATATTGACGCAGCTTTGATTCTCACAGCAAATGAGTGTAGCCTCAAGCTTTTAACCCAACACGTAGCTTCCCAAGCCACACTGCTTTTCAGCAGGCAGTACTATCTACAATATTTTGCTTCTGTTGTGCTAGCTAAATTACACTTTGTTTCTATAGTACTAGATGTAATATGCTTTGCTTCTGTAGTATTAACCGCAATACTGGCATCCTCACTGGAGTTGGCATAACCCAGTAAATTTACCTAAACTCTGGAGGCATATCTGATTCCATAAGCAATAGTACCTTGAAGGTACCTAAGCACATGATTAATGTCTATGTCTAAGCTTAGACATGATATGGCTCACAACATAACATATAATAGGCTTACTATGTATCAAGTACTTTAAGGGACCAATAAGATTTCTATACTTGGTAGCATCTACTATGCATTTATCTTTATCTCTTATTTTTTACTGCATGAGCAATATGTGTTAACTTTAATTTATCTATCATATTAGATTATACTAAGAAGATTTGTATAATGTTGTGATCATATTATATTACTCTTGGATCAAGTGATCATATGCTAAAGTAATTCACTCTAGAGGTGGCCAGTTGGTGCAGGAGCATTAGCTCTCAAGACCAACTACTAAATTTCTGATTAGACCCTAAGGTCTTGACATTAGCCCAAGGAGGGGTTTATGTAAAACTATTGTAAATATTTTGTAAAGATTTTATTTCTAGATAGCAAGCATAGGCATAAAAGATCTAAGCTGATAGGTGTCCATAAAGGATGATTCATGTAACTAACGTGATGTAGGAGCATCCTGGCATGCCGACAATGTGATGAGTTGGTCACATGTTGTGACATCTTTTTTGTTGTTGATGAGTCATAGTTTGTTAGTGGCGATAGGGATGATGGCGGATCATGACTCTCTGCGTGGAGATCAAGCCGCAATTTCTTTATTTGTGACAGGGACGTTTTCATCATGCTTGGTAGTTGTTTGTTTTCAGTTGCAGGATCACTCAGTGTATGAGGTAACAGTTTAGCTTAAATAGGCAGATTAGAGAAGTAGACGGGGTTCTGTTCTTCAGGGTTATTCGCAGAAGGGAAAATCACTAGTACAAGTGATCAATTTTGCCACGGCCAAAACGTGGCAATATCCACGGAGAAGCATGGATATTGCCACGTCTAAGTGTTTTTTTTCCCGTGGAAACTATTTCATCACAATAGCGACGACCCGTTAATTGCGTGGCAAGAGCGACGATGTTCTATTTTGCTGTGTGTATATTTCCATGGGTAGGTCGTCTCTATAGCGACGGGAAGATGTCGCAATTGCGACAGCAATTCCTAAAATGAAAATGACAAACCCCAATACCTGCGACGGTAAGACGTCACTATATCGACGGAGAGACGTCACAAAGTTCCACGGTAAGCCGTCACTATAGCGACGCTCTCTGTAGTTTTTAAAAAATATATATATGGGCATTTTAGGCACCTAAAATTTGACAGTTTTGTCATTGGTCGAAAGAAGAAATAGGGCACCATTAGCTGACGGGCACCACCTGATCTTATTGATTTTCTCCTCTATCTCCAAACTCTTCAAATAGTCAAACTGGAAACAGGAAAGCAGATGATCTGAGCATATACAAAAGACTTTGGACAACAATCCTTATCAAAGTTGAACTAAATATAATGCTACAAATATATTAGAAACACAAAAAATGCAAAAGAATACCTCAGGCTCATGACTCTGGAATTCTGTCTTGTAACGAAATTCAGGATGCCTTGTAATAGGATAATCCATTCTCTCCAACTCTTTTCGAGAATGCAGCTAAAAAAAATTTTAAACAAAGGAATATTAAACATTTATAAATAAATGTTCTGTTATTGATTCAATGGCCAGGACAACCAAACTCCCTTCAAATGATAAAGTGCTATAATTAAAGAATGTATATATATAATAATACAAGTAACGAATTCTCTCAAATTTAGATGAGAATGGATATGTGTAGACTCTAGAGTCTAAACAAAAGAATGTTAATCCTATACCAGAAACTGGAATGAATATACCACCACATATTGTGAGCTCTATTCAAAACTTACATCTTTTCCATCCGTCCTCTCAAAGAGTACAACACGACCACCACGATCTCCAGTAGCAAGATGCTCACCAGTCTTATCAAACTCAATTGCTGAGATGATATCAACTGCAAAAAACAAGTATAACAGCCAGTCAATTGCAAGAAATCTGCCTCTTAAAAAATTAAAAACTCATAACTGAATTTGGCTGGAATGGCAGTTTTCTATAGCTATACTAAGTAAATGTTTAGACACTTCTAATGGGAATTATTGAGATTATTCTAGACTCTGATTGTCTATTTTAGCAAGTGTTCTAGACAGGTTGCAAAAGGTTCATAAGTGCACTTGGCTGGAGTAAGAAGTTGCTCGAGCTCCACTCAGGACTTTAAGAGCTCATGCACTTCAAATGTATATTGGTGAAAATATTCAAGACCTTCATTTTGATCTGTCACCAGTATTGTACTCAACACACATACTTCAAATGCAAATTAATGAAAATATTTCAGACATTCATTTTGATTTGTAGCTAGTATTGTACTTAACACAGATATACAGAAAAACTTCGATACAGAACAATTCACAAGAAGCTTTTCCCAATAAATCATAATCAACTTGTACCACAACGAGCTTCCATTAATAATTGAATTCCAATTCGATCAGTGTAGAAATTGCTTGTTGCATCATAGTGGAGGCAGAATAATACAATCACAAATGTATAATAACCATAATCATAGAACAAATGTGCAGAATATATTATATCTTGAGAAGACTACGATTGATAAGGTGTCGTTGGCACATTAAAAGACTTTTAGGTGACTATAAAGTCAAAACACACAAACAAATTCATACTTGGTTTACAATTGGTCGCCTTCCACAAGGTGAAGAATCCACAGGTAATCAGAGCAGTCCAATGGAAATAAATCAATCTGTCACACTGAAGTGCTTTAAGTGATAACAGCAAATATTCAAGAAATAAGAACAAATAAAAACATCTCACAAACAGGGGCAGAGCCACCCAAACGGTTGCAAATATATTAAGGCATTGAAATATATTTTTTCAAGCAATGCCACTGAGCGACTGATATCTCCAGACCTAAAGCTTTTCCCAATAAATCCAGACCTGTCTCCTTAACTCATTCTACATATCCTGTTGAGATGATATTTCATGGGAACCTTCACCATGGTGAAGGGTCATGGTAAATGATCTTTTGGATTATTATAAGAAATGGATCCCTCTGTGGGGTAAGATATTTACAATATACACAATTTCCAGGGAAGCCAGCAATTATGCCCTTTGAAGAGGACTTATGCAACAGCTTATTGATATATCTTTGAACCTCTGAAGTTGAACCACTGAATGAAAAATTGTGTTCTGGATATTACGTAATAAGGTAGCCTACAAGATCATTATATGATGCTAAGGAACAACTCAACTGCCCAAATAGAAAAATGTTAGTGGGAAATAAATTTATTATAAATAATGGGAAGGAAACACATCTGAATGGCTAGAGGAGACCAGGA
>LPNX010559631.1:0-32746 GCA_001517045.1 Pseudotsuga menziesii
AAGAAAAATTCATATAAGCACATTGCAATGAAATTCAAATCACAATTTAAAAATATAGTTACAATGGTCCAATTCAAACCAATTATATGTTAATTTATAAACACCACCTAGATTTACAATTTTTTAAATTTCAATTAAACAAGCTAATTATAGGTAATTTTTACATACAACCTGATATGATTTTCCATTTTTTTAATTTCTAAGAAATAAGAAAATTTCATATGATAACATTGAACTAACATTCAAATCACTGATTTATAAGAGTTATAATGATCAATTAAGTCGCAATTGATAAATAAACTGCAATTGCTCAAACATAGTAATTGTACGTTAATTTATACATACAACCTAATACAATTATTTAATTAATATGGAATACTACATTTTTATGCAAACACATAAGACTATTATTCAAATCACTAACTTTTTATAACTCAATATCTCAATATAAATAAACAAAATAATAATATGTTAATTTATAATAACGACACAACAACAATCCTTATATGAGTATTATGAAATAATATTGACATTAAATTGATAATAAAATAAAACACAGTAATAACACATCACATGTATAATTAAGTCATCAAATGTACAATGACCAATAATTTATATTATAAACTTCAAGATTTTGTTTATAGAGGAAATGAATAACAGTCATCTTAATGTACTATTAAAAGTCATTGAAGATTCTTCAAAATATCTCGAACATCAGGTGCCTTGTAGGATTTATTCAATAAGCTCCACAGATCAGTGATCAACCATTTATCCTCATTCTTTCCATCAAACGAAGGGGCAATAATCACATTTTCTTTGGGATTTTCTTTCTTTGTCTCCATTGAACAATCCACTAGAATAGTGTTAGTAGCATCATATTGAGAATACATTCTCCACACTTTTTTCAAATGTTTTTTGTATATAACTTGTGTTGAATTATCAATGGCATTTTTTCCCTTTTCTTGTTTGCAATCTGAAGCAGTCCATGTAAACAAAAATTTAGCTTGTAATGTTTCTGAAACCAGCTTTTTCATAACTCTTGTTGTGTTTTGTTTCAAAGATGTCATCCAAATTGTAATGTCAAGAGATTCTTTTCTGGAACACATTTCAAGAAATGTTTTTGCATGTGGACAAAACCAAAATGATTTTTTCTCTATCGTGTAATCTACGGCCCTTCCCATTTTCTCAATAAATTCTTTTTGTGATGCATCACCATCAACGCTCTGATAGAAAATGTTATTCAATTCAAAAATAACTAATTTCTTTTGACTTATAATAGCTACAAAACAATAATGGATAACATAGTTAATTCATTTTATTCATGCTACATAAATTATTAATAAAAAAAATTGTTGAAGAAATACACTCACTTTGAGTATTTTTTGTACTAGTTATAGATAAGCCACACTGGTATGAGGCTACGACCTCTTGTTTAGTCAGCTACGATTGATTGGGAAACACCAACTCCCCTTTTGCAAACACCAACCTGCCCTAGCTCCACCCTGCCAACCTAGGCTTCGTCGGCTACGAATGATGGGAGAACCTATTCCCACTTGCATGCACTAACCTACCCTTTCTCCCCCCTTCCACCCTTTAATTAGATTTCTTCATTATCTTCATGGACTGCTTCTTTTCTGCATCTGCCTCTAAACTTCAATGCATCTGCTTCTGGACTTTAGTGCATCCTCTTCTTCTACTTCTGATCTTCAATACATACTTGCAGTCACACTTCTCTTGGTCTCTCTTCTGCTTCTGATCTTCACTGCATCTTGCTTCTGATCTTCAATTCATACTTAGGATATGAACATGAATATATAAGAGACACACTTTCAAATGAATTTCTTCTATATATATACTTCTTCGTTGTACATTTTCATGGAATGATATGTCTTTCCATTTAACTTCATACTTTTTCATAATAAGATGTCTTTTCATAAAATAAAAGTAAACTATTGTTTTTAAGTTATAACAATGTTTAACTTTTATATATATATATATATATATATATACCTCTTCTCTTTTTTATAATTTTTTTTACATAGTGTTTTATTAAATAAAACTTTAGCACATTATGCTTAATCTTTATGCTCAGATATACATGTTTACTCTCAAAACCACTTGCGGTCAAAACCCTTTTACATTTACTCCACTTTATTTTCTTCATTCTTTTTCACTTTTTCACCCGATTTGAGATAACACATTTTTTCTTTTTCTTTTTTATTCTTTTAATCCAACTTTTTGTTATTTCATTTTTTTTGCTTTTCTTTTTAATCTTCTTTTACTTTTATTTCTTTTATACTCTTTTTTTAATCTTTTACTTTTTTAACCTCCCTTTTTTTTAATCTTCAATCTTCTCCCTATTTTTAATAAGACTTCATTAGTTTAATTTTTTTTAATCATCCCAAGTTTATTTCTTAACCATGGACATAAGCCCACTTCATTCTGTCATATGCTCTCATCACATCACCTTGTCTTTGTGAATTGTCCATCTATCAACATCAGTGGGATATACGTCGAACCATCTTCCATAACTATTTGTTAAGTCTCATCTTGGTTGCCACTCCCTTACACGGAAAGTTACATGACAAGCTGCCCCTGTCTCATCTCATTGCCATCAATGACAATCTACACAATATGAACTTGCCATATTGCCAACAATCTCCCCCTTTGGCATTGATGGCAATACATACTACTTCCATTTCTCCTCCTTTGACATCAAGGGCAAAGCGTTGAAAAACTCCCCCTTACTTTGATTCCTAACTCCGCCTGACATGGATTCTCCCCCCGAGAATATTATTTCTCTGCAATTCACTCCAATGTAATCCCGCGATATTTGGCCTCGTTGTACAGCGTTCAGTCTTCAATATTTTTGCAATGGTCTCATGCCTTTAGGATGGCACACACAATGATAATTTTCACAATAAACCACAATGAAATATACATATTGACAGATTTTACACTGCAACATGGATAAAAATTACTGCATTCCTTGCATGAAACAAATAATGTCTTGCCTTTGTTCATCAACTTCCCAACATGAGACAGAGCTGGGAATCCTGGATGACTGCATTCGAACTACTTAACTAGAAAGTAAGATTACAAGATGAGCAAACTTCCATAGAGATAATGCTCTCATGTAATTATTTGTCAAGCTTAATATTATCACATAAGTGGCCAAGCTCTGGCCTGGCTTGCATCCAAGCAGCAAATCCAGTCTCCCTGGAAAATGTTGTCCCATGTAGTGTCACGCGGCTATACATGTATGATCTAAAAGAAATCAGAAAGAAATAACGCCTTAAAGCCTTGATGCCCATATCAAGAAGATACGACCTGCGTTCCTCATCAGCACATGTTATTAATTGTTTTTTATGGTACAATATATCATCTAGTAAGTGTCCTGCTCCAGCACACTTGTCAATAACCATGTCAACCTCAGCCTTGCTCATGGGGCCATATGCTAGAACTCTGGTAAGACTTAAAATATCCCTGTAGTCTCCTTGTTTGAAGGCCTCTTCATCATGCAAAGGTCTTATGATTAAAATACTCTCAGGAGATGGAATGCCTGTACAATAAGCTGTTCCCAAAGATGATCCCTTGCAAGCCAGCTGTGCTTCTACTTTAAGCCCGAGACAATTTATAGCCATTGCATATGCAACTCCTCCAAATCCAGTATGGGAGATAAACAAGTATTGTGCTCCTTCTTCACCGTCATCTAGTTGTCGTTGAATAGCATCCACATATGTGGCCAGTGCTTCTCTTTCTCTAGTCAAAGGTATCCTTTTGTAATCAATATTGTACCCCTCATCTTTCAGAGCAGCATACACTTCCACCGGTGTCTTGACATTTTCACATGAGATGTTCTCCCAATATCCTATAATGTCCGACTGGCCTGTGACAGGATTGACCTCCTCCCGATGCAAAAGTACGCACCCACCTAATCGTTCAGCCTCAGAAAGAATATCTTCCTTCAATCTAGCTTCCATATGTTCAACCATTGGGCCTTTAATTCCAACATGTTTCAGAGTGTCTACTGGCTGATAAAGCTCTCTCAGCACAAATGGTTTGCCACAAATATAGACAACCACTTCCTCTCTCAGATCTGTCACGATAGCTTTGTGGGATAGATACCCATAAGATGTAGGCTCAACATGCAAACAGGCTAGCATTGCTTTAGCTCCATCAACTGTTGGTGTTTCCATACTGTAAACTGGAAGGTCATCAACCTTGTACACATGTGGTGCACCAGGAATATCAGCATAGTTTGAAGTCTTTTTTTTTGTCCAGGGAAAAAATACATCTTAAGTATCAACTGTTTGCAAGAACAAATCCATTACGGGCCTTCACAATATCTTCCATAACTGTATCACTGTCATGGCTATCAATAGATGTCCTGAATTCCATAGGAATTGTGAAGAACCGTGCAGGCTGAAACCGTATACTCCATTTTATTTCTTGAACTTCTGGTCTTTTATGCAACCATGGTTTAAATGGAATTCCAGAAGAGCCAGGTTGACAGAAACCATCAAATGCTTCACTTCCCAAATATGCTTCAAAAGCAATTAACATGAAATAATGCTCCAAATATTCTGCACCATGATTTAGAGCAACATGTCTCTCTCAAGGTTCCATGTGTTGTTGATTTAACCACCTTCTGTAGTGAAGCACAGCTTGTCGAATATTCTACAGTGCTGCACAACAATCAATAATTGCATCTAATGCCTCCCTGCATTCTACACCATTATCAAACAGCCTAGTAATCTTTCGTACAAGTGAAATATCATCTATGCCAAAACTAGGAGATAAATCTTATAGCCCCATTTTGGCTTATGGGGATCCGCTTGCAGCATCGCTACTCTCATTGCACGTTTCTTCTCCACTAGTAAAGCCATTGTCCATTTCTAAAGTTTTTGTATGTGTTGAATGGAATCTAGGAGGTCTCCCATAATCGATGCGAAGCTTAACAAGGCATGCAATCACAGTTCCTGTAGTGGTTCTACCGCGGCCCATCTGACAATTGAAGACAAATGCAGTGTTCCTGGAAGCTGAAACAATATTCATGGCTAAGGCATCAAAATCAGAACTCTTGGGAGATTTTCCATTTGTGATAGGAACTCGTGCATACTCGATAGGAAATCCTTCAAGGTCCAAGCCTTTTAACACCTCCAAAGGAGTCTGAACTACTTTTGAGTTCATTGCTTCCCAAGCATCATATATTTGGCCATCATCTGCCTCATGAATGACCATTATGGCACCACCATAGCGTTCTGCTTCCCTCAAAATATCTTCTTTGAGCCGATCCTTCATCTGCTCCACTCTTTCTCGCTCTATACCCGTGTATTCCAGCATATTCTTATATGGCCTTTCAACCTCACGTAGTACAAAAGGCTTTCCATTAATATAAATTATAGGTTCTTCTCTCATATTATGCCATAAAACAGGTCGACTGCCCTTTGTGCCTCCAATTCTCTGAATAACAGCTCACATACCATCAACAGTCAGGTTAGCTACACCATAAACTGGAAATTTAGGTACTTCTCTGAAGTTTGGAGCACCCTCAACTCTTTCGGGTAGTGATAAGTTTTGGCAACCAGGACAGTGTAGCAATTTTACAAATTCTTTAAGCACAGGGTGAGTTTGACTGCTACCAGATTGTAGCAAGTATATGTTCTCACAATATACAGTATCCCTTTCCCTCATGTTAGGGCCAGCAAGCCATATAACATCGTACATACAATTGCACTGCTCTTCCCGGTTTACAAGAATATGCTTCAACCGAGAGACCTTCTCAAGATGAGCATCGAAATAGCGAATGCTCTCGTTACTTTCTTGCTTAGCTGGGTAACTCGACACACAGACCTTACACCCCGGGGTTACTTCCTGACAGTTATCATCTGCAAGCCATCTTGACGGAAGCCGGAACTTCGCATACAATTTCTTGACGCTTTCTACATCTGTGACCCCAATCTCTTCGTCACATTTGTCAGAGAAACATTCGTAATGCACTCTAATTTTGGTGTTTCAAATGTTGAAGTTCCAGAGACAGCCGGAGCAACATCAAAAACCTTTTCCTTTCCTTTTTCAGCATGTATTTGCTCAGTTTGAAGGATTGTCCTTGCACTCAAAATACTTCACTACTTTCTTCTGTTGCTAATACGCTATCTCGATTTTCCCATGACAATCTAATAAAACGGTTTCCAATTACAGCATCCATTGAAGTAAGGGCGGCCTCAGCACTTTCTCGATGAACAAATTTTACAAAAGCTCTTTCAGAAGTTTTTGGAATATGAATGTCCAGAACCTCTCCAAATTTCTTAAAATGAGAAAGGAGAACCCCTCTCTCGGTTTGCAATGGCATATATTCCCTGCGGTGATCTGAAAACTGTGCCTCACCTTCCTGTAATGACTGGCCATTATCTGAAAGCCTGCCCCACTTCTTGATAGGTCTCGTCTCATCATCATCTTCGCCATCCCAATCAAAAGATTGAGACCGTGTGACTCTCCTTCTATGCTTATGGTTACGATTATTATCATCATCATCACTTATCTCCTTCTCCTCAAGATCATTAAATACACGAACTGCAGCACTGGTAAGTCTCTCAAGATTTGGAGAAGAACTTCTCAATTATGTAGAACCTCCACTAACAACTGTAATTGTAGCATCATTCATCTTGGTACCTTCGATTTCCTCAATCGATGTTGGAATTGAACCATCGTCAAGGGCATGAAACAGTGATGTCCGTTCTAATTATTCCTTAGCTTTCATTTGGAAATACAACAAGCTTTCCTTCCAGAAGCTCCAACAATCTAGATGTTCACTTTACTGATGTTTCTACATTTAATAGTTTCATCCTCTCAAGCCATTTACTATAGACATATAATTCTTCCATAGAATCAAGTTACAAGTCTCTGTTATTTTGATTTAATTGCAAGCTTAATCCTTTGTTGAAACTTCCAGAATAGTTATTTTTCTACAAAGGTTTCTTATTCCAGTAACATAGAGTTTTTATTCTAGCTTGTGTTGCTTTCAAATCTTTGCAAACCTGAACTCCTAGTTTTAGTCTCAGTTGTCAATACTTGGACATCGCAGTACAAATCACCTCTTATTTTTCCCAGGATCATCTTTAAAACTGCAAGAGTGCTTCAAAATGCATTTCAAGCTCTGCAGTGTCAATATTCCAGGTCATTAAAGGCCTTGGTTTTTGAGAGGATAGGGAAGCTAGAAGAAGTGTTAACCTTTTTCTTCAATGCTAAGGATACTTGTCCTGATAATGGTCTTACTCTCAGTACATTTCATATTGTATTCCAACAACTTGATCACTTGGATCTTGCGAGATTTTGGCATGAGTATGCTTGTGGAAAGATTCCAAACAACACTGGGCTATTGATGGACCTTTTTAACTATTATATTCATGAATTTGGCACAATCAAAACAATGCAATTAATGTTATAACAGTTCCTTTGTCTTGAAAATCACCATAGTTATAGTTACAACTCTCGTTGTGCTAACACAAAAGCTATTGTTCGCTAGCTTTCCATGTGCTTGTGCTAGAATAAAATCTAGTGGTTACTAGCTTTTCTTCTAGAACATTTAGAAGGATGTAATCAATGGTATATGGGTTCCTTTATCCTAACAATCAACATGGCCATATTATTGTTGGCAATGCGCATTTACTTGTGGTAGAAGCAAAGTTGCCTATCTCTAGATTTCCTTGTTCTTGTGCTAGAAGGAAAGCTAGTGATTGCTAGATTTCCTTCCAAGAAGCCTAAGTATGAACCTATTTTTTTGATGTTCTTGTTGACAATGTACTTGTGCTTTTTGCAGAAGGAAAGCTACCAGTTGTTGGATTTCTTTCTCCTTGTGATGGGAGGAAATCTAAAGGTCACTAGCTTTCCTTTTTGGAATAAGCACATGTGCTTATGCTAGAAGAAAAGCTAGCGGTCGATTGCTTTCCTTCAAGCACAAGCTCAAGGAAAGCTAGCAACCACTATATTTCCTTTAAGAATAAGAACATATGATTATTCTAGAAGGAAATCTAACAGTCACTAGCTTTCCTTGAGCTTGTGCTTGAAGGAAATTAGCTTTCCTTCTGTCACAATCAGAAAGATGCAATCAATGATTTGGGTTACTTTATACTATCAATCACCATGCCGAGAGTTTT
The DNA here is from genome assembly GCA_001517045.1 of Pseudotsuga menziesii. NCBI lineage: Eukaryota > Viridiplantae > Streptophyta > Pinopsida > Pinales > Pinaceae > Pseudotsuga > Pseudotsuga menziesii. The sequence continues at coordinate 8,160 of LPNX010559631.1, forward strand.
GATTTTGTTGGAAATGTGCTTGTGCTTTTGCTACAAGTAAAGCTAATTGCCGTTAGCTTTCCATGTGTTTGTGCTTGAAGGAAACCTATGGACCTATTGCTCTAATGTTTTTGTTGGCAACAAGCTTTTGCCTGCATTAGAAGGAATGATATCAATTGCTAGCTTTCCTTATGTTTGTGCTAGAAGGAAAGCTAGTGGTTGCTAGCTTTCCTCTTAGATGTAAGGATGCAGTCAATGCTCGAGGGGTTCCTTTATCATAACAATTTCCATGGCCAAAGTTCTACCATTGTTGGCAATGTGCTTGTGCTAGAAGAAAAGCTAGCAGTTGCTAGCTCTCTTTTTTCTTATGGTTGAAGGAAAGCTAGTGGTCACTAGCTTTTGTTCTAACACAATCAAATGGGTGCAATCAATGCATTTGGGTTCCTTTATTATAACAATCACCATGGCTAGAGTTTTGTCATTGTTCTTTAGCTTTCCTAGTTGTTTGTGCTAGAAGGAAAGTTAGTGATTGTTAGCTTTCCTTCCAGGAAGTATAAGTATGGACATATTGTGTTAATGTTGTTGTTCTCAATGCTCATGTATTGGTGATAGAAGTTGCAAGCTTTCCATGTGCTTATGCTACAAGGAACCTAGTGGTCCCTATATTTCCTTTTGGCGCAATCAAAATGATGCAATCAATGCTCTAGGGGCACCTTTGTCTTGAAAATCACCATAGTTACATTTCTACCTTTGGTTGTTTAAAGGAAAGCTAGCTCTCCTTAGCTTTCCACGTGCTTGTGCTAGAATAAAAGCTAGTGGTCGCTAGCTTATATTCTAGCACATTCAGAAGGATGCAATCAATACTATATGGGTTCCTTTATCCTAATAATCGCCATGGCCAAAATATTTCCATTGTTAGCAATGCACTTCTGATTTTGGTAGACGGAAAGTTGCTTGTCTTTAGCTTTCCTTGTTCTTGTGCTAGAAGGAAAGCTAGCAATCGCTAGATTTCCTTCCAAGAAGTATAAGTATGAACCTATAGTTTTTATGTTCTTATTGACAATGCGCTTGTGATTTTGGGAGAAGGAAAGCTATCGGTTGTTGGCTTTCCTTCTACTTGTAGTGGAAGAAAAGCTAGCAGTAACTGGATTTTCCAAAGTACAAGTGCTTATGATAGAAGGAAAGCTAGCAGATGCTAGCTTTCCTTCAAGAACAAGCTCAAGGAAAGCTAGCAACTACTATATTTCCTTCAAGAATAATTCAATGATTTCGTGTTAATTTATCCTAACAACCACCATGGCCAGGGTTCTTCCTTTTTTGGCAATGCGCTTGTGCTTGTGCTTGAATCAAAGGTAGTTGTCGTTATATTTCCATGTGTTTTTCTTAAAGGAAACCTATGAACCTATTGTTATGATGTTGTTGTTGGAAACATGCTTGTGGCTATGTTAGAAGGAAAGCTATCAATTGCAAGATTTCCTTGTGTTTATGCTCGAAGGATAGCTAGTGGTTGCTAGCATTACCCTTAGATAGAATGATGCAGTCAATGCTCTAGGTGTTCCTTTATCATAAAAATTTATATGGCAAGAGTTCTACCATTGTTGGCATTATGTTTGTGCTAGAAATGTGGCTAGTAGATGCTAGCTTTCTTTTTTATTGTGGTAGAAGGAAATTAAGTGGTCATTAGTTTTCCTTCTGACACAATCAAAAGGATACACAATCAGAAGGATGCAATCAATGAATTGGAGCTCCTTTATTCTAACAATCACAATGGCTAGAGTTATGCCATTGTTTGCATTGTGCTTCTACTTGTAGTAGAAGGAAAGTTAGCGGTCACTAGATTTCTTAGTGTTTGTGCTATAAGGAAAGCTAACAATTGCTAGATTTCCTAGTGTTTGTGTCATAAGGATAGCTGGCGGTCACTAGCTTTCCTTCCAAGAACTATAAGTATGGACATTGCATTGATGCTCTTGTACTAGTGCTAGAAGGAAAGCTAGAAGTCACAAGCATTCCATTTTCTTGTGCTAGAAGGAAACCTAGTAGTCCCTAGATTTCATTTTGGCACATTCAAAATGATGCAATTAATGTTCTAGGGGTGCCTTTAACAAGCACCATAGTTATAGTTCCACCTTTGGTTGTGCTAAAATGGAAACTAACGCTCATTGGTTTTCCATGTGCCTATGCTAGAATAAAAGCTAGTGGTCACTAGCTTTTATTCTAGCACATTCAGATGGATGAAAGCAATGCTATATGGGTTCCTTTATACTAACAATCACCATGGCTATATTTTACCCATTGTTGGAAATGTGCTTATGCTTGTGGTAGAAGGAAAGGTGGTTGTCTCTAGCTTTCCTTGTTCTTGTGCTAGAAGGAAAGCTAGCAGTTGTTATATTTCCTTACAAGAAGCAAAAGTACGAACTTATTATTTTGATGTTCTTTTTTATAATGAGATTGTGATTTTGGGAGCAAGAAAGCTATTAGTTGTTGGATTTCCTTCTTCTTGTGGTGGAAGGAAAACTAGCGGTCGCTAGCTTTCCTTCTGGAATAAACACATCTGCTTGTGCTAGAAGGAGAGATAACGGTTGCTAGATTTCCTTCAAGCACAAGCTCAAGGAAAGCTAGCAGTCGCTAGCTTTCCTTCAAGCACAAGCTCAAGGAAAGCTAGCGACTACTAGCTTTCCTTATAGAAAAAGTACATGTGCTTATGCTAGAAGAAAATCTAGCAGTCCTTAGCTTTCCTTCTAGAAAAGGTACATGTGCTTATGCTAGAAGAAAAGCTAGCAGTCGCTAGCTTTCCTTCTAGCACAAGCTCAAGGAATGCTAGCGACCGCTAGCTTTCCTTGTGGAATAAGAACATGTGCTTATGCTAGAAGCAAAGTTAGCAGTCATTAGCTTTACTTGAGCGTGTGCTTGAAGGAAACCTAGAGTCACTAGCTTTCCTTCTTGCACAATCAAAAGGATGCAATCAATGCTTTGGGGTTACTTTATCCTAACAATCACCATGGTAAGAGTTCTGCTTTTATTGGCAATGCACTTGCACTTGTGCTAAAAGAAAAGATAGCAACAACTAGCTTTCCATGTGTTTATGCTTGAAGGAAACCTATGAACCTATTGTTCCGATGTTGTTGTTGGCAACATGCTTTTTCCTATGTTAGAGGGATATCTTTCCTTGTGTTTGTACTAGATGGAAAGCTAGCAGTTGCTAGCTTTCCTCTTAGATAGAATGATGCAGTCAATGCTCCAGTGGTTCCTTTATCATAACAATTGCCATGGCCAAAGTTATGCCAATGTTGGCAATGTGCTTGTGCTAGAGGGAAATCTAGTGGTTTCTAGATTTATGTTTTCTTGTGGTGGAATGAAAGCTAGCGATCACTAACTTTCCTTTTGGAATAAGCACATGTGCTTGTGCTTGAAGGAAAGCTAGTGGTTGCTAGCTTTCCTTGAGCTTGTTGCTTGAAGAAACACCAGTGATCGGTAGCTTTCCTTCAAGCACAAGCTCAAGGAAAGTTGGAGACTGCTAGCTTTCCTTTTGGAATAAGCACATGCACTTATGCTAGAAGGAAAGTTGCTAGCTTTCCTTTTGGAATAAGCACATGTTCTTTTTCTAGAAGGAAAGCTAGCTATCTCTTGCTTTCCTTCAAGCACAAGGTCAAGAAAAGTTATCGACCACTAGCTTTCCTTATGGAATAAGTACATGTGCTTATGCTACATTAAGCACATTAACTTTTTGTTGAATTACATCAACACTTTCTACTACATTAACTTTCAAGATTTGTATCCTAATAGATATTAGTTCCAAAGGAAAGATTTGATAAAATTGTAAATAGAGGGATAAACACAAGTGTGCTCTCAATAGGAAAATACATAGAGAATTTCAACACTCTTGAGAAAAAAATAACCAGGGAACAGTGAAAATATTTTTCGAACACAAGATTTATGTGATATTTGCCAACATACCAAGACCAAATAATAATAATAATTGCATTGATGTAGCGAAGACAACAAGTAATATGGAAGATATTTTGCATCAAATATGTTGAGAATCATGAAATTACAGAAAATGAGAATGATGTTGGAGTTTTGATCTTCAAATACTCATCGAGTTCTATCTTCAATTCACATATCATAAAAATAGTTTCCTTCCAAAATAAAATATATGAAAAGTGTAGAAGCATTCCAAGATTCAATTTGTAGTTTCAACTTGAATCTTCAATTTATAGACATTATAATCCATTTGCCAACTATTACACCATATCTTATTTGGGGTGACTTGACCATTTTTTTCCCAGAGCCTACAACTTGTAATAGGATCATTGGCAATTTTTAGCTGAGCATTGACCCTTCTAATGACACCAAAAAATCAAGAGAAGTTAGATAAGAAAGGATTACATTTTGTTTCGGTCATACCGGATGTCGGATGGTGATTTGAGAGACCAGGGAATCAATGACCCAGCTTAGGGAAGGTAGTGGTAGAGTGTGCCCCCATACGTTGAGGACGATTTTGATGAGTTGGCTTGGGTGAAAAAAAATCCTTCACTTTTCCACATCACTTAGTGATTTATTTTCCAGGGGCACTCACTTTATCTATGCCACATGTCATGATATTATAGGATCTCTCAAAACCATTGTAGGATGCCCTATTTAGATATTATTTTGTACATTTTGTCATGTAGGTTCATTAACATCATAGTTTATGTTTTGTATTAGGGATGGATCCTATAAATAGAGTGCCTCTCCTTTCATTTGTATCATCACACTTAGAGATTTTAATTATGTAGCTCTACCTCACCTCCTTGTGCCTCTTGTGCCTCTCACATTGGATCCACTGAAGGAATCCTTTTCAAGGTTATGCTCTTGTGATTTTTCTAGGGATTCTATGAGGTATGATATTTCTTTTGTGCATTAATATGCTTATTGTATGTGTGTCTCTTTTCTCATCATAACATGTTGATGTATGAACACATGCATTAGGCTTTTTCTTTCTTTATGAGGTATGATATTTCATTTGGGCATTAATGTGCTTATTGTATTTGTGTCTCTTTTCTCATCATAACACGTTGATGTATGAACACATGCATTAGGCTTTTTCTTTCTTTATGAGGTATGATATTTCATTTGGGCATTAATGTGCTTATTGTATTTGTGTCTCTTTTCTCATCATAACACGTTGATGTATGAACACATGCATTAGGCTTTTTATTTCTTCTTTAACTATTCAAGGTGTTTCCTTTGGACTCCCATCGATCAATTTGGACAAGGATTCTTGTGCATGCTACTATAACTTATCTCGTAGAGACCGGGGGATGTTTTGTTTTCTCTTGGATCTACTCCCTCCAATAATTTGCTTGGGACACCTTGGACTAGTGACTCCATAGCCCTAATTCATTTTTTTGGAGGCACTTGGTCTCTTGTTATTGGAAAATCTCCACCAAAATCAACTTATCTATTGTTTCATTACAACCCTAGGGTTTGTTAATTTGTTGTGTAAACCCTAGTTGATCCATTTATCCCAAAAATCCCAAGAAAATCAAATAATGGTAAAACCCTAAACATCTAAAATATAGAAAATCCAAAAAACAAAGCTTGTGTGAATTTTGTCGTTTGTATCAAACCCTAACTATGTTGCAAGGTTGACATAATCTTGTTACAGCCTCCAAATTCAGGTCATTGGGTTGAAACTAGTCTCCAACAACCTTTCCCTTACTCCTTCAACAATCATTCAACGTTGGTCAAAAAAGTAAATTTTGATGAGGGTTGAACCTCTTTCATTGGTGCAGGTTTCTTGCTGGTTTTGAGAATTATAGTCCCAAATCATCCCTCCTAATCTCATTGCTTCAAATCCATATTCATCTCCACTTCATTCTTTATCCTTAGTCCTGTTGCCCTAAACCTTCACTCATTATTTCAAATCATCAATAAACAAAAGAGCCCATGTTATACCCTAGTCTATCCTAGCAATGCATCTTGCTCTCAACTTCACGCTTCAATTTTCTCCTCCTCAAAGTTTCTCTCTGTATCACTGCTTTTCTTCCACCCAATTAATATATTTTTCTTCAACGGTTTCCTTCACCAATACCCATAGCCTAAAATATTAAAAAACATGATGACTAGATTATGCCATTTCTCAAGACCTAAAAATAACAAATGAGTTGTTGCAAAAATTTGCAAAATTACTGCTTCTCCCTCATTGAGCCTAAACTCACACAATTTTACGATTCCATTAACCCATAACTCAAGGTATAGAAAGAATATATGTGCTAGAAAAAAAATCAAAATAACTACTTTTAAGAGACTATAGCAATCTTTAGAGATGTGCATCTAAAGATCCACATCAAAACCAATAACAACATCTAAAGATTTTCATCAAAGCATAAGCAACTAGAAAATGGATTTAATGTAGGTTATCTAATATCAACTACAACCCCTTCTAGATTTCGATGGACATGTTTTTGGCCTATATATCTATAGTTTCCTTGGTAAATGTGTTTTCCTCAACATTGTTATCCTTTTATATGTGTGGGAAGGTGATATCATTGAAACTCAAGGCCATATCCTATATTCTTCTCACTCCCTTGTAATGAATAATCTTAACCTATAATGATCCTACCAACCATCAACCAACTATTTTGGAATCCCTGAACATGTCTATGGCACCTCATGCTCCCTTGCAAGAGATATTAATTCAATAGCTGCCATTAATTCTACTTGGTTGTTGTTACCTTTGCCTATCCCTAACTTGAAATTGATTTTGGTTTTGTCCTACAACTGGAGCCATCCCTCGGCCCCACTCCTTCTTGAGTTCTCCTTGGTAACCCTGTCAAATCTCTTATGACTTATTCCTTCCCTCCCCATTGGTGATTTTGGATTGTGGGTTTTTTTCTTTTGGATTGATTTTTCCTATCCCTGTGCTCACTTTGAATCAATGGAAAATCCCTAAAGGAGAAATCCTCTTCTCTTGAATATTGTCTCAATTCTAATTATCCAAATGACCAAAGAACATTCATTGGGAGGGCCATCCCTCAGCCCCACTCATTCTTGAGTTCTCCTTGGTAGCCCCATCAAATCTCTCATGACTTATTGCTTCATTGTCATTGGTGATTTTGGATTGTGGGATTTTTTTATTTTGGATTGATTATGCCTATCCCTATGCTCACTTTGAATCAATGGAAGATCCCTAAAGGTGAAATCCTCTTCTCTTGAAGATTGTCTCATTCCTAATTATCGAAATGACCAAAGCACATTCATTGAGAGGGCTAGTACCTCCACTAAATTCATTATATATTTGAAGGAAGTCAAGTTGATAATGAAGAGTAAATTGTCAGATTTTGTAAGAGAAAGCACATTGGGTGACAGCCTTCGTGGGGATGATGAAGGAAGTTTATGGCATGCATAAGGTGGCAAATATTTGTTACAGAAATTAGGGTTTAGGACGGCATATGACTCATTTATGGCCGGAAAATTATGATGTACATTGTAAACTTTTTAAAAAATAATGAGAATCCAAAGTATGAATGACAAAATTAAGGAGGATCTTCCCTCAACAGCAGAAGGCATTTTGGACATGCTGCTTGGTGTTTGAATCATGTGTGACAGAAATAAAACAATAATTTTTCCTATCAAAATCTGAGCAAGTGTATGACAGTTGGAGACAATAGCCTAGAGACATCTTCAAAATCATTCCAACAAGTGCTTAAATAATTTATGATAAATATGGTTTTGAGTTCACGAATAAAGGGCTGAAATATGAAGTGATAAATGCTTTGAGACGGACTGAAAGCCATTGGGTGAAGATTGCTTATTGTAGCAGCCAAGAGTGGTGATTTTTTTTCTTACCTAAAAATTCCATGACAATCTCAAAGTTAATGAGAATAGTGGCTCATCCAAATTTAAATCATCACTGTCTTCAATGTGTTGGTAGTATGGTACTTGAAAATTCGTGGATGACATAACAAGTACTGAATTGTTCCTATGGTGTTCCTATAATCATGAAACAGGGATCTCTGAAATGCTTAGAATGAGTAATGGGAAACCTCCCATGCAAGACCGGCACATTAGCAAAATTGCCATAATGAGGGAAGATCATTTGGAAACTTAGGAAGAGAGTGATCACTATCACAGGTATGCAGAAATGAAAATTTCTATTAGCATATCTTTGGCCAAGATTGGCAAATGAACTTGAGGTGGATATGAAAGCCATGAGAAGACATGATTTAACTTACTAGTGGAGAGTGGAAATAGCTCAAACAAAGTCGTGGAAATAGCTCAAACAAAGTTAAACAAAGGATAGCTCAGTTGCAACAGTGTGCCAAACCATATAAAATCTAAAGAGAACAGAAACTTAGGAGAGTAGCAAGAGCTAACAAAATTCCTCAATTTGATGGTGTTGATGATGTGATTGCAAAAGAGAACTACAAAGCCCTAAAAGATCTATCAAGTAGCAATAAGAATATGCCACTACTTTGTTTTCTATGTTATCTATGAAAATTGATGAGGTCAAGTGGGCTATAATAACTATTGGTGGAATACCTCTTCTTGTGTAGCTACTAGAAACCTTGCAAAGTATTTGATGCAACGTGGTTCTAAAAAAGCAATTAAGTCGAGGTCCTACTAGCAGTTTTGTAGAGTTAAAGGTTGTTTCATTGCTTGGCCTTCTATTGCCACCTAAATTATACTCATCTAATCTCCATACTATCTTTTGTTATTTCTTTGTCTTCTTAGCTTCTTATTATCAAATTGGTCCATGCCTTCTACCTGTTCTCTCTAGATTTCTCAAAAGAAAATTTTGAGCAAGAACTCTACTTAATTTTAAGTTTTACTATAAACTCAGTATTCAAGTTTTACTATAAACTTGGTTTTACTATAATTTTAAAGGATTCAATCTTGAAAAAATTGCATTTCAACTCTTCTTATTGAGCATGCCTGAATTTGCATTATCATCCCACTTCTTGGGCTTGCTTGACAAGCTTTGTTTTCATGTTTTTCCCTTCATGGTTGGTTGAGGTTTTCATTTTAGGAAGGCTATCAAAGCCAAGAAGAAAAGATTGAAAACTTCAGTGCTTGTTTTCCTTCCTATATTAACATGTGCAGAGAATTTGATTGAGTAATTTTTAAGTTCAAAGAAGGTGAAGATAGGAATCACATCTGCATTAGGGAAAGATACCTATTTGATGGCATGGGCTCTATAATGAACAAATCTAGGGTGTGGATATAGGTTATCATAGGTTTAGATCTGAAGGTTATAGGAGTAATTGTTTTTGGAAGGTCCATCGCATCTTCAAATCCTTTAATGAGCAGTTCGAATAATTTCATTAGCAAAATAGACCAATAGGGGTTTTTAGTAGGCCTAAGAACAGTAACAATTTGAGGGTTCATTTTCAACAATGTCTAAAGTTGAGTCTCCAAAGTCCAAACTTAATTTCTAATAAGAGATTTCATAATTCAAGGGATTCATTCCATGAGTTCGATTCATTTCGGCCTTCGGCAGTCCACAGAGTTTGCACATGTGAACACCCATCACCTCCGATAGGGATAATAAGGCTTGAAGGGATGTTGTATAATGGCATGGAAAATAAATCAATTCTTTTATTTCATTTCATTGTTTTTTTATTGTATCTTCCTTAAAACTATGCATAATCCCATTAGAGTTTGGTCTATCAGTATGCAACGAGGTGATTAGGCTTGTATTAACATATAGACTAGGGTTCAAAACCCTCCTTGGGAATGATTGTAAATATAGCCTTGTAAATATAAGAAGTATCTCTCACAAAACAAAACTATGTATAAGAGACTTAAAGTTTTTTCAGTTAAAGCTAATTAATATATACTCAATGTAATAAGAATGAAATATACCCATGCCTTCGAAAGGGATAATAACAGTTTAAGATGGAAAGATATAGAAATATCAGTTATATATTAGTATTAGTATTATTATTATTCAAATTTTTTTCACAGTAATAAGTAAGATTTTATATGAAAATGGCCACGTCTGAATCATACAATTGAGGTTAGAAAATGGAATATAGGCATGGAGGCCTTACCGCCGAGTCTTATCTTAGATATGTTCCAATCAGAAAATAATTACAACCATTTGTCCAATAACACCTGACAGCAGAACCATAGGTGTATTGCAAAACATCAAAACAATAGGTTTATTGCAATGGCATATTGTCCTAATAAAAGCACAAAATGGAAATACATACTAATATCAGAAAATACATACTAAAATACTAACTAAGCCCAAAGTGGGTGTTTATATTCAGATCCACCTGTGTTGTTGATTCTTAGAGAGATACTTACAAAGCAAAGCCAAGCATGGATGAAGAGCATCAAGATTGCTCGTGACTCTCGATGGAATATAATATCCTTAATTCAAAATCCTTCAAGAAGAAGGGGGTCAGGAAGAGGAATTAGTAAAATCCATTCACAAAAAAATTCATCATCCTTATGGAAGCTGAGGTGTCCAGTTTTTTGACACCCAACAATTGCCAAGGGAAAATTACAACTAGGGAAGCAACATCTATGATATTGGTACATCATAGTGATAGTAGAAATATGTCCATGAGTATCCTTCTTATTACCATATCCCTGCCATGAAAACTGTTTGAATTCCACTAATATTCTTAGCAAAATTTGTGTCATAGGTTGTATGATAACTGGGCAGTTTATCATTGCAAACTCTCTTTTATTGACTCTCAGGCCTCAAAATCTGGAACAATCAGCTGCCTTCTTAATCAATCAATAAAGGAAACCCAATTCCATCCTCCAATGCCCCATAAACAAATATCCATCACCAAGCATGCAAGGACCATTCTTCAAGCTCAATCAAACTGGAATTGCGGCTCAAGTGTTAATAGTTTTGGAATTTGAAAAAATTCTATGGATTTTTTTATTTATGAAAAGGTAGAAAATAGAGAAGAGAAAATAATAACTACCCACTTGATAAATGAGATAAAAAAAATTATTTAAAAAGTGGGGCATTGAGCATTATAAACACTTAATTGGTTCATAGAAGCAAAAGCTTCCAAATCGCTATGTAGGTTTGGCTCCTTTTCAATTCAATTATAGTGAAGAAGAAATTTGTTGTAGAAATTTGTAGCTGGTCATTGACTACCCACATTACCGTGGAATAGAGCTTCTTACTGCAAACTTACCCCCCCCCCTCCATGGGGAGCCTTCCACCCACACAAAACTCAGCCGCAGACAAAAATGAAACTTGAAAGATAAAACATCATAGTTCTCTTCTAGGCTTTCTCGCAAAAAAAACTTCCAGCTCTCAAATGTTGTAGCTGTACTTGTTAAATATCATGATATAAAGTTTACATAAGGTAGACAGGGTTTATGGTTGCAATTGTGATACGGGGATGCCATTTTTCAAATCAAGATATGCAAGGCTCAGTAGTTGGAATATGTTACAGACATTTAAAAACATTACAAACATAACTAAGAAAATGTAAAACAGTAAAACATGATTATTGATATCATAAGACTCAAGAAACAAATTTCATTGACAATTTTATTAAAGCATATTTTAAAATGGTCATCAACAATTTTATTAGTATATATTCATAAATGTCATATCTTATATAGTTTAAGACTTTAACTTTTAAATTATTAAAAAAGAAAAATAAGTCGCCAGAAATGAAAGCTCAGACCTAGTACAAGTTCTGAGGCAGAGCACCAAAGTTTCTCCTCACTTGTGGTTTAGCTTGGTGGTTTGGTCAACAAACAATAGAAGAGTCTCTTGGTTTTTTATGCATTTATCTCCTCTAACAAGCAGTGACAACATCTGGACCTTAACATCGATAGTATTTCTGTCTGACTTTTCTCGCTAAGCAAGCATGTCATCGCATCCATTTAAAGGCTCTCAAGATTCTGGAATTACAGAGGTTTTAGGTTTTCGGAGGGAAAATACCTGTCAAGTGACGGTGATCTCGCTGTAGTCCTCATAGCTAATGGGACTACGGCTTCGATTGGAGTTATCGAATACAATGGAGACAGTGGCCTTGGTGACTCCAGCCTGACCCTGCTTGTACACCAATTCCTGCAAATTTGACGCCATCACCTGCTGCATATTGGTGATTCCCATCACGAAGCAGATGGAATCCAATATGTTTGATTTCCCGGAGCCGTTCAGCCCCATTATGGTGTTGAAAAACTGATTGAAATTGGGCACCACTGTTCTCGTGGCGTAGGACTTGAAACCCTCCAGACAAATCTCCTTCACGTACATGGCTGTAAAAATGCAATCCCAGCAACCGTCCAGTGGATAGAAACACTAAACTGTGGCTTGTTAGTGAGAAGTAACAAAGAGAATTCCTTCCCAAAAACACGTATGGAACCGAACTCTGGTTCATCGATTTTGACTGTCTGCTTTCTCGGTAGAAGCGGGAAAAATGAGAGGTATAGACATTTTAAATTTTGAGCCCGGCGGAAAATGTCGCGTCAAAGAAAATAATTTGTTGGTGTTAATTGACGTCAATTTTATTGCTTCGAGGACACTTCCTTTGGATTTTATTAGTGTGCATTGCCTACCCTGAGCATCGAGGACAATGCAAATTTGATTATGGCACCCACAAGTATAAAAACACATATTAAAAATGGCATGAGTCTAAATATTGGAGGTTTGAAATTTTTATTTTCTTTTAGGGTTTTTAAGAATTCTTGAAAATGCATATAACAACCCTTAAACTTGTATAATTTAAGTGCGCTATGGATATTTAAGGACATTGAATCCATTTATGCATTCAAAAACACAATTTAAGCACTTCAAATTTTGAATTTTGAAAAAAAAATAAAATCTTTTGATTCCTACAAAAAACTATCGGAAAGTCCAAAATGTTCTCATTGATTAGACAGTCTTGGTTTCATAGATTATGAAAGCTATTGATTTGAAGGTGGAATAGGGTGTATGACCACTTGTTGGAAAGCTCTTCATGTCATCTACACTCTGCAATAGAAAATTCAACAATCCGATTTCAAACATCTATGTCTCCTTCAAAAATAGTGTTGTCCTCGAGGTTCTGGGTGTGGAAATTGTTGTAAAATCATTGTGACTTCCAAGGTGACATCATTCAACTATGTGTCATTCCATTGCATTGGGACCTCTTGAATTATGCACAAGTAAAGTCAACATTCTATAGTGGTTAGTATTTCATGTGGTTGTAACCAAATGGAACCCTCTTCATCAAGTTTGGGAAGGTTGGTTTCAACTTGAAATCCAATCTTGCAACCTTCTTCAAACATGACACATGAAAAATTGGGTGAGTTTTGCAATGGACCATAAGAGCTAATCTATAATCAACTTCTTTGGTAATTTGGAGTCTTCGATAGGGTCCATATAACTTTGATGTTAGCTTCTAGGAGCCTTTATCTTTGGGAGAGGTATGCTTATAGGGTTGGAGACATCAACACTACTCTAAGACCTCTTCAAGAGGCATCACATTCAAAAGAAAAATCGCCAGTGAAATCAAATACTTCTAAGATAAGTGTAGTACACATGGCTTCCTTTAAAGCAAAAAAGTATTCCTTTGTGGCATCATTCCACACAAAGGAATTATTCTTAAGAAAGGTGTTTAATAGGGTTGCAATTTGCCCATAATTATTCATGAACTTCCCATAGTAGCATGTCACTCCTAAGAAACCACATAAGTATTTAACAATCTTAAGGTGTGGCCATTATTGCATAGCCTTGATTTTTTGGGCTCCACTCACACCCCTATAATGCTGACTATATGATACAAGTATTTCAATTCAAAAGAATGAGAAGTGCATTTTGAACATTTGAGGAACAATTAGTTATCCTAGAGTAATTGTAGAGATTTATTAACCTGCTCCACATGTACTTCCCAGGTTTTGTTACAAGTTGAGATATCATCAAATAATACAAGCATCGAGTTGTGTGAGAAGGATTGAAAATCTTGTTTCCGAGGCTCTAAAAGGTGGGTGGGTCATTGGAAATAAAAAATGCATCGCTAAAATTGATATAAAGTTGTGGTGTTTCTTCATATGGTGGGTTTTCCATTCCACAAATTCACAAATTTCATATCTCAAATCATTTGCATTAGATAACAAGGATAACCATTCAGAAATCAATCTTACCAGCTAAAAACAACTGATATAAATATAAGTAGGGAATTATTACATGCCCAAGATTGTTGAAATCACATTTTTAAGGAGTTCCATTATCCAGAAGTGATGTATTAATGCTGGAATACATCTCTTTGTTGCATAAACAAGTTTTCCTGAGATGGTAAAGTACCTATTGTTGTAGCTGACCACTGTCTTGAAGTTAGAGCCCCCCCCAAACACAAACAAAGATGCCCAGTGGCCAATAAATGCTCCTCCCCATGCAAGCCACTATGTTATGTAGCATATCTATGTTGTCCAGATGGCCAAGAAATTACTCCTGCATGTTATACTCAGTCCCCCATATAATAAGCTCATTGATCTAACACCTAGTTCAACCCAGCTATCATTTATTGTGCCCAACTAGAAGCATTCATTGAGGAAATTCCTTCACAAGTCACCAAATAGAGAAAACTCACCCCCATTCAGTCCACAAAGGCTCCCTCAATGCCCACGATGCCTTTATATGTATTTCTAGACTCCTTAAGGCCCCATGCAGCCTAGTCTATACTCAAGAATTCCCATGCTACTTTAGATATAACTCCTACGTTGCCCAACTATAAAGAACAACATACAAAGCTTCCATGCCCTCTTGAAATTTATTTCATAGTTCAAGAATGAAGTTGGGAGGCTCATATTTGTCCCTTAATGCCCACGTTGTCAATACAAGTTGCCACCTTATATTGATAATCCTGTCTTCAAGGCTACCCCTTATGATAATCCTGTCTCATCGATGTTACCTCGGATCTATTGCTTCCATGGGAGGCTCAAATAACTAGGCACATGTGACTAACATCTCCCATAATCTTTTTAGAACGTACCTCAAGAAACCATCAAAGGGATGTTATAAAGGGAGAGGCATAAGTATTTAATATTTATCCAAAAACAAGAAGGTAAGGACTACATTCCAATCATATGCATGCATAGATGAATTAAACACACAATCAACAATGAACAAACTAGAAAAATAATACTAAAACATCCATAATAAAAAAGCAGAGTTTTTTTTTTGTTTAGTATGAAAAAAGTCCTTTATATATATATATATATAAAGCATAGTTATGCACAACATAGCCAACGATATATTAATCAACTTATCTATATTTGAATCTCCTAGTAGGTGTTTGGCACAATTAGGTAATCATATATCACATAATTGAAAAAATTATTAAGAAATCCCTCGATGAACTCGTCACTCTATTCGAGCTCATCTAAAATCTTAATCAACCTTTGTCAATTACTCCACACCATACCTAAAACTTCTTGACATAGATTCCAAACATTGGCCCTGGACTATGATAGTCAGAAGAATATTGTTCTAGGTGAGAGTGGATACGGGAGAGTGCATATGGGATTACTAATGATATTTCATTAGGGTTTTATGGAGAATAGTCTGAGGATACAGAGAAGAAGAATAACATGGGCACTAGTTAATTAAAGCCCTCGAAAGTGATGAAAACTTATAGTGTATCAAGAATAAGAACAAGGGGACCAAACTATCCCTAATTGAGGAATTCCATGCATTGGAAGATATATATAATAAAATTCCATATGGAACTAGTGCAAGGACTATTAGATGACGTATTTAGGTCACATCCCTTATCTTCACATGTAGGAAAAATGATATATCACCTTACTTTTGAAATAAACATAGACGTTGGAACAATATCACGGGGATATAGTTTTGAGAATTTCTTAACCCTTTTCTCATGGCACCCCCCATTTTGACCCATTGAAGGATATTTTTTTGTATTAAACCATGTGGGTCAAACTTGGTGACCTCCCTACTTAACGTTGGATGCAAAAAATAGTGGAGAAAATTGGAAACCCTATATATTTATTGAGGATGATGAATCAACCAAGCTATAGGTTGAAAGGGTGGTAGCATGAATTGTGTGGAGATTCATAATTACGAGGGACTCTTAAATACAATGGAGATTACATATGGCCAATGGTCCTTTACTCAAGTACTAAACAATGAAAATGTTCCATTTCAATGCATTGCTCGTATATAATATGGGCACAAAATAAAAGGAATGCACCTTCTTTGACCTCAACCTCAATGGAAGAAGGCTAGAAGCCCTAAATTGCCATATTTAAGGGAAGAAGGTCAATAATAGGAATGAAGTGAGGGGCAGTGAAAGACCTAAACATCCATCATTCTATGGAAATATAGAAGACCAAGCTAAAGGTTTGGACTAAGATGATAATTTAGGATTGTCTAATCCACCTCTCACTAACATGAAAATTACTAGTAAAATTGGAGGACCATAGAGCTACCCAAAAAAAGAGTTAAAGGAAATGGTAGAAGACATGTTATTTGACCATAAAACTTAGTTAGATGCTTTAGTGCTTAGCTTGACTTGAGATGAACAATTTTGGAGCATGTAAATAATGAATATAATCAGAAAGCACTCACGTAAATTACTCAAATTATTAAATTGTATCGACGGTTGTGGAAAATAATTTATCCCCTTAATTAAAGTAAACTTATGAAAACTTATGAAAAACAAAGAAGATGTTTTTTTTTTCAAAGAAAAAAGTAGTTTCATTGCTATTCAATTGAGTCAAATTAAACCTTAGATCACGTCTGTGACGAGAAATGAACACTTAAATGATCATAACAAGGAAGATGCTCGTGTACAATCTTGACCCTTTTGAAGAAAACATTGAGGAAGGTTTTAGACCCAATAGGATATTGAATCCATACACTCCTTCCAATTATTTATTCTTAAATTTTGTTGGGGGAAGAAATAACCCTAGGTATTCTTTAAGAAATGTCAAAAAATATTTTGTAACCAAACTGAACATAGAGTTGAAGGACAGCTAGCATTTAGATTGTGGAAAAGCAAAGCTCCATTTTGAATTGTGAGCGGGAATCAAAGATACAGGGAGACCGTGAATCACCTAGATTTTGAACCCTGGCCAATTCTCGAATCTAGCGAGGACGAAGAAGCGCTGGTGCTAAGGTTTTACGATCTTTAGTTTTTTTCTGCTTCCTCCATCTACGATGGAATCCTTGGCGTCTTATCACAGGATTGAGGCGGCGCCCTCTCCTCTCACCTCAGGCGACCTGAGCCTTGCTTCTGTGATTGCGTGTTGCTGTTGCGAGGTCAAAGGGAGGGGTTCTTCTCTCAGATCCGGTATCCCGAACTTGAACCTCGCCTCTATGCATTCAAGGTTATTTATTTTCTGCGAGAACAAAGAGAGAGGTTGCACAGTAGGTTGGACAGATGAGGTAGATCGAGACACATCGATGTGAGGTTACAATATGGCTCTTATACTGAATTTTCAATAGTTCCCAAAGAATCAAGCAGGCGGTGAAGTATTTTTTTTTTGCCTCTGAACGGTGTTTTTTTGACAGAGGATCGGACTGGGATCTTTTCGACTCTCTGCTACACATTTTCTGAGCGGGAGCTCCGTCAATAGCATCATATCATGTTTGATTCTATTTATGGGTCTATATGTGAATTTTATAGTTTCTCATGGATTAATTGTTGTTAATTTGATCTTTTTTCGACAGGCCTGACATGAATCGGTGTGATATTAGTGAAGATTCAACTGCACAAGCTATTAACCCTACAGTACAGGCAAGCTACCGTGTGTTTCTGTAAAGCCTGGATGGCTCAGAAAGGGTTTGATGGGTTTGAAACTTAGACGTTCGGATTGCAGATTGACTAAATTGCCATGTTAGCTGCTGAGAGTGTCTGCAAAGAATATCTCTCGTTCCATTGCATTTTGGGCCTTCTTTCCAACTGCATATTCTTTACTTCCGTTTTTATTAGAGGCAATGAATTGTCAAATCTTACAGCCTTAGTAGAAGTCCACTCTTCAGCAATTTCCAGAACTTACAGCACTATTTGATAGGTATGTGCCAGTGGGTTTCTGTGGCTTTTGTTGGGGTTTAACATTGTTAATTGAAGGAGGAATTGTATGCTGAACTTCATTGACCACAAGGGTTTCAATTTGCATGGCCTTGTTTAGATGTTTGAAGAACTGTAGCATAAATTCCAAGAGAAATTGCTTGTGTAAATCACCCCGTGGAAATAAATATACAATGAAAATTAACCAACAAGGCAATTTTGGCATTTGGTCTTTTAGAGTCAACTGGTTCTTTGATATAAGTGATTTTGTGGGTTCTCTGTGCTTTTTCTTGTTTTGAATCGGACCATAATTGGTTCTTTAATGAACTTTTATAACGTACAACTTCAGCTATTGTTTTAGTTTGTAATTCTCTAGAATTGAAGAACTTTATGGCATTCTGAGTAAGGGAGTGGTTTGAGTTACTGGGAATTTCTGCTTGTTTATGTTCTGCTTCGTCTCCAATTTGGTTTTAAGCTGGAGAAGCTCAGAGCCTAAACATAACTCCATGCTTCTTAGGAATCCATGTTCTCACCGTAACTTTGTAGATCTGCATTGGCCGCTTACAATTTTTTTTATTATCATTGTATATCTGTTATAATTCCAGTGGTAGAGGTCAGAGTGATCTGGTACATTGGGCATTAAACCTGAGATATTATAGTGTTCTTTCCATGCAATCTGTTTGCCGAAAATTTTCTGGAACAGTTATCCACAAACATGTTATGCTTTTGTTGCATTTTTTGCCAATTTCCTGAAAAAAAAAGGGGCAAAAAGATTCAGATTCTTGTAGCAATGCTTGTTTTCTACTTTTTATATTTTGAGATCCCAACATCCTCCGATCTGTACTGTTTACATGCTATTTTTTTTTCCTTTTTGTCATTGGAGAGAAACATTATCTTCTGACTTTTGTCACAATTCACACATGGTAAGATTTGGACTGCACTGGATATAAGTTTCTCAATGTGTGAATACCAAAGTGTATGCATCCACTGGAAACACGACTGGATGCCGCTAGAAAATTGAAATATCCAAGGGATCCTTCCCCACATTCTTTGAATGACATCCTAGTAAACCTAATGGTGTGGACCAGTGCATCTAACCAAGGGGGATTCAAACTGGGCACTAGCTGGCATGGAACTAACCAAAGGCCCAACAACATTGGTGGCAGCGGGTTGAGTTAATCCCTTGGGCTAAAAATGGCTAATATGCAGTCCTGTCACATAATTGTTGTGCTCCTTTACTAGTCTGTTATCAAAGATCATCTACTCTTCAAATTATATTTTTGGAATTTTCGTAGCTATTTGATGTTTTCCAGCTAATAGTATTTGTGTCTCTTCTATTTTGGAGGCAGTCCCTTAGAAATTTATTTTTTATTCTTTTATTGAATGATGGTCCTAATAAGTTATGCCCATTTATCATGCATTGCATATGTTCAAATTCCGCTTTGGAGGAATTTAATGCCATCTACCTGTATTGATTTGCAATTTGTAAGAGTTTCCCCTGTTTTTCAATATATATGCTAGACGAGTTTTCATTTTGAAATCATTCTCTATTTCAATTTTCTCTTACAAATTTTCTTTTCAATTTTTTTCAAAGGCAGGGACTGGGCCAGCCCTTATTAGTATTTTTGCCTTATTTTGGGGATTCATCTATTCAAAATGCTAGCCTAATTTTGAAAGAAAACAAACAAATAAGCTACATTATTAGTCAGAGGCTTGACATCTTCGACAATTAGTAATTTCCTTTTTTTAATTGCAAAATGTCATATTAGACAATTAGTAATTTCCTTTTTAAATTACAAAATGTCATATTAGCAAATATCATCACATACAAAGCTGATAGGTTGATACCTTGATACCCTACAGGACTAAGGCATGGTAGATTACAATAATTTTAAACTTTTTACTGTGTAGAGGTTGTTAAAAGTACATTGTTATAGTAATTACACACAATTAGCTAGATAGTGTTGTAAGCCTGTTCAACTTTTATCTCTGATTGTTGATTGCTTGTAACAAAAACTTCTATGCCATGACAACATTTCTTTTTTTCTTGGCATATCTTAGAATCATTCTTTTGAAATTTTGTTATGTTGTTATCTTAAATACCAGTTCTGCCAGTAGATCAAGTTCAAGAAGAAGGCTGGAAATATTTTTCTCCTCACTATATTAGTGCTTGCTAGCATTGGAACTGCATTTGTAATTGTGGTTGTTCCTTTTGCAAGAATCAAAACAAATACAATTTAATGCTTCTTGAAACAAGGCCGCCACAAGTTCTATCTTTTGATGAAAATCTCTAGAAACTGGAAAACATCAACACCCTTGATTATAACAATTGGACCCTGAGTTATCATTCTCCCAATACATGAAATTGCAGTTATGGTTGATGCACCAAAATGCAGAGAAGTCGGCATATGAAAGCTAGGTACTAGAACACTTCCACTTAGAATTTCCATGTTCAAACCAAATTCAACTGAAACCAAATGCTTTGTTCCAGAAATCGATATTGAAATTGCAGAATTACTCATTGAAACAGGTGTTTCTGAAGATATTACAACATTTTAATGCTTAGATAGAGCATATCCAACTTCCAATGCGAGGTATCCATTTGAATCAGGTAGGGTTTCAAAATTCACAAGAAATCTGGACTGTTTGCACCAATTGCAAATTGATTACATGTGTAATTTATGTTACCGCATCCCTTCAAATCGCCTTCTTTGCCAGAAAAAAACTATAATGAGCTCCACTATATGAATGGCTTTGCAACAACTGTCACAACTCCTCTGAAAAAATAAAAACAAGCCTGGACTTGGTGATTTTGGGTGTGCTGTGGCGATCTCCTTTTACTAAACTGTGTAAAATACCACTTGGATGCTTGCTTTCTCCCTCTGATATTTTCTGCAGCTTGATCATGTACTTAGCAGTTCGTGTTCATTTAACAGATGACTTTATGAGTTCTTTGATTTACTAAACTCTTGGCATCTGGATGCTCCACCAACACTTGGATGCATGCTCGTCCTTGGTCGAACTTCTTTCAGCACTTGGAACCCCAACTCAGTGCCAAGCGATTTTATTTTATTTTTTATTTGTATGGGATTTATCCCACATTCCCAGGGAAACACATTTGTTTGTCTTCGTAGACACCAAAGTCTCCATTCCTAACCGATGCATTGTGCATGCTTTATTGGTCTCTCTCCTCCGCGCCTTGTGTGGATGTTGTCGATGCTTGGTGTGAGCACTTGATTGGTGCTCGGACTTGACACTTCTAAATTAGATGATATGGAATGCTCTTGGCATAATCCTAGGTGTTGATGCTTGTGATGTATGCTTGGTGATTGTAATGTATCCTTAGCTCTTGGAATGATTGGTTGTTTTGTAAACTTCAAAAATGATTATACATCGAATATGTGATAGTGGGAAGTCGAAAATCTAACTATTATGGTTCTAAAAGTCCAACAACTTGTCGTGGAATATTCAACAACACGATTCGTCGGAAGTATAACAAGTTTGTCGGAGGGATAGCCGTGGACGTCGGATATATGACTTATTAGAGAGATACAGAGAGAAAAATACTGACATGAAGTGGGTATTTTGAAGGATTAAAGTGCATTCATAACCACATTGGATGGTTGGGTTTTATTAGATAACTCTACTCGATGGAAAAACATAAAAGAATGAGAAAATGTGTCAAATCAAGTCTCTACACTACATGTATATTTTAATCAAAATACTTGTATTAGGTACCATGCTCATTGCAATTAATTAGTGGCTTCATCATATGATCTCAAGTTAATAGATCAACCTAATGTTGATTTAAATGTGTGTTACCTGGTCTTACTATTGTAGCCAATGTCGCTATAAAGGGTTTCTGTGGTGGATTATAAGTTAGAGTATTTTGTATTTTTATGACACTGAATGGGTAACTATAGAAAACATAGGCATTAAAATTCCATGACAAGACAACAAAACGTCCATTTTTTTCTTTTTTGCTTATCTTATAATTTGGTAGGATGTAGATAGAAACAATATTGCTTTCTATTATCTATAAAAAAAAATTCCTCCATCCTAAATATCCTCCATCTCACGGTTTGTCTTCATCCTTCTTCTTTGCATTTGCAGGAACTGTGAGATTGTGTTGCTGAAGTGGCTTTGCCATCTCATCTATTTGATTCCGCATGCATGTATCTTCAGAATGATACCCTTTGGAACAATAGGTGCATAAGTTTCTCTCCTTTTTCTTCTTACCCTTAGGCTTAGAAGACTTCTCTGAAAATTGTGAAGACTTCTCCTCACTCTGCCTCTCTGTAAACTATTCTGCTCTCCTATTCCAGCTCTCTCTTCCCAGCCATTCAGCTCTGTAATTCCACATCTTGAAGCATAAGCTGAAAACCATGAAGGTACCTCTTGGTTTGATTCTTGCGTAAGCTCAGCAAGAGACTTAGCTATATTAAAATTACCTTCATGGAGGAAGGCAATAAACAAATCATGACCTGTATGCCCTATGCGATGCACATAATCATCAATGTCATTTGGCAAATCAAAACTAAGAACATGAGCAACTTGTGGAAAATCAAGACCACGAGCAACAACATCTATAGCAACAAGAATAGGAGTGAGCCCAATCTTGAAAGACCTCATTGTTTTCTCATGCTCCTTTGGCTTCTGTCTCCATGAATACTGGTTGCTGGAACAGTGGAAACCTATTGGAACACAACCAGTATTCCAATGAATCGAATCCCTTTTTTGTTTCCACGAACACCAATGTCAAAGAATGCTTGCCTGCATGAATTTCAAACATAGTTGTAACAACAAGGGGACTAGGACTACTTAAGCGACTTGGTACAGGCTTCAAGGAAGTACAGTACTTAGGTTTCTCATCTTCCAATACAGCTCAATCTCTTTAGTTTTTCGACCAGGAATGCACCCAGGAATCAGTGAGTAGTGGTCGGTCTTCTAGCAGATTAGCAGTACAAACGAAAGAAAATATGTCTACTAATTATTTACTTTGAAAATAAACGTAGTCATTGCGTTGAATTGAATGGAATAATGTGGGGTCTGAGTGCCAATAACAATAGAAACTTGTAAAGCCTGGTAGTGATATTCTCAACATGCAAGAAAAAGGAAACATCCATAGCAACCATTCACAAATATAGTCTTGGTCTTACAAGTTAAATTTTGGGCTTATAACGATCTGATTTTGCAAGTTAGTTTGATCATTGCATTATTATTTTGACAGCAATCTCCAAACCTAAAGAAGATGCTCTAAATATTTTTATTTCCCAGTGTGCTCGAGAAAATTGAATATTCTATATATATGTTCAACAAATATTCAATCTGCATAAGAAATCAATCAGCCCTGTGGAAGAAAGTTTTTAGATCAAAGCAAAAATAACATATTTCAGTTCTGGACAGAGTACGCTGACAGAAAGGAAAGGATTTGAGTACTCCCTATACAATGATTTCAACTAATGATCATCGCCTTGTAATAAAAAGATTGATAATAATAAAGTCAGGCCATAGGTCGAAGAATAGTCAGCATAGGAACTGTGCACTAATAATGCTTGGCAATGCACGGCATAGAGCATGAATTGAATTTCAAGCTCTTGGTAGATTAAATATTGTTGTATAATAGATTTTCAAATCTTAGAAATGGGACCATTAAGACTGATCATGGTACTCAACGCTCCCATTGATAGATCATAGGACAACCAATAGTTCGTGTGAATATATAACGGATGAGTTTTATTCATCTGCATATATATGTTCAACACTCGAAAGAAAGTAATTATAGCAAATTTTCAAGTTTGAAGGGAACAATACTTACCAGAGTCAGACAAGCGTGCCATCTAACTTCAAAGTCCAGTCTCAAGTTAAATAGTCTTGTTTTACTAGGGCACTTCTCACAAGTTCCGTGGCCCATATATCAAACTATTGTCTTTACAACTTCATCTAAATGGATCATCAAAACAATACACTGATCAATATCCATACATAACAATGACGACTCAGAACAACTATCATTATTTTATGGATAGGCCGCTGCTTTGTACTCTCTCTCTTTAACGTCATTATAGGAATTACATGTTGGCAAAAATAAATATGACATGTCTATAAAATGTCATTATAGGAATTACATCTTGGATAGGGGTGTTTGTCAAATTTAACCCCTGGTTCCTGTTGCCGCCTTTTCACACACCTGGATCACGTGGCAGAAATCTTCAAGCCACTCGGTGTGTCCTTGGGGGCAAGTCTCGAGTCAAGGCTGTCACCTTGTTCTTGACTCCTCCGTTTAGGCTCAACTCCTAACGAAGCCAAAGGGGGTAGACCCTATTAAGTTACTAAGGATGATTTCTTAGTATAATGATGTTGTACTGAATCAGTTATTTTAGGAGTTTGAAAACTTTAACTATAAACAATCAAGATGACAAGATACAAAGATACACACGAAAGCACAAGATTGATACACAATATAAATATGAAGCAAAAAAGACCAGTGCCTTCATAATGGAGTCAAAAGAGATCAGTGTGATTGCATGTGTCTGGAATAAATGTTTTGCGATTGCATCTTGGTATGTTTTAAGTTAAAAAATGGAGTATGAGTTGTTTAAATTAGGCTTAAGGGGGACTCCA